>CM064566.1:44555558-44805904 GCA_032716605.1 Paralithodes platypus
ATTGTTTTCGATAATTACAGGGAATAGGCTCGTCGCCTTATTATATATAATGTATTAGGGACAATTTAGGTAAATGGAATCCTTATACTGTACTCATGTATAATCCACTGTGGGAGAATAATGTTGATCACATTTATAAAACCTGATATTAAGACACCTATAGCTTGTTCAGCAAAATAACCCTCCAATGGTGCTTGGTACGCCATTATCCGTGGAAATGCTTCAGCTGCCTTGTTACCATGGTAACGTTTACGTAAACGTAAATGTTACCATGGTAACAAGGCAGCTTTGTTTACAAGCCACTGGCGGACCGGTCACTGTGGTTTGTGAGAGACTGGTCACCGACCGATATTTTGGGCTCTTTGGTCGCTGTCTACAAACGCACCCCTGGTTATCTTGCGTTAGTGATGTTGGGGGTTAACAGTAGCTCTGGGGCCGTCCAAGCTGTCCGGTAGTGTAGAGAAGGTTTTGCAGATGGGCTTCTTGCGGGCGGTTTTGCACCTTTTTGGCAACAAATGCTGATGGGGTAAGACAGTCGATTGTTGCCAAGGAGTTATTCTTGCAGAGTCCTCACTCAAGAGTTTCTCGCATAATCCCTTCTAACATAACAAGATCTTTCTGCCTTAGATCAGTTATGAGTTATGATCGTTCGTAACTCAAGTAGCGGATGGTGCACTATCAGAAGTTAATGAAACAATCAATAAGTTGTGAATTTGTTGTCTACCAATATAATATTACTGCCGGTAGTCCCGATCGCAATAAAACATTCGTAAAGGGTTAATTCACTTCCTCACCGAGTTGCACAGATTACGGAACGCCGAATTATCGTGAATCTTGAGGGGGGGAGGGAAAACTAGACGCCAACGCAGTGTGGCCAGCCGTTGCTTTTGGGCTCTAATATTCAACTGCCCGACTGTTGTCTCTGTGTCTTATTTATAGGCAGGTCAAGGAAGCTTCAGGAATGTTCTAGAAGTATTGGATGTCAGTGCTATGAAAGAAGTTAATTTATTCTGGTGAACTTAGGGGGTTAGGGAGGGGGGTCTTTAATGTGGCGGTAAGTAACTTGTTATCTGATTTATTATCGTGGATATCTTAACTCTAGTATGAGGTACTAGTAGAGTTATTTAGGCGGATTTGGTGAAGGTTTTTAGGAACTACTTTGCTGGCACCCTACGTGAATAGGCTGGGAGGTATTATTCATCAATTCACCTAAATATCCTCTGGTCTAGCTGACATGCTATTCGTAATCTAGGATGGGATAAGGAAGATTTTGGTTTTGGTTAAGGATGGGATAGGATGGTATTTGGATAGGTATTTAGATTTGTAGATCATAACCTGTTGGAAACTCACCTGTTGTCTGGCAAGAATTTGCTGGCTTGCGCGGGTCAGGATAATTCTCCGCGGGGGTCGGTGGGGTCCCCGTGGGGTTGGGGGGGCAGGCCGCTCCCTGAATATGGTTATCGAGAGTTCTTACGTTAATTGGGTTGAGATATGAGTTCAGGTTGTCAGGAGGTATCTTCCTAGTTAGGGTTGATCACTACATCTAGTTTTCATGTACGAGGATCACTCGTGGGTGTTAAGAATAGAGGTTTTGTGAAAATGCAAGTCATGGGGATATTTACATTTTTAAGGGGGGACGAGAGGGGGTCGTTCTAGCCTCGCGCCGGCTATTGTTCTGGTTCAGGTTGTGAGTGGGGCTAGGGAGTTAGAGGATAGTTAAGGGGGGGGTACAAGGATAGGTCCTTACCTTCCATTTGTTGAGGTTAGTGAACGAACTGAGTCGGCATGTTATAACGTTCTTATGGCGTCTTTACAGGGGGAGGGTTGTGAATTGTAAAGGGGGTGGTTTGAGGCTAGGCGCCGCGCCGCTCGTGACCTAGGACAGTGACCCTTAATGCGCTAGACATAGGGGTGGCATTTCCCTACGATCGAACAGGTAGGGTGGTGTGTGCAGCGGGGCGTGAAGGATAAGAGGACAGGATGACCCAAAACAGGTTACCGCTGAGCATAGGGTCACGAAGCAAAACAGAGTAGTGTGGATTGTGGATACGGAGGAGGTGATTGGAAGACGTATAACAATTGTGGAAAAGTAAATGGAAGAGAGGAACACAATGGCGGATAAAAGATAATTAACCTAAGGATTGAATACATGCATGAATGACGACATTATAGCCGTCGTCCTAATAAGATGATGAAACCGGGTTGGTATGCACGTGGCACAATACGACACTAGGACAGTGTCGTATCAATATCAGTGGGCATACTCCGGTTAATATTATATATATACTTAGTTACTAGAAGAACAAGACAAGGTGCAACTGAGCACGGGGGTACATATCTATATACTTAGTTACTACAAAAGAAAGGAACAGCTGAGCATGGGGTTGGTATGTGGGTTACATAATTAATTATAGGGGTGACATAATCATGATCGGGTTCGTTGTGGACTGGAAATCGAAGGCGTTTTGAGCTCGCCTTCGCACCTACACAAATGAAAGTACTATAACCCACAAGGTGGTTATCTAATGAAATACATACTTAGTTGGTACATCAAGAATGTCTAGGAGGAAAGTCATGTGGTTTGTATTAACCCCTTCAGACTCATATGACGCAGAGGTTGCCAGATTAGCAATAAGAAATAGAGTTCTCTCACTCTTATAATTACCTCTACAAAATTAGTTTTCTGCCCACAGCTAACTCAAAGACAACTGCAGAGGTTGAAGTAACTAAACTAAAGGTTTGTAAATACCCCTGATGGTAATAAAGGCTTTAAAGTATCCCTAATAGGCTCAAAATTGCAGACTGGTTTTTTTTAAGAGGCGTGTAACATGCGGAGTTAAGTGGAAAAGAGAAAACATCGGGGATAACAGATAGTTACCCTAAGGAGTGAATACATGCATAAACGACGGCATTATAGACGTCGTCCTAATAAGATGATGAAAACCGGTTTGGTATGCACATGGCACAATACGACACAAGGACAGTGCCGCTATGTCGTATTAATACTGGTGGCATACTCCGGTTAATATTATATATACACTTAGTTACTAGAAGAACAAGGCAAGGGGGCAACTGAGCACGGGGGTACATATATCTATACTCGTCATGGAGAGAGAGATACGAGGTAGCTTTCCTGCATCTCTCCTGATAATCGTCTGCAGATTGGTCATAGTGAGTTTATCCGAATTAACAGGCCTAAATCAATACAATAACTGGCATAGGGTTATCGGGTGTATAGAGTCGTGGTTAAAGGTTGTTACATAACTCGTAATTAACTTATCTAAATCAACAGGCATAAATCAATACAAGAACTGGCAAGGGACACAAATTGACAGACGAACAATGCAACGTGAGGTTATGTATAGCTAACTGCTAAAAATGGGGAAACGAAGATAGGTGTCTTCTCTTTTTACAAGTTCCCTAAATTATGTTAACATTAGGGAGTTGGTACATCAATAAAATAGCAATGTGGATCTCAGTGAGTTATGGGGCTGGCTGTCTAGTGTAATTTCATAATTAATCTCGGAATTACTCCTAGGTATTTTGTCTAGTGAAATGGAGGTGGTATTAGGAAGGTTGGGAATATATATAGTTAGTGGATAAAAAAACGGGAGGTTAGAGACATATAATTGCTAGAATTGGGGGGGGACTATGATTGTTATATAACTAAATACAGGGCTGACGTAATCACGATCTGATTTGGTGTGAAATGGAAGCTAAGGTGTCTTTTAGATCGCCTCGAACCTACACAATGAAAGTATTATAGCCTGTATGGTGGTTACATAATTAAATACATACTTAGGTGGTACATCAAGAATGTCAGTGAGTAAAGTATTGTGGTTTGTATATTAGAAGACTGTGATTGAGAGACGTATAATATGTGGAATGAATTTGGAGAGAGAGGGAGACTAAATCGGGGATGGAAATGGGACCAGGGATCTCGTTGGGGGTGGGGTTTTCGCTCTCAGGATTTTCGTTCCTGTGGTATTTTAGTTAGGTTAGGTAGGGACATAGTGATTCCAAAATGATCAATACGAGAAATAAAAGTTAATGAATAGTCACTTGTTTGATGAAACGAAAAGATAGATACATAAGTAGATAGGGACATAGTGATTCCAAAATGATCAATATAGCCATCTATAGCCATCTATATCGTTTTTATGTTGTCGAAGCAAATAAGGGTTGTGAAAGGCAGAGTTGTCTCGCAATTAACACTGGGCCGAGCTGTCTCGGTTTTACTGGGCCGAGCTGTCTCGCCGTGGGCCGAGCTGTCCCGTGGGCAGAGTAGTCTAACATTCAGAGGTCGCTATAGATACTGTATATGCTCTTAGACCATTCAATAGATATTTAGACCTACTTCCAGAGATCTCTTCGGAGACACCATCCAATTGCCCGTACTGACACAACAGGTGCTACACGAAATTAAGCATGGGCCATGGAGTTTGCTTGTTAAAAAAAAAAAAAAAGCCTGTAGCCTATATATAGGCTACCCTCTGTTTCAATAGGTTTTAACCCGGGAAAGACACCGAGACAGGGCGCAGGGTGTAGTAGTTCTGGAGCCAAGGGGTGTTTTCATGCATGAGAGGGCCCCGAGATCACCCACCTGATTTTGATAGAGAACCACTTGGGGCATAATATTAGCGAGGGTGCACAATTTAGTAGCAGTCTCTACGTTTCCAACGTAGGGCTTATGATCTCAGCCGCTACCACAGCGGGCCGATTTATCGGTACTCACGCGAAGTAACCAAATAATCTCTAGAGTTGCACCTCAATTCACTACTAGGCACGTTATACACACTCCGAGACGACTAGGAAAGAAGAGATAGCGAAGGAGAGAAAGAATTGTTATAGTTACCCATTTAATCTAGCTGCTCTCCTCTGAGCCATGCTCCATGTTCTATGAGCCTGTGCCAGGACCTGCCAAAGTATCAGTCACTTCGCGCCCACCGTCGATGTCACACGCCTTTTTTGTCTGTGCTTCGCGAGTGCCTGCTTTGCATCCCCTTCGCTTCAACTCTTAGTGAGTGTGAGCCTTTTCAGGCTGTTGAGGTTTTAGAAGGATGTTCAGTGATGTAGGCAGCACTTTACTACGGCTTTATGGCGTGTTTATGGGTGTGCGCGTAGTGCTGGAGACGTGTTTATTTATTTGTTTTCTTCGGGGTGGTTGGTCCTCAACGCCGCATAGCGGTCGTTGTGTGTCTATTCTACCCTCACTTTTCGGGTTCATGTTCACTTTAACTACCCTTAACGTACCTTGGGGGGGGGGGGGGGGGGATATGCTTCCCGCGGGATGCATTGTGTTTCTTTCCCTTTGTGACTTTTTGTTTTATTGTTTTTTCATATGACTACGTGTCGATGTTTTACAAGACTTGAGCATGAAGTTTCTCTGGATTCTGCTTTGTGTGAGCATAGGCCACATAGCCTTTATTCTCTCACAAACATGCTGCTTTGGTCTCAACTGACCTATAGCCCTTCTGACTTGTTTATTAAACTTGTCCATAGTTGGTGGTCTTGTATTTCGTTCGCATGGTTCACGCTTTTGTCAGTTCCTTTTCGTTTCCCCGGGCCTACTTGACTCGTGGATACGTGGTTCTGGTGAAATTGTTGGTCAAGCCCTAGGCTATCCTCCTTTTATTTTATTAATTTAACGTACTTGTGGGGCTTCTCGGGCAGTGTTTAGCTTTGTTACTAGGTTTTTTCACTTAGGGATTGACGCTGCCCTAGTCTTCTCTCGTTTATGTGAATTGTGTAACTAGGCTAGGCCTGTGTTTTTTAACTTGAGCTGACCGCCGTCGGTTTGGGCCACATAGTCCTGTCCTTCTGTTTTCCTCTTGTCTCTACTGACTTGCTGGTTGGTCTTCTACGCTCTTGTTAAGATTCTCATTAATTGTGTGTTTAAGCTAATCGGTTTTTGCCTTGAGCTGCCCGCCGTTGGAATGATCCACACAGGTCCTTTCCTTCTGCCTTCCTTTTGTCTCCACTGACTGGGAAGTCTCGGTCTCGTAGCTCTCGGTTAAATTCTCGTTTTTCTTACATGTCCATGTTTCTGTTCTTCCCCTGCCTGTGGTTACTTGATCACTGAAAAGGGGGGGGGGGGGGGATGTCTGGAAACTACGCGATAGGGGCCCCACTCACAGGGAGGATATGCTTGGACAAGTTGACGCGATTTTCGTGTTTACTCACGTTTTTTCGCCACACAGGCAAGGGTCTTCTGGTGTCCTCAGCTCCTTCATCTTTTTAAATCCGCCCTAGAAGCGCCTTTATCTTTTTGAGGTGCCCTGTGCCTTGTCAAGGCCTAGGCCACATAGCTTTTCACTTGACTTGGTTTATGCGCCCTGTTCTGCCCCCCTCTTCATGTACCTGGACAGGGCTTTTTGGACAACGGCTGATTGGCTGTTTTCCTATCCCTTATGTCCTGTTCCTTGTGTCCTCCTTCTGTACCTGGTTCCCGCCCTACGGGCGTCCTCCTTGTATACTGGGAGGACCCTAAGACCACCTGAAAAGTCCTAGGACTCGACCCAAAGTGGCGATGTCCTGTGTGTTTTGGATTCCCTCCCCGCCCCTATTTTTTTTTTTTTTTTTTTTTTTCTATGTGATTGAGGGAGGCAAAAGGCATAACTGCCTATAGCGAGTGCCTCCCCCATAGTTGAAAGAGTGACAGGGCCAAAATCAATGGACGTTCGAGCCAAAATGCCTGGACACACGGAGTTTGAAGCAATTTAAGTCATAGGAAGAGGGAAAGACTGATTCTGGGAGAGAGTTCCAGAGCTCAGATATTGAGTAGAAGAAAGTTTGAGAGTAACGTTTCACTCTTGGGTTGGAGAGTTGCACAGAGTAGGGGTGGGATTGAGTTGCAAGACGGGTACCACGTGCCCTACGTAAAGGAGGTGGTATGCACTGGGATAGCTCTGAGGAACACTGATTATTATAGTAGCGATAGAATAGCGAGAGAGATGCAACATTGCGGCGGAGAGAGAGATTGCAGAGAGTTGGTGAGTGGACGGGAGTTAATGATACGAAAGGCCTTCCTTTCAACTTTGTCTAGGAGAGCGGTGTGAGAGGAACCTCCCCACACATGTGAACAATACTCAATACAAGGGCGCACTATGCCCCTGTACAGAGCAAGAAGCTGTGCAGGGGAAAAGAACCCCCTAAGGCGGTTGAGCACACCCAGCTTCTGGGAGGCTGCCTTAGCAAGACTGGTAATATGGTCCTTCCAAATGAGAGCAGAAGAAAAAGAGACATCCAGAATATTGAGAGAAGATGAAAGGTTGATTTTTGTATTGTTGAAGAACAAGGGATAGTCCGCTGGGAGATCCTGACGGGTAGATAGATGGAGAAATTGGGTTTTGGAAGCATTAAAGTTAACAAGGTTTTCTCTGCCCCAATTGGAAATAGTATTTAGATCAGAATTTAAGAGTTCTATGGCTTCATTACGTTTGTCGTTGAGGGATTGCTGGCTGGGGCGTTCTGAAAAACTAATGGAGTAGTGTAAGGTTGAGTCGTCTGCGTATGAATGGATGGGAATTAAGGTACAGTTAAGGAGATCATTTATAAAAATTAGAAAGAGAATAGGAGATAGGACAGAGCCCTGAGGAACACCGGAGTTTATAAGGTGAGGAAGTGAACAATGGCCGTCCACAACCGCAGCTATGGAACGGCCGGAAAGGAAATTAGAGACAAAGGCACAGATGGAGGGATAGAAACCGAAGGAGGGTAGTTTAGAAATTAACGATTTATGCCAGACTCTATCGAAGGCTTTCGATATGTCTAGTGCAATAGAAAAAGTCTCACCGAAGTCCCGAAAGGAGAGTACACTATACACTATACACTATAAGTACACTTATAGGGTACTGTTGGGTTGCTCACACTTGACCTTTTCCTTCCAGCTGGTGCCCGCTCTACTGCCGGCTGTCCCTACGCCGCCGCCGCTTCGCCGCCTCCTCCCTCCGCTCTGACAGAGGGTTCTCAGGTATTTCGAAGGGTGCCACTTTCCCCACGATTTTGGTTAGGACCTGTTCCCAGGGTTGGGCCTCGCTAAGGGGCTTGTCCCAGCCCTGGTGTTGAGGGTCTCTGGTGTGGGTGTTTTCTTTTGACTTTCCTGTTATACTTGCTACATAGCTTCTTCCTGGATATTGTCTTACTGAGTCTTACATGCTGAATTGGCTCTACTGCCTCATATTGCCTGTCTCACCTCTACTGGTGGGTAATGCTTCCCCATTTTTCAGTGCTGTGATGCCGGCTCCTCCCTGCTCTCGGCCGACGTGTCAGCGGACGGCCTTGCGGGATCACCGGGAATGTTGCCTCCACACGGCCTGCTATGGGAAGGATGTTTACGATCCCCGCCGGTGTGGGGTGTGTCTCTCCGCTCTTCAACTACTCGAGACTCTCCCTACGTCGGCGGAAGGACAACGGGCCAGGACGTCTCTACGCCGATCATGGGACGTCATCTCCCGTCACGTCCAAAGGGTCCTGCACAGGGCTCCTTCCTTCCGTGAGGATGACGTCCGGGTGTTGTTAGGGATCCCACCTACCTCCGATGCTGCACGCCGTTCCCGCTCCCCTACTGTTCGTCACTCTCGCTCTCCTCATACGGCTCGGGGCTCCCCTCCCGGGAGTTCGGGTCAGGCGGGCGGGAGGGCGCGTTCCAGGGAGCGGGCCCCCAGGCGTCATGAACATCGTGTGCCTCCCTCCGACCTCTCCATGACTTCTGGAACTTCTGGCAGGAAGAAACGTCGCCGATCTCCGTCCCCTGCTGATCGACCCCATCTTGCTTCTCCTCACCTCAGGATGAGCCCCCCTCCTTCGCAGGGTTCCACGGTCTTCAGGGCCAAACGCCGTCCTGCCCCGCCTGCCGAGGAGGTCGTTCTCCATCCTGCACCGTCTTCAGCCACTGGTGGGGTGGAGTTCGAGCCTCTGCCTGCCTCCCAGCCTGTGAGGGGTCCCGGCCTCTTCCCTATGGCGGGCCCAGCTGTGGTGGTACCGGCGGCGATGCCCTCCACGCCTCCTCCTCAACCTGGAGGTTCCGACGCCTCGATCCCTTGTGACCAGCAGTCTCCTCCTCGTCTCCCTGACCATTTAGAAGATGTTCTTGAGATGGAGGTTGCGGATTTTGATCGGCTGGAGGACGAGGATATAGGGGTCGACTCGTCTTCGGACGGTGCACCTGATTCGGGCCAGGAGGAACCCGACGTGGCGGCACAGTCCTCCTCACCGTCCCCTGAGTTCTCCCCGCTCACGGACCATGGGGCCCGTGGGCCCAGTGAGGCTGGTTCCCTGTCTCCTCTACAGACGTCCTTCCCTCCTGCTGCGGAGACGGAGTTACGGGCGGAGGTGGCGTCTCTTCGTCTTGAGATGGCCTCCAATAAGGCAGACATCCTCTCCTCTGTCACGGCGGCCATGGATGCAGTGGTCTCCCGGTTGGGTACTACTAACCCGGTGCCTCTGCAGACTCCGCTTGTGGCTCCTCTCCCACCTGTTGCCGACCACATCCCATCTCGGCCTGCTTTCCCGGTCGTGGTACCGTTGACATCATCTACTTCATCACCTGCACCTCCGACTCCTCTCTGGCCCGTTGTTATCCCGGGCCAGGGTTTGGGGTTGTTCTCTCACCCCCTCTCCGTGCCGCCTCTCTCCAAGTTTAAGATCCCCAAAGTCAAGATGCCATCCCTGTATGGGGATTCTGTTGCTTGGAGTGCTGTGATCGCCTCCAACCCTGAGGGGGCGGTCCACCTGCCGGCCAGAGAGCGGGCTGTGCCGGAGGGCTGGGCTATACAGGTGAATGAGAAAAACATCTTCAGGGCCATTACTCCACAGGGTCTGGTCCCTGAGGTCGATGTGAGGATGTACCCTAACCGGCAAGACATGCGGTATTTTTCATATCATCCGTCGGTCTTGCCTTACACTGCCACCAAGCCCTGGGCTGACTACTCCCGCCAAGACCTGTCTGCGGATGTCCACTCCCTCTCTGCCATCTCAGGGACGCCGTACCTCAGGAATGTGCGAGATCGGGACGGGGTCCTGATGCTCGAACTCCCGCACGTCTGTCCGGGTTCCTGGGGTGAATGGATCCGTGAAGCAGTGGAGTTTGGTCAGTCCATGGCTGAGACCTTGCCGGCCATCCCATCCATGGAATCATCTTTTCTGTCGGGCATGCTCTTTACCTCCTCGGGCTTCCCTCTGCCTGTGTGGGAGTGGCTCAATGCTCCCAAACTGTCGGTGGGCCCCCTTCCGTGTTCCTTTTTCACGGCACCGGAGAAGGCACCACTGGACCGGGACTTTAAGTTCCGTCAGCGAGCGGCGCGCCAACTTTCAACTCTTCTTGTTCAGTTGGAACTGGCGCAGGTTCACCTCCGCCTTATTGAGTTGCTGGAATCGGCTGATCATCGCCAAGGTTTTGAGCATGTCCGACGGATCACCCTGCAGCTTGCCCTCAACCCTGTTCAGGACATCCGCCATTCCCTCCATGAAGCCACTCGTTGCCGTCAACAACTTCGGGTGGCTTTCTGTAAGAAGGCACCTGCCGACGTCCGCAACCGCCTCCTACTGACTGACCTTCTGACCCCTGGACTGTTCCCTGAGGAGGCTTGGCAAGGGGCTTTCTTACTGGCGCTGAGTGACACATACTCTGCTCAACGGAAGGTGGTGGCGAAGCCCACTTCATCCTCCTCCACCCGCGGACGCGGGGGCAGAGGGCGCCAGGCTAGAGGTGTGGCCAGGGGACTGGCTCACAGGGGGCGTGGTGTACCCGCCTTCCGTGGTCGTCGGTCCCCGGATCGCCGTCCCCGTCAAGAGGGGATGCGGCGCTGGCAGGCGCAGGGCCCCAGTTCCTCCGCTGCCAGACACAGCCTGGAGGGGAATAGGCCGGAGCGCGAGGCTCGTCCGTCGTTTCGGCGGGGCGGGGGGACGTCTGGAGGAGGACGTGGTGGCTCTAGCTCCCACTACGATAAGTCCAAGAGGGGCTCCGCGCCAAAAAATGCGTAGTTCCTCCTGGCCAGTCCCCTCTTCCCTCGCCCGACCATCTCGTCGAAGCGGTGATGGGCCTGACGCAAGGCGCCCGCACCGGCTTCTTCCGCCCCCACTACCGGCAATGGCCCCGCCGGTCGTGGGCGCGTCGGGTGGTCAAGAAGGGTCTGACTTGGAGGTGGAGGTCCAGGCCTCCTCTCAGGTGCCCTCCCCGACAGCGACCAGTGTCTCAGGACGTGGCCCAAGTGATCATGTCCATGCACGAGGAAGGCGTTATCAAGGAAATATCTTCTACACAAAAGGTATTTCTGTCTCATGTGTTTCTGGTCCCAAAGAAGGACTGCGCTGCTATGAGGCCGGTGGTAGATCTCTCAGTCCTCAACTCTCACATTGTGAACACCCGTTTCCGCATGCTCACCATCAACCAGGTACGCCTGGCACTCAAGCCCTTGTCTTGGGTGGTCACCCTGGATCTGAAGGATGCTTATTGGCATGTGCCGTTGGCTCCTCGGTTCCAGGGCTGCCTAGCACTGCAGTCGGATCAACGGGTGTTCCAATTCACCAGACTACCATTCGGCCTCAACATAGCACCGCGGGTCTTCACCAAACTGGTGAAGCAGGCTCTGACCCCCTTGCTCTTACAAGGGATTCAGATCCTGTTTTACCTGGACGATTGGCTCATCTCCGCAGACTCTCTCACACACTGTGTACAAGACACGCTCACTGTAGTCAGACATATCACAAACCTGGGGTTCAAACTAAACATTCCCAAGTCCTGCCTCTCACCGTCACGAGAAGTGACGTGGGTGGGCTTGCACTGGGATCTCCAAAGCGCCACCATTTCCCAGAGTCGTGTGAATGCGGCGAAACTTCGAAGGAAGCTCTTTGTCGTGTTGCACTCGGTGTCGATAACACGAAAAATCTGGGACTCCCTACTAGGGTCTTTGAATTGGGCGTCTCTGACCGTGCCCTTGGGCCGGCTCCGACTAAAACGCCTCATTCAGCTGGGCAACAGGCACTTCCCTATCTCGCCCCCTTACCGTTTGTGGACGGTACCGCGCTCAATACATCTGAGACTGACACACTGGGTCGCTCGGGGCACGCTCTCTGCGGCTGTGCCCTGGACTGCTCCTCCGCCGACCATCTGGGTAGACACAGATGCGTCGAGCGAGGTGGGGTGGGGCTATCAATCAGACATGGGACATCAAAACCACGGCAGGTGGTCGGGGCTCTCACACTTCCACATCAATGCCCTGGAACTGTTGGTACCGTTGTTCTTCCTGCGGGATCACGGACTGGCCCTCACGGGCAAGTCGGTGGCCTTCAGGATGGACAACATGTCCGTGGTTCATTGTATCCAAAAGCAGGGCTCCTCCAGGTCTGTTGTGCTCCAAGACCTGGCGGAGAAATTGTTTTACCTGACCGATCATTACAGCATCACCCTGCATGCGACTTACCTGCCCGGGACGGCCAATCTTTGGGCGGATGCTTTGTCGAGAGGACAGAGCACCAAGGTAGAATGGTCATTAAGACAAAGCGTTTTCGACGACCTCGCAGCCTCCTGGGGCCATCCGCAGGTGGACTTGTTCGCCTCCTCCGGGACGAACAAGCTGCCGGACTACCTCACCCGCTGGACTTGTACTCAGGCGGGGGGCCGGATGCCTTCAGCGAGGACTGGAGCAGGTGGCAGTCGATTTACGCTTTTCCACCGCCCGACGCACTGCTTATGTGCAAAGTCCTACACAGGCTGAGAGAGTACCGTGGCAAGGTTTGGTTAATCGCGCCCCTCTGGCCGGCCCAAGCCTGGTACGCTCAGCTGAAGCGATGGTGCCTGAGTCCCGTTCCCCTGTCTTTCTCAGACTTCCACTTGGGACAGATTGGAGACCTAGGGACCTCGTTGGCATTCGCATCGTGGATGTTTGTGAGGCAGGGTGGTTACCGAAATATGGACGTTGCTTGACTGATATGCTTAATCAGCACTGGACTAAGGCTACTTGGAAGACTTACGAGTCTCATTGGAATACTTTCACTAAATGGATCAATGACACCGAACAAACAGTTCCGTCGGTTGCGTTAGTCTTCCATTACCTTAATCACTTGTTTGCGACACGCACATACATGTACAACACCATTAAGAACCACCTGTCCGCTATTAGGGAGCCTTTTGAGACCTTGACGGGGCTGGTGCTCCCTCACAAGGAGCTGTCTTTTTTCATGAAAGCCTGCTTTAGGCTCAGACCGCCCCCACGCCAGATACCGCCTCAATGGTCTCTGGCGAAGGCTCTCAGGCTCCTTACCTCACCCATCTACACCACTAACCCAACCCCTGTTCATCTGCTTGATAAAACTTTGTTTCTTTTAGCGTTGGCTACAGGAGAGAGGGTCTCGGAATTGGCTGCCATGTCGAGGGCCCCGAATTGCATGAGTTTTTCGCCTTCCTTGGGGTCAGTCACTTTGGCCCCTTCCGTTCATTTTGTGGCCAAGAATGAACGTGAGGCGCACATTTTTAAGCCGTTTACTGTACCAGCTTTAAAATGTGGGAGCACGCATCATCCGCTATGCCCGGTAAGAGCCTTGCATACGTATGTGCGTGCCGCTGTGCCGACGTCGGGACGGCGCTCTGGTTGGCCCCTAAGACAGGGACACGGTTAGGCAAACGTGCTGTGGGACTTCATTTACGCCATGTCATTACTGCGAGTAATCCCCTTACGAAGGGCTCCGCTCATGATGTCCGCTCTTATGCAGCGACTGTGAGGTTTCTCAACAATTCCTCACTTTCGGATATCGCCGACACAGGGCTATGGTCCTCCCACAGCACTTTTGTCTCATCGTACCTGTCCATGTCCACTGCCAGGCCAGGTGTGCCTTGTGTTGCATTAGGCCAATGTGTCACATGATTCATCTCCATCCTGTGTCTCTTCTCATCCCATACTGTATTTTCTTCCTTTCCCTACACTGGGGGGGGGGGGGGGGTCATTTTGTATGATTGTACAATGCCTTTCTCTCTTTCATTTTACATGTATGTCATCCCTGTTTCGTATTAAGGTTATCTCTCTTACTTCTTTACGTATAGACTCTACTGTCTAGGGGTTACTTGTTTGGTATGTCTATGCCTCATACCCGGTTTTTGTAATTAAAGAGTGTCCTTGGAGATCTTCCGCCTACTGTGCCTTGCCTTCAGATTCTTGTCTTCATGTACAACTTGCCTTCATTCTTCCCGTATTGGTGTGCCATTCTCCGGTCAACATGACCTATTCCTTAGCCTGCTACGGCACTTTTAAGACCCTAGACTGATACTGGTAACATGTACTTCCTTAATATGCACCGTACTGTTACGCTCTTTTTCTGATAATAAACTGATTTGTTTATTTGTGTCTTTTCTTGGTCCTCTGCTTGTGCTACGGCTTGGGGTTTATGGTTTATTGGATGTCCGCCTCCAATTTGGGATTCAAGCCCTACGTTGGAAACGTAGAGACTGCTACTAAATTGGGAGGTTTGACGACCTCCCTTATAACCAAATAAGGAAAACCTCTTAATTGGTAGCAGTCTCGGAGTATCCAACGACAGAGTATCCCGCCATCATGCTGATCCCCTGCCCATCCAATCTAAACTGATTGCTTGATACCTCGATACTTTGGCAGGTCCTGGCACAGGCTCATAGAACATGGAGCATGGCTCAGAGGAGAGCAGCTAGATTACATGGGTAACTATAACAATTCTTTCTCTCCTTCGCTATCTCTTCTTTCCTAGTCGTCTCGGAGTGTGTACAACGTGCCTAGTAGTGAATTGAGGTGCAACTCTAGAGATGATTTGGTTACTTCGCGTGAGTACCGATAAATCGGCCCGCTGTGGTAGCGGCTGAGATCATAAGCCCTACGTTGGATACTCCGAGACTGCTACCAAATAAGAGGTTTTCCTTATTTGGTTATAAGGGAGGTCGTCAAACCTCCCAATCTGAATCCTGGCAATTATCTCACAAATCGTGATTTTATCAAAATTGTACTTGGCCCAAACGACCCCAAAAATGAAGAGTGAGCTTACTTTAGATGGCCGTAGTAGCTAAAGGAAAACACATATGGAAATATATTACCACTCAAGAGATAGCTAATTTTATCAGCTACATGATGAATTCAAGCTGGATTTGATTACATGAAACACCTGAACACTATAAACGAAAATATGAAATTATATAACATTTGTTCAAATTTCTAGGGATGTAACACATACAAATAAAATAAAATTCTGCAAGTGGATAAACTCATTATTTATTAGTCTGTAGGCTACTAATTAATTACATAATAGGGAAGTTTTTAAAACCACAATAGAGATTATTTTAGGCAGATGTAACCATTTGGGGTCCAACTGAAAATTATAGAATTTACCAAAATCCGAGAAAATTTACATTAGGTGGGATTTTCTTTCTTTAGGACATTGCTTGAAAATACAAACAGACTATGTAGGGCTGTAGGCTAATCAAAACATATATTTAGCAGGCAATGAAAGTTTTAGAAAGCAGTAGGAACGAATAAACATAGAATGTAACCCTGTATGGTCAAATTGAAGAAAATGGGAAAATTACAATTTGTTTCAAAATCACGATAGGCCTAATGTTTACCCTATAGGCTAATAACTTTGAAAATTGTGTGGGCAGGTGATGAGTAGTGCATCTCTCTCACAGTGAAAAGGTGTTAGCTACACTAAAATTGATATAACTGTCCCATTTGGTGAAAGCTATACATCCTATTTTCATTTTTCAACTAGTCCAAATATGGTGAATATTCCATGTAGCGTCAATCCTTATCTCTTTTTGCTCTGTTTGTCGCTTGTTTTACTCCAGTGGCGTATATAGGGGGGGGGCCACTAGGCCATGGACCCCCCCCCCCCTTTTGTCCCAGTAGGCCTATATTATTCGTCATAGTATTACATTAAATTACATGTATAGTATTATGATATAGATTATAGCAGTTTTTTTATACATACTGTAGAATTCCCTAATTAAATATTTGTCAAACAGCTCTTTTTTTGTTTAGCCAACATATATAATCTTCTGTATATTGTTTTACCATTGAATATCAAATTAGTGCAATATATCACTGATGAGGCCTCAAAAGGACCCTAAAAATGCTTGATTTTCAAAAAAATCCTGGGGGGGCTTACAGCGCCCCCCCAGACCCCCCAGCTGTAGAGGCTCGCTTCGCTCGCCCACCCATTATATAAAATTTAAAATAATGGATTCACCCCTATGGCCCCCCCCCTTCCCAAGGACCTATATACGCCACTGTTTTACTCTTACTCTTCTCTGCCTTCATGGATTTGAATGTCTTGAGGTTTGTCCTGTGAATGGTATCAAAGAAGGATCTCTGCTTTGTCACAAACCTCTCTGTCCGAAGGGTTTCATACTGTTTGCTAGAATTCGCATTGAACTTGAGAAGGTTGTCACGAATATCGCTGGAAATGACCTCTTGGGTGAGGATGTTGTGAAGGATCGACTGTTCATTATAGTATCTCTCTATGGGTAGAGTCACTGCATTTCCATGCTCTTTGATGAACTGTATCATATCCTTGATCGAACCTTCGGATGTTCGGTTGGCTGGCAGATTGAACTCATGATTCACAAGAAGTTCTGTGCTTGGTGTAGCCGACACCACTGATTTCACGTTGCAGCCAACATCTCGTGATATATGATCTCCCACTGAGCAACAAACTGCTTTCTTTTTCTACAACCAATGATGACACCTGCACTCTTTTGAGATCGGTTGATTGTCTGCTCAAGACACATGTCAGCACCAATGGAATTGAATTATCCTTCCGATCGCTTCACCACGAACTTCCCGGCTTTGAAGTTCTCATACACTGCCGGAGCATCCAGTTGTAGCTTCCTCATATCCTCCAGATAAACTGATGCCCATCGAAGGTAGTAGTTGATCCGATCACACCCTGTAAACAGGGGCAGAGCAGCTTGTAGGCCTACATTGTGGAAGTGTAATTCCCAGTTTCCCTCACAATCAGCTCTCACCAGTTCTTTGAGGACACATAGGCTACCATCCTGACAAACAATCCCAAAAGGCAAATGTCTCAGACACCTCCATTCTCTCCGACCTGAAGGTGTTGAAGTCATCAATCATGTTTGATGAGATTGACAGGAAGGATTCAAAAAATTCCTTGCTCTGGTCCCTCTTCTCTTCTGATACAGTCTTTCATCAGCTGTAGAATTTTAAGTTCATTGTATTGTTCATGACCTTTGATTCGAAGGAATTCTGCCCACTGTAATCTTTCTATACATTGAGAGACCCTTCAGTGACCTTGTGTAGTGAGTTCCATTCAGCACTGACCTGACAACCTTTTTACCAAATGCCTTTGACTCTGCCAAGACAGTTTCAGCTCCACTTCCATCTATGTATTTGCCTATGGCACCCATCACCACTTTGATCAAATGGAAGGAACTCAAACAGAGCATGAAGTCACTGAATTCCGTGGGGTCGTTCATAATGATCTCACACGCACTGTGGTAAACATCCTCATCACATGCAACGGGTAGGTGTGACTGATCTAACTGACTGAGAACATCTTGGAAGTTTTTCAGGGCAGTGTATACAGTGCCATATTCAGTGACGGGATATGGTAAAACAGGAAGGAACCGTATGATTTTCGGAACCACCTTCTCGTCCGTGATTAGGGAATTAAATGCACTCCAAGAAGGCATTGCTTATTCCTGACAGGTTTCGTTGATACAGGTAACTTCGTCCAAATTCGAAAGGTCCATTCTCGCCAAAACCCATGCAGTGTCTTTTGACCTGACTATTTTCTCTTCTCCTTCATTCATATGGTATAGTTCCTCTGAAACATTATACATTGGAGCAAGGCTTGGTTTTTTGGTAGTCTTTGTGTAACTCTTCAAAGTCTGACACCCTAGTTCTTGTTTAAATTGCCGCTCTCTGTGAGTCACACTTGTGTCTGACATGTTGGGTTTAATGTTTGAACCACCTGTTGACTTGTCCTGCATCAGAATCATGACGCCTCCCAATACCCGATAGGGTTGCCAGCTCTTCGTGATCAAAATTATCAAAAGCCCCATGGTGAACTTACTAGAATTAAACTGGCTTGGAAGAGGTACCTGGCTCTGACTTGTTTCAGTCACAAATGATGCCATGTCAGAATGGTAACGGAGAACCTCATCATAACTAATTGCAAGTCCAAACTTGTTGAGACTATAGATATGAATGTTTTAGAACCACACATATTGTAAATCGCTTCCGAATTCAGCATGTGTAAAGGGGTGCGTTTTCTACCATTGTTCAACATGTAGAAGATGATTTGGTACAAAGCTAAAACCTTTTTCATTTTAGCAGATTGTAAGTTTGTCTCCTCAAGTCGATCTTCATTGGCAATGTTATCACAATTATTGTCCAAGTCAAAAAGTGCTGAAAGAAACACTGCAACATCATTGGGAATCACAATATCATTGTATGCCTTTTCTAGCTCACTAGCATCACAGCATTTATCCTTCAAGTGAAAGTCCTGTATTAGGATTGTCTCTCTCAGTTTGGCGCCACACCTTTTCAGTGTATCAGAATTGGAACTCTCATTCATTACATTCACTGGGATATCAGTCTTCTGCTGCTCTCCAGATGAAGACTCAAGTTTCAAAAACAGTTTCTCTCCTTTCCTGATGTAGTTGCAGATGCACTGTTTGTGACAGTACAAATCTGCTGCAAAGACCGCATTTTCATCCTGTAGGTCACACGTTCGGGTAAAAACGTCATCCTGGAGTATCGAAGCTGCTTTCAGGAATGCTTCTGCACGACCCTTTTCGGATATCCAAAATTTTTTGTACTCATTGTTGTGTTTCACGTTTCCACATATGACACACTGTTTAAACAAAATATTGACATCACTTGGCTTTGTTGCTGGGTCCCGCGAATCTGCCGTTGAACGTCTTGTCCTACCAATCAAAGTACCTTGATGTTGGCTTGAATCGGCACCATCATGATCTGATGTGGTCATACAGGTTGACAACTGTACAAAGTTTTCAAGTTTTTGTTTATGTGTGTAGCTCTTGTAACAGTCATTGCTAACATGATACACAATTTTTCTATGGTCAACATGCTTCAGTCTTTCAAAAACACTGTCCTTTAAGCCTGCTGCCTCAACTACACGTGCCCTGCCGTTCTCGGTGGGTACCACATTGCAAGTCGATCTTCTGGCATATAATGAACTTCTCATGGACACATGCCAGACGTTGAGAGGGTGAAGATGTCCTCAGGAAATAAGGATTGGCAATTATTAGACCTCGGACCCCTACAACTCACACATTACATATTGTCATTTTTCCAAGATTTTTGTAAATTCTATAAATATTCAGTTGGACACCAAATGGTTCAGTCTGCCTATAATGTTCTTTAATTCTTATGATTTTAAAAACTTCCCTATTGTGTATTTAATTAGTACAGACCAATAAATTATGAGTTTGTCCACTATAGGTATTTTATTTTATTTTTGTATGTGTTACAACCCTAGAATTTTCAACAAATTGTATATAATTTCATATTTTCGTTTACAGTGTTCAGGTGTTTCATGTAATCAAATCCAAATTGAATTCATCATGTAGCTGATAAAATTAGCTGTCTTTTGAGTGGTAATATATTTCCATATGTGTTTTCCTTTAGCTACTACGGCCATCTAAAGTAAGCTCACTTAATTTTTGGGGTCGTTTGGGCCAAGTACAATTTTGATAAAACCACGATTTGTGAGATAATTGCCTGGATTCAGATTGTGCACCCTCGCTAATATTATGCCCCAAGTGGTTCTCTATCAAAATCAGGTGGGTGATCTCGGGGCCCTCTCATGCATGAAAAGTTGAAAACACCCCTTGGCTCCTGGACTATAGTGAACACTACAGTTCTTGGCGGCAATATTAAGCTCCATGTTATGCCAGGTTTTTACTGGGGCTTATAATTAGTTTTGATCAAGTGGGCTCTTCCTAACTGGAGAAGTTTTATTCTTTTACCACAGACACACAAAGACAATAGAGGATAATTATCACCAGACGTGCATTCATATTCCGTTTATTTGCACAAGAATATCGCATACATAAAAGCTAGAACAACAATGCTCAAGAACAAAACAATAATAGTGCACGAACGAGGCTCCACTACGTCTGACTCGCAAGACTGGATTATTCTATGCAATAGCTAATCAAGTATTAGGGACCGCTTTCTAATTGAAAGATTACACTAGTCCTGTATTTATTTCAGAGATAAGAATAGCACTCCTTTCAATCGAGGATTTACACTTGTGCTTAGAAAGGTTACGTAGTAATTATATGTGTGAACTTTTGGTTGTCACCTGCATAGAGTTGTTCTGGATTTGGAAGTTAAACCTAATTATTTTTCTGATGTTAATTCACTGTAGTGCTTACGCAATAGTTAACTTGAATTAATTTGTTATTAACTTTAACAGAATTATTATCAGCATTTTCCTGATTTATTTGGGTTTAACTAGTACTTCCTTTCTCTCGCTTTTTGCATACATGCGTAGTATCCGATGTTTCTAGAATACTTCTTATTATATACCCGTAGATATATTTTTACTACTTTTCACTATTGATCTTTTTATCTCTTTCTCTGATAAGGCACTAAGCATATATTCTTTTCACAGTTAGATCTTCTATAACTTTTCACGGTATAATAACTTCACTTTAGATGTGTAGAATAAGTAATCCAATTGGTGTAGTACGAGTAATCCAATTAGTGTAGGACCAGTAATCCAATTAGTGTAGTACAAGTAATCCAGTCGTCGGTAGAGGTGTTGGCCGTGAGGGTTGTCCTGTCGTGACTGGGTTAGCACAGTTTACCGCGAGCTCTTTGGTTTGGGACCTTGAATACTATCTACCTCGCCATGGCTAAGGTAAAATGACAGAATCAAGTTAACGCAGGAGTAAACTCAACTGACTACTTTGGTCTTTGAAAGAACTTTGATGCACAATTTGTGATTTATTAAAGTTACAGTCCTTCCGCCCATGGATCACAAGGAACAGTACTTAAACAAATAGGTGGATACGTTAGTGGCAGTATCACAATTGTTTTTCCGCCCATGGATCACAAGAACAATTATGACTACTGTGCCCTCAATCTTTTCAGCTGTCCTTCTGCCCATGGATCACAAGAAACAGCCTTTCAAAGTTACAGTCCTTCCGCCCATGGATCACAAGGAACAGTACTTAAACAATTGAGTATCGATCTTAGAATTTCCTGCTGAGGTCACCTCTTTTCTCAGCATCTTGGCGGTGGTGTGGCTGCGCATCAGAAAGGCGCCTAGGGGTAGGGTGGCTGGTTCCGTGTGGCTTGGAGGGGGGGTGATATGGGTTAACTGTGTATCTCGGCTCCCCTGAACATGGCGGCGGTGCAGCTGCGTTCTAGAGTGGCGAGGGAATGTCCGGTATTGATGGTGCCATTCTTGGTGTTGCCTGTCTTTCCCATTTCTCTCACTTCTTGGCGCTTTGGCATTGTCCCTGTTGATGATTATGTCCTTTCCTGGTGTTGGAGGGCATCTCATCTCGTCGGTAATGTTGCGAGCACGTCTGTCTGGTTCGGGGGTTGTGCCCTTGTTGAGCTGGGGGTGGATGGGAGATTTTCTTCTTTCTTGTTTACTGTTTTCCTTTTTCTGGACTTTGGAATTGTTGATGGTGATGAGTAAGTTCCCTTCTGGTGTTAGAGGACGTGTCATAATAATGGTGGCAATTCGTGTTCCGGTGTTGTAGGCCCGTTAGTGTGTCATAAAGAGCTATACTGCAGACAAATTTGTTATGGTCGCGGGTTGTGTTATCGATATTTGTGTACCTATATCCGGGTCAAATTCATGTAAGGGTAGTCCGGACCACCCTTTGCGAAAGGGGAATCCTACGATCAAAGATGGCCGCTACGACGCTTCGTGAATACCAGCGTTGAGTCGTAAGGGAACGGTAAGGGAGTTTTCGGATCGTACAACCGTTAGTGAATCCACCTCCTGGACCTTAGGGAGTAACATATCTATTTGTTGTAGTGGTTTATGATGGGGCGAGTTGATTTAGGAGTTTCCTCCTTCATACTATCGTGGGACCTCGGATGAGGCTACCTGGGTCACTCGGTTCTTTCAAAGACCAAAGTAGTCAGATGAGTTTACTCCTGCGTTAACTTGATTCTGTCATTTTACCTTTGCCATGGCGAGGTAGATAGTATTCAAGGTCCCAAACCAAAGAGCTCGCGGTAAACTGTGCTAACCCAGTCACGACAGGACAACCCCCACGGTCAACACCTCTACCGACGACTGGATTACTTGTATTACTTGTACTTGGCTGGACCATTGCAGAGACCGATCGGTCTCTGCAATGGTCCAGCCACTTTCTCACGCCTGATGGAATCAATCCTCAAGGGCCTCACCTGGGAAACATGCCTAGCCTACTTGGACGACGTCATAGTCTACGGTAAGACCTGGGAAGAACATCTTCAGCGCCTTCGTCAGGTGTTGCTCCGAAAACGAGGAGCAGGTCTCAAACTCAAACCGCCTAAATGCACCCCCAAACAGCCCAAGAAATTTTGTTAATAATACACGAAGGAAATGGGATACATCTTGGACAAGCAAAGATGCTCAAAGTCTTTCACCAGATTTATTGGACCACAGGCCCCACCGCACTGACGAAGAAAATCACAGAAGCATGTAAACCCTGCAGTCTAGGAAAAGACCGAACAAGGACACCCGGGCCTGCAGGCAAACTTGCCGCTGCTAAACCCTGGCAAACTCTGTCCCCGGACGTGATGGGTCCTTTTCCCTCAGTTAATGGGAAAAGATTTGTCGTCACCTTCGTCGACATATATTCCAAGTTCATCATAGCCTGCCCTGTCAAAGATTATAGTGCACTTTCCGTGGCAGAAGTCTTAACCACTGAAGTATTGGCAGTTTTTGGTCTGCCGGAAACCATTCTCTCCGATAACGCCCCAGAATTTACCAGTAAAGTGTGGAAAAGTTTTTCTCAACTATGCGGCATCAAAGTGTCCCATTCTTCCCCCTACTGGCCTCAAGGAAATTCTATCTGTGAAAGAAGCCACAAGACCATCAACAACCAACTAAGGACAAGACTCATTGCCCTCCAAACTCAAGACTGGCCAGCTCAAATGAAAATGATTCAGTGGGGTATGAATTCCTGTCCTCGAGAAGATGGCATCACGCCCCACGAAAGGATTTTTGGTGTGGCCCCCTACTCCTATAGACTATAGACCTTTCAGGATGCTAGCTAAACCTTCAACCCCTACTTTGGACATCTACCATTTGCAACACCTCAAGAACGTCCTCAACACTGCACAAGTAAGCCAAGATACCGCCGCCAAGGACGTCGCCCCACCTCAAAACCCCTATGCCATCGACGATCTAGTAATGGTTGCCAAATTACCAGTGATCAACAAACTAGGACCTATAGGTATGTGGGCCCCTATAAGATCATCAAAATGCCAAATCCCTATCAAGTCATCATAAATTATCATGGAGTGACTATAGGGTATACCGAAATCGTTTTGTGAGGATTTATCGTCCCCTGATTAAGGATGAAGATAACTACTCCTGGACCAGCCAGCCCACTACCACAATACCCTCAACGAAACCCTCACCACAACCCACTGATCGTGAGTTACCAGCGAATGTATATTCCCCACCTATACCCCCTGCAACCTCTTCACATTCTCGCCCACCCCCACCCTCCCCTCCCCCCTCATGCATTCCACAGTTCCCCCCAATTCCGCACCAGCCATCGACCACCTTTATGACATATTCCCCCTCCCCTAACACCCCCCAACTTACCCCCCAACCACACACGACAAACCCAGAGCCATGCCCACACCACCCCGTCCTAGACACCCCCTGCATTCGAGAGTTCCCGCCCACCTCCCCCGTCGTACTAAGCCTAAACGCTCGTCTACCACATCCTCATCCGCCTATCAGCACAAGCCTCCTACTATTAAACAGGACAAAGATCCTACAAGATCAAGTTCATCTTCAAACTCTCCCTCCCCTACTCCCCCTTCATCGTCCTCATATACGTCAACTAGGAGTAAAGAACCCCACTCTACCTCTCACCCCAAAATGCAGATTTCAAAACCTCTCACAAACTGCTCCACCTCACGGACTACCTTATCCCCTCCCCGACACCTGGCCCCACCCAACAAAACCTACCCCTCAAGTACCAAGCCTATACCTCCTACAGTGTTTATCCATAAACCATAGGGATGTCAACCCCTCCACCCCAAACCCCAAACCTCAGAGGATCTTCACATACTCCCCACCAGTCTCACCCTCACCATTGACGTCTTCCTCAACCTCACCAACCCCAGTGCTAACAACTACCAAGACCAGATCAGGTCGTCTGTCTAAACTCCCGGCTCGTTTTTCCTCAATTCGTCATCAACCTCAAAACCCCCACAGGTTCCAAAGAGATTCAACCCCTCAACCTCACACAATCTCATGTTTTTGGCCGGAGAACTGCGAATGGCAAATATTGCCGAGAAAAATCTGATGCCAGAGCATGCACCCACGAGTCCAAACACCACTTCCCCTGTCTTGTGGTCAACTGAGATTTTACCCTCGCCAGCTGACCAGGAAAGGAAACCGCAACTCTCTCAAAACCCCAGTTCCCCTCTACACCCGACAGTGCCAACACGGAAATTAACCACCTCTGTGAGAAAGAACATGCAGATGTCTTCTGTGGAATCAAGCAAAATTAAGCCTGCCACAAACAGATACCGAGAAATGGCCCTTACATCAAGAAACTTACCTGGATCAACGATATAATGGGGAAACTAAGAATGTTCGCTTCATAGACCAACTAGACACTGCAGTGAACAATTATCAAGAAGATTCCTACCTAAAGGTGTGTACTGTAATAGGAAAACCAGCCGACAAAAGATCATTAATGTGGTGGAAACATCTGGCTGCCTGTACACATTTTGTACGACAGGACGGCATTTGGGTTCTTTATTTACAGCCATGAGGTCGTGACTTTCACGAGGACGAAGGTAGTGAAATAACAGGGAAACAGTTAACCAAGCATTCACCACCACCAAGCCGTTTTCCCTCTCATCCTACCACACCTCCTCACCACAGTGGAAGAATGGGAAACAGTGGCCGAGTAGAAGAAAGGGCCGGGAACGAAAGGACAGGGCGGAGTTCCCCGCCACACCGCCAGAGGTCGCATCGGAGGCGGAGTTCCCTACCACACCGCCAGGGGAAAAGCAGCTCAAGGTCACCTCCCTGTACCAAAAATAGTATACCCTACAACACCGGAACGCGAATTGCCACCATCAATATGACACGTCCTCTAACACAAGAAGGGAACTTACTCATCACCATCAACAATTCCAAAGTCCAGAAAAAGGAAAACAGTAAACAAGAAAGAAGAAAATCTCCCATCCACCCCCAGCTCAACAAGGGCACAACCCCCGAACCAGACAGACGTGCTCGCAACATTACCGACGAGATGAGATGCCCTCCAACACCAGGAAAGGACATAATCATCAACAGGGACAATGCCAATTAAAGCGCCAAGAATTGAGAGAAGTGGGAAAGACAGGCAACACCAAAAATGGCACCATCAATACTGGACATTCCCTCGCCATTCTAGAACGCAGCCGCACTGCCGCCATGTTCAGGGGAGCCGAGATACACAGTTAACCCATATAACCCCCCCTCCAAGCCACACGGAACCAGCCACCCTACAATACGCCCTAGGCGCCTTTCTGATGCGCAGCCACACCACCGCCAAGATGCTGAGAAAAGAGGTGACCTCAGCAGGAAATTCTAAGATCGATACTCAATTGTTTAAGTACTGTTCCTTGTGATCCATGGGCGGAAGGACTGTAACTTTGAAAGGCTGTTTCTTGTGATCCATGGGCGGAAGGACAGCTGAAAATATTGAGGGCACGGTAGTCATAATTGTTCTTGTGATCCATGGGCGGAAAAACAATTGTGATACTGCCGCTAACGTATCCAACTATTTGTTTAAGTACTGTTCCTTGTGATCCATGGGCGGAAGGACTGTAACTTTAATAAACCACAAATTGTGCATCAAAGTTCTTTTAAAGACCAGATACGTAGTCAGTTGAGTTTACTCCTGCGTTAACTCGATTCTGTCATTTTACCTTTGCCATGGCGAGGTAGATAGTATTCAAGGTCCCAAACCAAAGAGCTCACGGTAAACTGTGCTAACTCAGTCACGACAGGACAACCCCCACGGCCAACACCTCTACCGACGACTGGATTACTTGTACTACACTAATTGGATTACTGGTCCTACACTAATTGGATTACTCGTACTACACCAATTGGATTACTTATTCTACACATCTAAAGTGAAGTTATTTAAAATGCCACAGGAACGAAAGGACCGGCGTCACAGGCCAGGATAGCTATAAGGATCACCACACCAACTTCGTTGTCTTCCTTCCACATAACTCCACATATGTATACGTCTCTCCAATCACAGCCTTCTAGTATACAACCCACATTACTTTATTCCTTAACATTTGTATGTACCGACTAAGTATGTATTTAATTAAGGTAGCAATCATGCATGCAGACTATAATATTTTCATTGTGTAGGTACGACGGCGATCTGAAGACACCTCAGTAAACCTATGCCCCTCCCCCTCTGTTCTGGAGTCCACCACGACTGTCCGGTAATACGAACCTCAGCCGTGTGACTCGCCTAGTCATTCTGGGCAATTATTTGATTCAATACTCCCCAGGTCTCTCAACTTGAGATTTTAATTGTTTCTTTGTTGTTAATCCGTCACTTAAGACACTCGACTCATATCGATTGTTATTAGTACTGACAATTAATACTATGTTCATGTTTCACCTTTGTTGCCAGTAATTCACTGAGATTCTTAACCACATTGTGTAGGATTTATCCTCAACCTATTATGTACCCTATCCCTTGTGTGTTACTATTACTATTGCTTCAGATGAGAAAACATCCCCGACTACGAATCTATATTCGAGAGTTGGAGATCGAAATGATTATGTTGAGACGATTCTATAACTCCTCAAGATAGACGTTACCTGAATTAATATACCATCTACATGTCTATCTGATTACGTCAGCCCTGTACTTAGTTATATAACAATTATATGTTCCCAACCTTCCTAATGCAACCTCCATTTCACTAGACAAGATACCTAGGAGTAGTTCCGAGATTTAATTAGGCAATTACTCATTGATTTGGAAAGCCCCCAGACCATCCCCAATTTCGCATGCAGGCCTGTGCTTAGGTAAGGTCGTGCCGGACAATATCGTCGTATTAAGTTCGTGTGAGTTTGGCTACGGGTCAAACTCGGTACAACCGCCTCAAAATTGTTACCCCATGAAAACCTGTTTTCCTATGTATGCCACCGATCCACAGAAAACTAACCCTATACCCTGTGCTTGTACTAATCCATATCTGTTGATTTATATAATTAATAATATCCAATTTGCATACGATCATCTCCAGAGAAGTGCAGGAAAACTACCTAGTCTCTCTCTCTCCATTATGAGATAGATCGATGTCACTCATGCAGGTACCCATTCCTAAGTTAAAGACAAAGTTTTATCCACAATACTCTGCTTAGTGACCGCGTGCCCAGTGGTAACCTTTTGAGAAACCCTGTCCTTTTTCCTCTCCCCGTAGGCCTACCAACCCAACTTCACTAACCTTCCCCTCGCATGACGCCCATCAGGATGTTTTATATTCCGTGCCGAGTCAGTGCCGACTCGAACCCCAGTATACAGAGAGTGCAAACCTATTCTTGTATCTCTTTCACGATCCTCTAACCTAAGTAAACCACACTCACCACCTGAACCGTAGGGGTAAAGCGTGTGAGGCTATGCCCCCCTCCCACCCCCTTGAAAGAGGGTAGGCTATAAAATGTCCCCTCCACCGACCCCACTTAAGCTCAGCTGTTTCGTTTTAGTGCCTAGGATATTATATGAACCAGAAATTGCCCGATCGAGATGGATATGACACAGAGGCACTGCCCATGTCGAATCATATTCCGTGCATTTCAACCAGGGTTCATTCGCTTTATTTTAACGACGACTAATACCGTCATTTTATGCATGCATTTCGTTTTCGTAAGTTAAGTATTTCTTTTTCCTTCACCATTGTGTTCCTCCTTTTCCGTCTCTTTCCACACCTATTATACATCTAATCAGTCACCCCTTCTAGTCCACAGTCCACACTACTCTGTTTCGTATCTGTTGTTTTATATAAGATTAATTATGACAAATCTGAATACGATCCTCTCCAGAGAGCTCTAGGGAAGCCACCTAGTTTCTCTCTCCATTTAAGAAGATAAACGTATATTACCCCATGCTCCGGGATTCGTTTCTAGCACCTAAGTTGTTATACAATTGAACTTTGAGTTATTCAACCAGGTTCTATACTTTTATATTAAGGACGGCAAAATACCGTCCTTCATGCATGTCAACTTTTCCTAAGTTAACTCTCATTGATCCACCAATACTTTGAGTAGTAACAAGCGTGCTCAGTTGTAACCTTTTATCCACCCTGTTGTTTCTTTCCATACCAACCCGAGCTTCATAACACCCTCTAAAAAGAACGCCACCAGGATGTTTAATTTGTGCCGAGCAAGTCATTTTCTCAAGCTTCCGTAAGCAGAGAGTACAAACCTATTTTGGTACCTCCTTTAACTATCCCCTAACCTAACTAACCACCCCTACAACCTGGGGCAGTGAATTAATGCGCGCGAAGCTAACCCCCCCTTTTCCTCCCCTCGAAGAGGCCCAGCATCTCCCCCTCGCGTAAGACTACTGACATCCTACATGCCCGCCAAATTCTTGCTAGAAACTCTGGATGTTTACAACCCATACCAACCTCCAAGTTAAGATTCCAGATTCCATGGGTTCGTTTGGATTGTTGTAGTTGTCGCTGGTGTTGTTGCTTTTGTTGCTGCTGTTGCTGCTGCTGCACCTGCTGTTGTTGCTGCTGCACCTGCTGTTGTTGCTGCTGCATCTGCTATTGTTGCTGCTGTTGCTGCTGCTGCTGCTGTTGTTGCTGTTGCACCTGCTGGTGCTGCTGCTGTTGTGGTTGTTGCTGCTGTTGTGGTTGTTGCTGCTGCTGTTGTTGTTGCTGTTGATGCTGTTGTTGTATGGGTTGCTGTTGTGTTTGGAGTTGTTGCAGCTGTTGCTGTTGTAATTCAGCCTGCTGTTGCTGGTGGTGGTGTTGTAGGCCTATGGGTGGTTGTTGTTGTTGATGCTGTTGTTCTAGATGCTGCTTCTGTTGTTGTGTCACTTGTGCCTGTGGTTGAGGTGGAGCGTTAGTAGAGTTATTTTCTAACTTATTCACTCTGTCAGCTACATTTGAAACCACACTGCTTATGTCCACTATGGTTTCTTTTTTACCTGTGGTACACTCTCTCAGTAATTTAGCTTCCATTTGGGTCTTCTTGATTTCACTAAGTAGCACTGACACATCTATCCTATCATATTGTATAGGTGGTAGGTCCTTTAGGTCCATGGCCACGAAAGTGGGTAAGCTTTGAACCAGTTCAGTTAATATTTCGATAATTGTTATCTTCACTAGTACCAATAAGATCGAACACTCTGTTCTTGGCTGCCACAATTTTATCTTCATCATAAAAGGGCACACAAAGCTGCACAATACTGTCTGTAGGTAGACTATCTATTTTATTTGATATAAAGCATAACAGTTCGTTGATTTCAAGGCCATCACTATTTCGTCCCTGGGTTGAGATTGTCACACCTCGCCCCGCCATCTTGTTTGATACCCAGATGACCAGGGGGGCAGATATTCCACTTCACTTTTCACTCACTTGTGGACTATTCACTAACACTGTATATGTTCCACCACATTCTCTGTGCATTCATTGTGGAGTTATATACGTTGTTTGCTCTGTGTAGTGTTGACATAGGGTATATACTGTATGT
This sequence comes from Paralithodes platypus, assembly GCA_032716605.1. NCBI lineage: Eukaryota > Metazoa > Arthropoda > Malacostraca > Decapoda > Lithodidae > Paralithodes > Paralithodes platypus. Next base: position 44,585,494 of record CM064566.1, read on the forward strand.
TGATAACTTGGAGCAGCAGTTTACCCAAGGTACCTCTCTTCTTCTTCTAGAGACGGTAGTCCTTAAACAATCCCAGGTCATCAAAGCACCAGGAAGGCTCTGGCTTCCAGTTACGGCTGTGACACAAGGGGAGGGGCATAAGTCGACACAAGGGGAGGTCCCAGTGCCGACAGAGTGGGCGATTGAAGTCAACCGTAAACATGTCTTTAGGGCAAAAGATGCTCACGGTACAGTGTTACAGGTTCCTATCTATGCTAGACCTGACCCGGCTAATTTTCAGTATTTTGTTTACAACCCATGTCTTCTGGTTCCTCTTCCGGTGGATTCCCCGGTCCAGGACCCTCATTACCCTCATGATCAAGAACGAGGTGACGTTCGTGAATGTCATTCTGTATATCTAGGGGGGGAACCTCCTAGCAAGTTTCACAGATGTGGTCCACATAAAGACCAAAGGGAGCTGAATCTGGGTGAGGTGGGCGATGGGCCATGGGTAATGTGGGATCAGGAACTGCAACAATTTGCTGTAGATATTACATCCAACCCCTTGTCCCCAGTTCCCCCTCCCCCCATTACCGAGTTTGACTGGCTAACACAACGACTGGGTGGGGTCCCGCTCCCTATTTTTTATTTTCTTATAGCCCCTCAATTGACTGCAGAGGATTTTCCCTTGCCCCTCATTGCTCCAGAACCGATTGAACTCCAATGAGAATTTCTGGTCAGAGATAATGCCCACAGGAAGTTTATTAGCTTCTTGTTAACTAGAGACATGGCCCAGGCTATTGCCAAACCTATGCCAGCCCCCCCTCGACGGAAAGAGGAACTAGTTAAGGCTTTTCAGCAATACCTCCTCCCTTCCCCGGCTAGAATGCTCACTGAAATCCGAACAGCCTTGTTTGAGGCAGTCAGGTCACGACAGCTCCTCAGACTCGGTATGGCTCAGAGGTTACCTATGAATGCTTATTATAGGATTTTGTTCTCTCCGGTCTTGACTGCGAAGCTCCTGGATAACCAGACGGAGAGAGATGTTAGGGTAATGTTGAAATTGAAGGACAAGACCAATCAATAAGTCTTCCCCCCGACGGCTTCAAGCTGCCGGCGGACGGTTTCACCTCCAGCTATTTGGCTAAATTTCACGTGCCTTTAGGACTACTGTTAATGGCTCTTGAGGCCTCCCTCCGTCTTCCTCCCTCCCTCGGCCGTGCTAGTGCAATAGGGTTCCGAGGTTCAACAAGGTGTTAGTTCCCACAGATGGCAGCGCCACCTGATGTCTTCTGTATGACCGGACGGCGCCGGTCACTACAAGGGCACGCCGGAAGGGAATCACCCGGCTTGACCTCACACGGCGTTGCATAACAGAACGATACAACCCTATGCAATAAGGGATGGGATACTGACTCACTCCGCAGGAGAGGGAGAACGCGGTCGCCAACCCGGGTCGGTTATGCGAATACCGTTACCCTTCCGGCGGACCCGCACCTGGAGAGGCCATCTCTCTCGCACTAAAATTGAAGAGTTTTAGCCAGAGGCATCTGTCCGCCGACTAGCGATCCTTATAATACCGTACTACTAGTCACACGCATCTAATAGTGTTGGAAGAGTGTACCCAAGGGGTTCTCGCCCACAATTACAATTGTTGGTTAAGGGACCTTTGTACGATAGGTGCGGTACAACACGCATAAGTATTCACTAAGCTACGCAATTTCAGCCCTCAGCACGCCTGGTTGGAGGCTGTTTCCTTTTCGGAGATCGTCCCCACCGTTGGAGATAGGTCACCTCGGGGGTTTTTATCCCTATCTCAAATGGACTTCGACCTCTCTCCATATGCTTAACCGAGTTGTACGCACGTACCGGAAAATGTTTCCCAGGGTCAGGGACGGCTCAGCGGCAGGTCAATTTATTTTTACGAAAAGACACTGCAGGCCACATTCGTTATTTTCCTATCCCCTCTTTAGATTCTTTCATGATAAGTGAAAACCCTTCGGGGTGCTCTCGCCTTTTCTTTTTCTTGTTTTTGTTCCATATAGAATCACGAGCCACATAAAGGCAGTATGGCATTCTTCAATTGATCTTTCGGACACGTCAGTTTTTTGGATCACTCAGGCTTATACTTTCAGTCAACCCTCCCTACGGTCTATCTGTCTGTCTAGTATTTAGGCCACTTCAGTTCTCTTGGACTCATTCATCAGGGGAAACTGCTATAAGGTCAACCGTTCAACATAATGTCTATGTGCCGGCGGGGGTCAAGGCAAGGGCTCTTCACAGCCTCCGGCTCAGGTCCCCCAAGTGTCTTGCTAGATACTCTAGTAATAGAAATTCTATAACATCCCCCGGCGGACTAACTGTGAGAGCCGGCTGGCTCTCTAGGTTACTAGCTGATCCTCGCCGAGTGGGCGAGGCCCGATAGTAGACTTAGGAGGTGCCATCGGTGCAGATTGTCATTGCAGGTGTTAATTCCCCTTGTTCTTTACAAAACTATTTTTTCCCTTATGGCCCAAAAAACCGTTTTCATAGACTGCACACGGGCACACTCCTTGTTGATCTTTACTTGTATTTCCAACTGTTAGTACTGTGATAGGTACGCCCTATAGGGGCTTTAGAAAAAAAGGGGGGGCGGGGGGATATGTGGATCCCAGTACAAGAGAGGAGCCCCTCCTTAAACAGGATTACAAGTTCATATAGGGCAGACTAGACGCTGTTACGCCGGGCCGAGCCCCAAATAGATTTGTATGAGCTAAGAAGCTCGGAATATTTGGTTTAGATATAAAAAATCTGAGATGATATCTTGATATTACAAAGCTTAATTCAAGCCCATGTTTTTATGAATAATAAAAGAATGTTTTTTCATGTTTCAGTTTTTGATGCTAGTTGCACTAGATTCCGAAAGGTCAGTAATGGTCAGAAGTGCCCCTGTACATGTTTCCATTTTCTAAATTGTCAAACTTAATGTTTTTATGAATAATAAAAGATTACTTTTCCCTACTGTTCATATAATTTTCAGGTTTTCTATGCTAGTCGCACTAGATTCAGAAGTTCGATATGCAGGGGCGGATTTACCTGTTATGGGGCCTTAGGCACTGGGGTTTTGCAGGGCCCCTGTAAATGGGTGGGTGGGGGGAGAGCGAAGCGAGCCCCTACAGCTGGGGGGTTTGAGGGGGCGCTGTAAGCCCCCCCAAGAAAATTTTGGGAAATTTAGTACTTTTAGGGGCATTTTGAGGCCTATGGAGAGAGTAAAATACTGTAATTTATAGTGGTTTTAATATGACCATAGTGCTTCTCACTCATGATAATCAAAGTATTATTTGACACAACATGAGCGACTGAGCCTATTTGTGCTAATTCAATATACATTTTGATTATTTTGTCAATAGCCTATAGTGATCACGTTATTTTGTTTAGCTTTGTAACTAGTAAATTGAAATAGCAGATGTATACAGGTATACAAAATTAACCATATATCTACGTACAACAACGATAACACTGACAATATTAATTGAGTCAGTTTGCTTTGTTAAGAAAAAAGAAAAGAAAATGCATATTTTGCAGCTTTTGCTGTACAGTATGTAGCTAGAAGCGTTTTTTATGCCACCTTTTGATTTCATATTAACTTCTCAATCTTCTCAATCTCCTGGCGTCATAAAACACTAATGAATTTCGTTGTCAGGCGTATGATTCACAGTTCAGTTGTTGGGCGGGAAGCTAAGCCTTTACAAACGCACCTCCCTTTTGCTTTTTTGTTTTGTTTTGTTTTTACTTTATGTTCAGTATGATTTTATCTTATCCTCCAAAAATTATATATTATCTTCTCTACCCAATCTATGGTCTGTCCATCAAAGTTCCTAGGGGTGAGGTGGGCAAAGCCCCCTCAACCTATTATTGTATCCCATGACCAGCGTTGGGTAAATTGTTTTGTTACTGGTTGTGGAATACAAGGGTGATTCAGGCGTCATTGGAAAGCTCTATTATCGCCCTTTCACAGATACATAATTGTATTACGTTCTGGCTCTTGTTTATGCATGAAAAAGAGCATGGAATGAAGCTCATTTAGGGTAAATATGACCGCCTGCCAGGTAGAAGTTACAAATATCCCCATTTGACAGGGGTTAAGAATAGCCCAGGTCTAGGTGTATATAGAACCAAATAATGGTATCCTATTATATTTTTTGGCAAGGATTGCATTAGTAGGCGTACGGTACTGTCACTTAGTAGCTTGTTTGCACGTGTCGTACATTCGCAGCTAGGCCTAGCCGCCTAGCCTATGTTCGCGTCTAATTTGTTTGCCTTTTTTTTTTTAAATGATCTTGCGGCCAGCTGTTATTTGCCCCTTGTTGATACTGAATGATGATAACAATAAGTTATGGGGGGCCAATGCCCCCCTACATTTTCTTGTATCCCGCTGCTAAATAATGGGTTGCTCCCTCACCACCTATGACTTACTGAAATGCTGGGTGTGAAGGGAATTTATGGTCTCCTGAAAACTCCCCAGGCCCACTTCCTTGGTGCCTGGCGCGGGGCTCGAACCTCTGAAGGGAGTTTAACCCTCCTAAAAACCCACAGGTTTTGAGATGCCTTGGGTGGGGTTCGAACCCTGGTTAGTAACCATGTCCTCCATAGGTCAACCAGGCCCACGCGCTAACCCACTGTACTACCACGGATGTACAAAAGTATAGTAACCTTAGTCCTATTTGTAGGAACCAGGTGATAGTCTCGTGGTGATTCACGTGATTTTATTGGAATTCCCATCAACGACTACTTTACACTATACCAGACGTCAACTCGGGTAGTACATTATTGGGGTTGCAGGATATTTTCGAGGGCATTACACTTACTGTCATCATTATCATCATATATATTACCAGCAGGGGACATATTAACTCCTTCTGTACTGGTGAAGTTCTCGTTATATGCTGGCAAATAATTATTATTTTATTCGGCTTAGGAAGGACCTCTAGCAATTAATTATTAATAGGCTACAGACTATCTCATTAATCCTTTTGGCTATCACAAATCCTTCCTAAGCTGAACAACATCGTCTAATAGTTTCCAGCATATGAGAAGGACATCACCGGTAATGAAGGGGTTAACAGGGTATGTCATTAGGTTAGGTTTGGAGTTTACATTTGGTTAGGGGTTTAGGTTAACCTATGTTACCCTGCTCCTGTCCTGAGCTGGGCGGCAGTGCCCATATTGAATACCGGTTATACAGTAGGCCTACTGGGATAGGTTAGGACAAGACTTAAATATAGGCTAGGCTAGTATTGGGATTTCTCATCAATTATGTCCGAGAGGATTATGGTCCGATTGAGAAAACATTGCATTAGCGATTTAGGCCTAGGCTATATCACTCTCTAAAATGCCCCAGAACAAGAAGCCCACCACAGAAGCCACGAGCGAACACCACACAGAAACACCCAAAGGAAAGGTCCACAGAACGAAAGGACCAGCTGACCGAGCCAGCCATTTCAGACAGACCCAAGCCCGCAGGGCTAAGCAGCTCCAGGCTGTACCCATTTACCTTTTCTAAACTGACCATTTTCCACACTTCACGTACACTAACCCCCTCGTGTCCTACACTCCTAACTACAAAGATGATGAACAGGAATATACATTCATATTAAAAACACCCATGCCCTGTCCCGACGTTGAGCCAATGCCAACACATCAGACAGCCATAATTATATCTATGTATGTTCTTACATCCGAGAAGTAGATGTTATATATCTTAGAAGTTAAAACACCCACGCTTGTCCCTAGACCTCGTATATCATTTTTCCATGACGAGTATAGATATATGTAACTCGTGCTCAGTCGCCCCTTGCATTGTTCCTCTAGTAACTAAGTCTATAATATTAACTGCCACCAGCATTGATACGACATAGCGGCACTGTCCTTGTGTCGTATTGTGCCAAGTACAGATCAACCAGGTTTCATCACCTTATTAGGACGACGACTATAATGTCATCGTTCATCGATGTATTCAATCCTTAGTTTAAGTATTAATATTAACATTCCCTAACATCTTGTCTTGCCAGACTAAGCTTCTGAAGACCCATCGCCCCATAAATCTATGTATTCAATCCTTAGGTTAAGTATTTTTATCCGCCATTGTGTTCACCTTTTTCCATTTACTTTTCCACAATTGTCATACGACTTCCCCTTGCCTCCTTCGTATCCACAGTCCACACTACGCCAATTTACTTCGTGCCATACACCTCTTACCCCAACCAGAGATTGTATAAGATAACCTGGTTACCAGTATCTGTCATAAGTACCCCGAAACAATAACTAAGTACCCCTACGAACTGCCGCTGTTGTTGGTATATTTATATTTAATAGAAAACGCAGTTCCCAGGGCCAACTAATAGTATCCATAACCCTCGGACTGATCACATAACTCTATCTTTTCCAGACTCATATACCACCCCATAGTTGCATTCCCCGGTAGCATTTGGCTAACGTATTCTACTGCCTTTTCAAACTTCCATATCAATTGTAGCCTAATGCCACCCCCACGCCCAGGGACCTTAGGGGCAAAATTTCCCTGTAGCCCTTGAACTCTCCCCCCCCCCTCTCATTAAGACACCCGCGCTTCTCGACTCTTGTCCGACCTAGCCTCTCTCTCATACCTCTTGAAGATCCTTGAATTGTCCGTTGCTAACGCTCTCCAACCTTTTATATATACTCCTATCCAGCCTACCTTCACTTAGTAGGCCAGAACAACATTAGAACTTTACTAGCCCCTTGCATGCCATCTATTCTCTTACAACCCATTCACAACCCTGCACCCAATGGTCGTCGGTGCGAGGCTAGCCGCCTCGCCAGTAACTAACTTCTATTGCCATACTTCCAGATAAATGTGGCAGAGTTAGCAACCCAGTCTCCACCACATCCAGCAAACCCTACAATTAACAACCAGCCGAGTAAAACCAGCTAGCTAAGGCACCTTCGGTTTTGGTATTAAGGACACCCACATCTGTCTCATACACAGAGGGTTATTACAAACACTGGTGATATGGCAAGCCCCTAGCCACAGCCGCCGGACGACTATCACAGAGAGAGGGCGCCCAGCTCCCCCTTTTTGCCCACCCGAGGAGGGAGACCCCCACCCCCGCGGAGGTATACCTGGCCCCTGTTTTGACTTCCGAGTCATTGCCAGGTAGCACAGGAATTCTTCCTATCAATGAACTAACCATGCATGACTAACACCTTTACTAACCTCTATTAACTCACAATAAACCATTTACCTTTCTTGCATTCTCTGATCACTAAATTAGCACCTCAGCTATACCATAGAATGAAGATTGAACAATCTAGAGAGACGCTCCTATCACAGCTGTCCCCATCCTCCTCGCAAAGTAGATCCAGTCTCTCTCCCCTAAATACTTCCAGTATAGCCAAAATAGTACCTCTTACTAAGGCTCAGTTATATGAAAATATAAAGGCTTTCCTATAGCCATGTGCCACAACAGTAAATACCATCTTACCTAGTCTCCATATCTATTGAGAGCTCAAATAAGTCCATAAGACTCGAGATCCCTACTGTCTACAGGGTCCAGAACCGAGCCTATAAATCTAGCTCCCGCCCCCAGTCAAATCAGTTGAAAGCTAGACACCAACCAGGGGTCACTCCCCTGCAGTTAACTTCTAGCTCTGCCCTTGTGTTGTTCCGGAGTGAGATTCCAGAGCCGGCAGACTCCGTGGCAGATTTGGATAGAAGGACCTGCCCACGTATTTGAGAACTTCACACATATGGGCCCCCTGGACGGCCGCGGAACCAGTCGTTAGCCCCCAACATCATGGACGCAAGATAACCAGGACCAGACCCATCAGATGCTACCCAAGATTCCCTTTAGCAGTACTACATATTACTGTGCTGTTTAAAGATTCACTAATTAATATTTCTACGAAGTGGCTATCTCTTTGCCCCAGCATAATTCATATAACCATTCAATTAGGAAGTGCTAAGCGTATCAGTGTTCATTATTTAACAGGCGATACTAACTCTCGTAATCAACCATATACCCAGATATTATTACCTAGAAGGAAACCCTAGTGATATCTGAATGTTCGCCCACTGATTTGCGTTCTATGTATTTCTGAGACAAGAATATAAAACTTAGATCAGTACCCCCTGAGGTTACTAGAATTCCCGTGCTCTAAAATACGCGTGTCTAATCTAGTCTGTGAACTACGACTTGTGCACCAGAGCTACCAGTAAGAAATCTAACAGTGGATATGATTCTATAAGTAACATTGATGGTCTTCGGTATATAAACCTGTTAAATCAAAGCCAGTGATCAGAAGATTAATACCTGAACGTTGGAAGTGGGAGACTAGGCTCCATCCAGATCCACTTATGCTAGTGTTGTTCGATTCTATTATATTGTCTTACACAAGTATTCTGCAGTGGTATATCAATAAACGTGATCGTGTAACTTGCTACCATGTGTTTCTTTGTGTTCTCTATTCCTCATATCTTGTATTGTGCATGCAGCCTTATATTTATTAGTGGCCCCTCCATCATTGACGAACATGCCTATTACATAAGGCATCCTCTTCAAACACTAATCCGCCGTAGTTTTGAATCTACCGCGCAGAGCATTTAAAAACTGAGGAGCCTTCATCATGAGCGCACGCGACCTCACTCATGGCTTCAGTCATTATGAATTGGGTTCTCACTACGAAAAAACTTCGTAAAAAATAAAAACAAAAAGAAAATAAGAATAACTATCTAATAAGCTTTCCATCATATCGTGGATGTACTTGTGTGGATCTCTGACCAGACGCTGATTCAGGCGTCATTCCTCCTTCTCTGCTCTGCGCTCAGCCTGCCCGGACGTACCTCCCCACGCTCCGCTAGTTCCGCATTCGTTGCGTCCCTAGTGAGTTTTTTCTCATTTGTTTACTCCAGGATGTATCGAGTAAGGTTAGGATAGGCGTAGCAGGAGTGTCCTGGGCTGGTTGCCCGCAGTGCAGTGTATTTTGGGTCGAGTGTATGGGGCATCTATTTCGGATGTACCCTCGTGGTCCCGTTGTGGAAATGTGAACTTTTTCACAGTTGAGTTAGTTTGTGATGCAGGCGGCTTTCACTACGCGTTATTTATTGCTGCCTTTTATCTTTCTGATGAGGTAAGCTTTGTTTTCTGACGTTCCCAGCGTATTTTTCTTCACTTGGTGAAGTTTTTTCTGGGTCCCGAGTCAGTCTTCCCTTTGTCGGAAGTATTTGCTACGGTGGTGTGTTGGCGGTGGTTCCTGTTGTGATATTTCCAGTGTTTGTGTATATTTCAACATTTATTATGCCGTCTACCTAGGCCTAGCCAGCCGCTCGTAGCTTTGCCACATGTACTAGTGTTATTGTTTATTATTTATAAATATGCCCTACTGTGTCATGTGTATCCGGGTTTTAGTTGTGTATTGGCTAATTCCTCGGTCTATAATTGTTTCCTGGTTTAGTTGTGTATTGGCTAATTCCACGGATTATTGAGTGACCTTGGGTTAGTCGTGTGTGGCTCTCCTCGTGTCTCTTGTTTGTTCAGATGCTGTCTGTTCAGGGTGGGTTTCTTTCCGGCGGGTTTTTTCTCGGTTTCACCATGAAAAAATCCCGGCCGAGAGCCGTGTTGGGCCACACGTGGTTGTTAACACTGGCTTGTTTTCCCCGGCGTTGGGGTGTCTGTGGCTCTCCAGGACTGCGTCTCTGTGGGTGCCTGGTTTCAGGCCTCCTTTGATTCCCAGCGGGATGGCTGTACCCATCTATAAAACGTTGTTCATGCGGACATACGTTATGTAGTTTTTCTACCCGGTTTTACAAAAACCACATGAAAAACCTAGCTGTTGTTTTAGGCTTTCCTCCCCGGCGATCTTTTACAAAGAAGTGGGGACAGGAACTTATGGGGTTAACGTTTGGACATCTCACCCGGCGGGTGTACCTGGGTAGGGTGGGATGAACGACTTATGTCTTTCAGTTAGTTAACCAATCCATTTTAAGTGATACTATGTGTATTGCCGCCTTTACACTTACGGCGATTGAAGGTTCAATTAGGTTAATATCGATTCTTCACACCCGGTGGGTGCTCCTAGGTGGAGGAACTAAGGAATTTACAAAATTCGATTTCGATTTAACCACTTAATTTAGTGATACAATTAGGTATCGCCGCCTTCAAACTTACGGCGATCTTTTGTGACAATTTGTTAGACATCAGATCTCGTATCATCCTGCCCTGTGCTATTCTACTAAAATATTTCAAGGGCCGGCGTCTTTATGGGGGGTTGCTTTGTTACAAAATTGAATCTTGAGACAGTCACCACCACCAAGAGACTATAAGCGCCATGCTGGACCGTTATATTATATCAGAGGGTATTCTTCACTTTCTTTAACAAAAGATTTGTTTAGATATTCTGAACCCCGCCGCGTAGCGAGCTGTGTTCGTTGTGTCATTACATCTCGTTACCCGGCGGGTTATTAACACTTGTGTGCGAACATGTTGGGTTAACCTTATGAGCATTAATTCCTGGAAATTTTCTTTTTTTCCAGAGCTGAGCTCCGGCGGACCAATACAGACCCGGCGGTAGTTTTCTCCCACCAGTCTCTGTCATGGCTACCGTGGCCCCAGTTTTTGCTTTGTGCACTACCCCTGCTTGTGCTGGTATCCCTATTTTTGCGCATACCCTTTGCATAAGGTGTGTTAAATGTCTAGACCGTTCAAGGGGTCTCTGGGTTATGCGTAATTGTTCTTTTTGCTCCCAATTAGCTGTAAAGGTCCTTTGTGATAATGATAAGACCGCGGCGGTAGCGTTGAGAGAGGTCAGGCAACAGATGTCAGCCTACACTACCATTGTTGCACATAAATCACTTCAATGTGACAACGTCCCACTTTGGGATAGATTGCTCTCCGAACACCCTCCCCCTAAACGTTCCTCTAGAGTCACGAGTATTAAGCCGGCGGAGACTGGTCAGGGTTCTGTATCTTCTGCTGCTACACCTAAACGCCCAAGAGAGCCTACACCCCCGGTATCCGCCTCCTCGTCTCGGGCGAGATCTCGGTCTAGGTCTCCTCTTAGACACCAGTCATCTAGTCGTGCCTCTTCACCGGCGAGTAAGAAGAGTAGGACGGAAGGTTCCACCAGTGGTCACGGCGAGGAATCCTCCAGATCTAAGAATAGTTCGCGGTCACACCGTAGCCATAAATCCTCCAAAAAGGATTCACATAAACGGAAGTCCTCTCGACATTCACCAACTTCTAGTGCATCTCATCGTACCTCTACCCCAGACAGAGTTTGTGTTAAGGCCCAAGAGTCCAGTGCAGCGCCTGTCCCAAAAGAGGATTTGCCACTTAATATTTTAACCCTGGAATTGGAAAGTTCAGGGGGTTCAGTAATTGAGAATGTTTCAGACTCTCAAGAGAGCGTAGGCCAGGGCCTCGGTGTTTGGCGGTTTGCTCAACCAGGGTCTGACCACCCACGTCCGACTCAAACGAGTCACACAGTAGCCGATGTCCACAGGGACGCGGCGATCCCATCCTCTATCCCAGACTTATCTTGGCAACAAGGTACCCCTGCCTCGGCGGGGTCTTCTCAGGAGGATCAGGAGGAGAAAGATGAAGTTTCAATAATTTCGGAGATGGAAGGACAAGGGTCAGGCTCAGGCTTGGACGCCGCACAGGATACTAATGATTCACCTGTAAGTTCTTCATCAAACCAGTTTGTTACGGCACAAGAAATTAATGGGCTGCTTACTCATGCTTTATCTAAATTTTTTGGCCAACAACAGGAAAACCCCACAATGGACTTGGGGGCTCCCACGACAAGTTCTACGGTACGGCCTCTGATGACTTCGATTGATTTATCTAAGATCCCTAACCCTCCCACTCTGTTAACCTCAGGGATCACTAGGCCTGCTACGGCGGCATTGACAACTTCAAATGTCAGGGTCATAACGGATGTCAATCCACCCCCTCTAGACAAAGCGCCTCTTAGAAAGGTAGTTATGCCCTTACTTTATGGGCCAGACGAGTCATGGGTTCTTTTGAACCCCTCTAAACCAGAGCTTGCCCAACCTACCTTGTCAGGGGAACTCCCGGTACCGCGTGAGTGGGTCATCCAGGGCAATAAGTCAAAGAAATTAAGGGCCGTGGATACTTTGGGTAATGTTCTGGACGTACACATCAAGGCTATACCTAGTTATTATCACCAAGATTATTTTGTGTATGCTTCTAAGCCTGCTTTACCCCCTGCCTCAGCTTCAAAACTATTTTCAGACTGGTCTAAGCTGGATGGGTTTAATGATATTAAGACTCTGTCAGCTCTCACTCCTGAACTAGATTTACAGACCGTCACAGACGACGCAGCTAATCCAGTTTTGAAGGTGGGACAGTTGGGACCAGGACCTTGGGTAGATTGGGAGGTAGAGGCTCAAAACTTTGCAACCACTTTCACTTCTAAATCTTCCCACCAGATCCCTCAAGATACTCATTCATGGTTCTCCATGCCGGTGGGTTCTGCCGGCGGAGTTCCGTCAGCTTTGTTTTCATTTCTAGCTGCCCCTAAGATTAATCTTTGTGAGCTGAAGGACCCGTTCACTACCCCTACCCCTACTGACCTAGACAGAGAATTTAGGCTACGGGGAAAAGCTTTTCGCCTGTTCTCGCAGTACATAGTATCTCAGCAGGTGGCTAAGTCTTTACTACGGTCCACTCAGGCAATCGCAGATGCGGATGCTCGAAGATCGGTTGAGTTATCCCGGCGACTGATTCTTCAGTCGTCAATCCAATCCTTGGGTGACATACGCACCGCCTTGCTTGAGGCGGTACGAGCACGACAAGATCTTAGGATGTCGTTAGTTCGCAAGCTACCTGATCGCATTGCTAATCAGGTGGTTATGTCACCAGTGCTTACTCCCTCTTTAATGACCCCTGAAGTGTGGCGAACGGTGTTCAATATGGCACAGGCCGTTAAGCACAGTCCCACCCCTTCTAAGAAACCTGCATCACGTCCAAACTATTTTTGGTTCCCAAAAGGGACAGTGTTCAGATGAGGCCGGTCGTAGACCTGTCTTATCTGAATCTTCACATTCACAACGAATCTTTCAGAATGTTAACAGTACACCAAATCAGGTTAACACTTCCACCGGGAGGTTGGATGTGTTCACTAGACCTGACAGACGCCTATTGGCACGTATCGGTCAACAAAAGATTTCAAAGGTTTTTGGCCTTACGGATCAGGCACCAAAATTTTGTTTTTCAGAGGATGCCGTTCGGCTTGAACCTAGCACCTCGATTATTCACACAAAACTAGTCCGGCAAGCCCTGATGCCATTGTTAAAACAGGGGATCAGAGTGTTGTGGTATCTAGACGACTGGCTGGTGGTGGCAGAGACACAACAATTATGCATAAAACATGTCAATATCATTTTAAATCATGTCAAAACTCTAGGCTTCAAGGTAAATCTGGTAAAGTCAAACCTTGTTCCCTCAAGAGTAATTCAGTGGATAGGGCTGGTCTGGGACACCGCCGCTCTCACTCTGAGTCAGAGTGTGGACAATCGCAACAGGTTTCGCAGGAAACTGTTCAGGTTTCTTCACAGTCTGACTACGACGCGAAGGGTCTGGGAGTCTCTGGTCGGCTCTCTCAACTGGATTCAACTAACTGTCAAGTTGGGCCGGTTGACAGTAAAACGATTAATATTGGAAGGCAACAAATATTTCCCGCTCTTACCGGCGGGAAAATTATGGCCCATCCCGAAATTAATCCACACCTTACTAGCGGTCTGGGCGAAGAGGGAAACATTGCACTCAATAATGTCATGGACCTCTCCTCCACCAACGGTATGGGTAGACACGAATGCGTCAGGCACAATAGGGTGGGGATTTCAGTCAAATCAGGGGCACCAGGGTCAGGGGCTTTGGTCCCACTTAGAAATCTCTCACATCAATGTCAAAGAATTACTAGTCCCCTTGTATTTCCTTCAGGCTCACGGCCCGGCGTTACGGGGCAAGTCGGTGGCCTTCAGAATGGACAATCTGAATGCAGTCCACTGTATTCAGAAACAAGGGTCAACGAGGTCAAGGAAGTTGCTAAACGTGTCGGAAGAGATTTTTGCTCTAGCCAACAGTCTAGATATTTATCTTCACGCATCTTATCTCCCAGGCGTAGCGAACGTCTGGGCAGACGCTCTGTCCCGGAGACAGAGCACGACAGTAGAATGGGAGCTCAAGCAACCCATTTTCAACCTAATGATTGCAGAGCTCTCCCATCCACAAGTGGATCTTTTTGCGTCCGAGGAGACTCACAAACTCCCTCTATACCTCACCCGCCGGGCGAAAACGCCGGCAGGGGGGCCAGACGCCCTAGTGACAGACTGGAACAGATGGAGCTCCATCTATCTGTTTCCACCGCCAGATGCGTCACTAATGTGCCACGTAGTGAACAAACTACGAGATTATCGAGGCTTAGTCTCGCTAATCGCGCCCCTGTGGCCGGCGCAGTTGTGGTACCAGCAATTGAAAATGTGGTGCCCGGACCCGGTATCGCTCCCGGTCGGGTATTTCCACTTAGACACGATTGGCAACCTAGCGACCTCGCTGACTTTTGCATTATGGACATTCAGGAGGCCAAGTGGCTAGCACCATACGGTAGAGATGTGACCAATAAATTACTCAATCAATATACTCAGTCTACAAAACGACAGTATCAATCACATTGGCAAGCCTTTACTTCTTGGATCGTTAGAACAGAACAAACTGTACCCTCAGTGGCATTAGTTTTTAATTATTTGAATTATCTGTTTGAGCAGAAACGTTTATCTGTGGTAACATTAAAAAATCACTTAACTGCGATTAGAGTGCCCTTTTTAGACCTTACGGGTCTTTCCATACCGGTAGCGGAGGAAACAGGTTTTATGAGAGCATGTTTTAAACTCCGCCCACCTCCCCGTCAGCTCATGCCTACTTGGTCTCTGGACAAAGCTTTGTCTTTGCTTCACTCTCGTCTGTACCAAAATACTGCAGACTTTGCATTACTCTTAAAAAAGGCGGTTTTCCTTTTGGCTTTGGCCACCGGAAACAGAGTGTCTGAGCTGGCGGCGATGAGCAACACACCTAATTGTCTTAGGTTTGGTAGACTTAATGAATGTATTTCCATTGCACCCTCCCCAGGTTTTGTAGCCAAGAATAAGCATAGTGCACACGTGTTTTCTGAGTTCACGGTGCCGGCGTTAAAAAGGGGAAAGGTGCATCATAATCTATGTCCAGTGCAAGCTCTAACCAAATATTTGAGAGTAGCTCCTCGAAACCCCCAAGGTGCTTTATGGGTAGCAAGTACGGGTAAACGCTTACTTAAACGGCGATTAGCCTCTCTTCTGGTAGAAGTCATTAAAGAAAGTAATCCCGGCGTTGTGGGTCGGGCCCACGATTTACGCAAATGGGCAGCCTCTTTACGTTTCCTGAAAAAAATTTCAGTCGAAGATATCGCGTCCACGCAGTTGTGGGCGTCTAATCATACGTTTCTGTCTAGATACTTGTCAGTTGCTCTAGACAAACCTTCCTTACCATGTATAGCTTTAAGGCAGAGGGTCTAGGTGGCCCTGCAGTCACTTTTGTTTACTTTCATGGGAAAGGGGGGGGGGGGGGGGTGCAGTCAGTTGACATGGGACACCCTAGACCCCGCCGAAGTGTGAGAGCTGTGATACAGTTTGGGGTTAAAATGTGATATGAAAATTTCTCAGCGAGAAGTTGTGCTAGTACAATGTTAAGTACAAAGCAACGGTGTTGTTATAGTAGTTTTAGCTGCGAAAGCAATTTAATATTAGAACAATGGAGTTCCTTTGCAATTTATCTCCAAGTTTATTTTGGGGTTTATTATGTGCACATATAAACTTATAACTTGTTATTTTTTGTCACCACTCGTTGAGTGGGGTGCCTTTGTAACTACAGATCTGTGTTCAGAATCTTCAGGGTTACCCATTTTTTGTCAGGCAGGCTTCTTTGAAGCACGCACCTGCCTAAACCCCCTTTTTCTTGTATATTTTCGGCCTACGCCGTTGTTAAATATATTTTCAAAAGTAAGAATACTATGTGGTTGTTTTTATTATCTGCTTTTCTAGAGTTATGATATGATTACGAATGTCCCCCTCCAGTCTTAGAAATCAGGCATGTTCGTCAATGATGGAGGGGCCACTAATAAATTATAGGTTTGACTCCTGTAAGGAGATAAAGAAAACCTAATATTTAGTAGTGGCCCCGTAATCATTGACGACTGGGGCCCTCCCGACCGTCCCCTTCCCATTCGTTGATGTATTGAGGATTTTGGTTTACTTGATATATCAGTGAAGGAGGAATGACGCCTGAATCAGCGTCTGGTCAGAGATCCACACAAGTACATCCACGATATGATGGAAAGCTTATTAGATAGTTATTCTTATTTTCTTTTTGTTTTTATTTTTTACGAAGTTTTTTCGTAGTGAGAACCCAATTCATAATGACTGAAGCCATGAGTGAGGTCGCGTGCGCTCATGATGAAGGCTCCTCAGTTTTTAAATGCTCTGCGCGGTAGATTCAAAACTACGGCGGATTAGTGTTTGAAGAGGACGCCTTATGTAATAGGCATGTTCGTCAATGATTACGGGGCCACTACTAAATATTAGGTTTTCTTTATCTCCTTACAGGAGTCAAACCTATAATACCCAGTCAATTAGAACTCACATTACCCAAGTTAAACCTGTAGAAAAACAGGGCATAACATTGGCGGCAGCGGTGGTTCTTGATTCGGATAAAAGGTTGCATTACACTGCAAGTTTGGAACAGTAGAAGCATGGCAACATCGCGAAATTGGCAGTCACTCACACACATTCCCAAGTATGATGTAAACACGTATGATATCGCCACTTACTTAGACATAATAAAACCAGTGTTAGATGTGGCACTTCAAAATGACTGCGAAAAAATCGCCGTTGCATTATCGCAAATTATGCAGTTGGGAAAAGCCGTTTCCCAAATTGCTAAACAGGTAACGCCAGAGAGTACCTGGAACCAGTTTCGATCCCTCGTGATCCGGACCTTAGGGCCACTTTTGGGTTGCCTCATCTCCCCCAAAATAATACAAATCGACGAGATCAAGTATGAAGGGGATATAAATGTGACCCTCATACAACTCTACAGATACGTGAGGACCACGTATAGCTATGAAGATTACGACCAACAAAATGAACTCTTATTCACCGCATTGTTAAACATCCTCCCACCCCACATCACCGCCCATCTCGACCCGTATGGCTTATTCGAAGAACATATGCTCTCCATCAGAGAAGAAGCAGTTCGATAAATCCCCTATCCAACCCTTCAGCCCCTATCCAAGACTCCGTGCACCCTTCCAAAATGACTTCCGGTGAAAGTCCAACCCCAGTGCACTCTTCCTTGCCTCTCTCCTCTCTGACCATCCCTAAATTTTCCCCTCCCCAGCCATCCACCAACGATCATCTTCCATCAATTGTGTTACCCCATAAACCCCATCCTTTTTCTATGCATGTCAAACAAACCCACCAACCCCAGATAACCGCTAACCAGACTGTGACTACCACCAAGAAGATTCCCAAAATTCGTCCTGTTAACAACCCCAAATCAATACATCAGTCCTCTACCAATAACCCCTGTTCTACACCTAACTCTTCCCCCACCAACCCTCCGCAGCCCCCCCAACAAGCCCCGTATTCTAGCTATGCCTACCTATGTAGGCCTACCACAACATATTTTCCCCATGACCCCAGAAAACAAACCCACCAACCCCAGATAACCTCTAACCAGACCGTGACTGCCACCAAGAAGATTCCCAAAATTCGTCCTGTTAACAACCCCAAGTCAATACATCAGTCCTCTACCAATAACCCCTGTTCGACACCTAACTCTTCCCCCACCAACCCTCCGCAGCCCCCCCAAGAAGCCCCGTATTCTAGTTATGCCTACCTATGTAGGCCTACCACAACATATTTTCCCCATGACCCCAGAAATGTTCAGCTATCCCCCCACCAACAAAATTTCCCTTGTGACAGTTTTCCGTCGGTAGCTTGTGACAGTTTTCAGTCAGTAGCTCCCTTCCACCCCCACACAATTCACACTCCTAGAAAACTTCGAAACCCCACACTTGACTCGCCCTCTCATGTCAAACAAACTCACCAGTCCCAGATAACCTCTAACCAGACCGAGACTGCCACCAAGAAAATTCCCCAAACTCGTCCTGTTAACAACCCCAAATCAGTACATCACTCCTCCCTCAATAACCCATGTCCTATGCCTAACTCTGCCCCCACTAATCCTCCCCAGTCCCACATAACCTTTAACCAGACCGAGACTGACACCAAGAAAATTCCCCAAATTCGTCCTGTTAACAACCCCAAATCAATACATCAGTCCTCTACCAATAACCCCTGTTCTACACCTAACTCTTCCCCCACCAACCCGCCGCAGTCCCCCCAACAAATCCCGTTTCCTAACTCGCTCACCTCTCACCACCCTGACCCTCCCACACGAGCCGTTAATCCTCCCCTCACGCGTGACGACCTAGGGACCCAACCATGTTCCCCCCCTTCCCCAGAAATACTCAGCTATTTCCCCACCAACAAAATTTCCCTTGTGACAGTTTTCCGTCAGTAGCTGCCTTCCACCCCCCCACAATTCACACCCCTAATAAACTTCAAAACCCCACACTTGACTCACCCCCTCATGACAGACAAACCCACCAATCCCATATAACCTCTAAACAAACCGTCACTGCCACCAACACACCCCACCACTCTGATCCTCCCACACACGCCGTTAATCCTCCCCTCACGCGTGACGACCTAGGGACCCAATCATGTTCCCCCCCTTCCCCCAGAAATGCTCAGCTATTCCCCCACCAACAAAATTTCCCTTGTGACAGTTTTCCATCAGTAGCTCCCTTCCACCCCCCCACAATTCACACCCCTAATAAACTTCAAAACCCCACACTTGACTCACCCCCTCATGACAGACAAACCCACCAACCCCAGATAACCTCTAAACAAACAGTCACTGCCACCGACACACCCCACCACTCTGATCCTCCCACACGCGCCGTTAATCCCCCCCTCACGCGTGACTCCCACCAAAGTGATTTCCCCCCCCTCATGCGTACCGAACACCTGCTCACCAGTCGGTCCCCCACCATCATGAGCCCAGCTAAACTTTCAACCTCCACCAATTCCCACCCTGCCAGCCTAACCTCTCACGACCACATTCCGAACGAACAATCACCCCCGTACATAACCCCTACCTCCTTTTTCCCCCCTATCTTACCCCCCTCTTCACCGTTACCCCACCCGCCCCAAATTCCACCCCCAAAGATCCCGCTCGACAAAATACCACTCCCATCCCAATCCAACCACAAAACTTTTTCCACCTTGGCTAAACCCCAAAATACTCTCTCTCTCGCCCCAAACAACATAATCAACCTCTCAACTTCAACCACTCCTCGAAATCCCATCCATGTCTCTCCCGAAAATAAAATCAGTCCAAATTCAACCCCTCTCAAACCACAACCCTGCCTGCCCAGACCCCCCCCCCCCCACCATCTCCCTATCAAATCCCCACACCCCAAACCTCCAAACCACCTGATCATAGTAAACTCTCAACCTTCAGCCTTACTCACCCTTCCCCAAACCCCACTCACGACCACAACTCTCTACACAATTCAACCCCTCCCCAGCACCAACCTCTTCCGCAACAACAACCCCGACTCGACCTGCCCATTTCATCTTTAAAATCCCCCTATCACTACCCCCGACCGAAACCACTTAGACCCCCCTCCAAAACTGGCCCCGGGCCAGCTCGCCCCCAGACCCACATTCCTAACGACAAGAACTAACGGTATATCCACCCCGCCCTTCCAAAGTGAAAGTGAAACCCCAAGGTCAAAGCCACAACCACCACCACCCCCTATTACCAGACCGTCACCCAGACTAACGGCGACCCTAAATACCCCCCCCCCCCCTGATGATGATGAGGATATTATTGTACTAAATTGTTTTGATTGTTTTCAATTCCTAAGCGATTGGGCATGATTCTATAAATTTACATGTTTTCCATATACTGTATATATTATTTTTTTCCCTTAGTCATACTACTTTTCTTGTTAACCTACACTTCTCTGACTATCTTTTAAATTTGCTTTATACATTGTTAAACACTTTACCTCTTCTTAATTTCCTGTGTTCTTAATTATCTGTTCTTTCTTAAATTTACATGTTTTCCATATACTATATATTATATTTTTTTTCCCTTAGTCATACTACTTTTCTTGTTAACCTACACTTTTCTGACTATGCTTCTTTTTACTTCACCCTTGAGGCTCGAGGACGAGCCTATAATGAAGGAGAGGGAAGTAAAATGCCCCAGAACAAGAAGCCCACCACAGAAGCCACGAGCGAACACCACACAGAAACACCCAAAGGAAAGGTCCACAGTACGAAAGGACCAGCTGACCGAGCCAACCATTTCAGACAGACCCAAGCCCGCAGGGCTAAGCAGCTCCAGGCTGCACCCATTTACCTTTTCTAAACTGACCATTTTCCACACCTCACGTACACTAACCCCCTCGTGTCCTACACTCCTAACTACAAAGATGATGAACAGGAATATACATTCATATTAAAAACACCCATGCCCTGTCCCGACGTTGAGCCAATGCCAACACATCAGACAGCCATAATTATATCTATGTATGTTCTTACATCCGAGTAGATGTTATATAATTATCTTAGAAGTTAAAACACCCACGCTTGTCCCTAGACCTCGTATATCATTTTTCCATGACGAGTATAGATATATGTAACTCGTGCTCAGTCGCCCCTTGCATTGTTCCTCTAGTAACTAAGTCTATAATATTAACTGCCACCAGCATTGATACGACATAGCGGCACTGTCCTTGTGTCGTATTGTGCCAAGTACAGATCAACCAGGTTTCATCACCTTATTAGGATGACGACTATAATGTCATCGTTCATCGATGTATTCAATCCTTAGTTTAAGTATTAATATTAACATTCCCTAACATCTTGTCTTGCCAGACTAAGCTTCTGAAGACCCATCGCCCCATAAATCTATGTATTCAATCCTTAGGTTAAGTATTTTTATCCGCCATTGTGTTCACCTTTTTCCATTTACTTTTCCACAATTGTCATACGTCTTCCCCTTGCCTCCTTCGTATCCACAGTCCACACTACGCCAATTTACTTCGTGTCATACACCTCTTACCCCAACCAGAGATTGTATAAGATAACCTGGTTACCAGTATCTGTCATAAGTACCCCGAAACAATAACTAAGTACCCCTACGAACTGCCGCTGTTGTTGGTATATTTATATTTAATAGAAAACGCAGTTCCCAGGGCCAACTAATAGTATCCATAACCCTCGGACTGATCACATAACTCTATCTTTTCCAGACTCATATACCACCCCATAGTTGCATTCCCCGGTAGCATTTGGCTAACGTATTCTACTGCCTTTTCAAACTTCCATATCAATTGTAGCCTAATGCCACCCCCACGCCCAGGGACCTTAGGGGCAAAATTTCCCTGTAGCCCTTGAACTCTCCCCCCCCCCCCCTCTCATTAAGACACCCGCACTTCTCGACTCTTGTCCGACCTAGCCTCTCTCTCATACCACTTGAAGATCCTTGAATTGTCCGTTGCTAACGCTCTCCAACCTTTTATATATATACTCCTATCCAGCCTACCTTCACTTAGTAGGCCAGAACAACATTAGAACTTTACTAGCCCCTTGCATGCCATCTATTCTCTTACAACCCATTTACAACCCTGCACCCAATGGTCGTCGGTGCGAGGCTAGCCGCCTCGCCAGTAACTAACTTCTATTGCCATACTTCCAAATAAATGTGGCAGAGTTAGCAACCCAGTCTCCACCACATCCAGCAAACCCTACAATTAACAACCAGCCGAGTAAAACCAGCTAGCTAAGGCACCTTCGGTTTTGGTATTAAGGACACCCACATCTGTCTCATACACAGAGGGTTATTACAAACACTGGTGATATGGCAAGCCCCTAGCCACAGCCGCCGGACGACTATCACAGAGAGAGGGCGCCCAGCTCCCCCTTTTTGCCCACCCGAGGAGGGAGACCCCCACCCCCGCGGAGGTATACCTGGCCCCTGTTTTGACTTCCGAGTCATTGCCAGGTAGCACAGGAATTCTTCCTATCAATGAACTAACCATGCATGACTAACACCTTTACTAACCTCTATTAACTCACAATAAACCATTTACCTTTCTTGCATGCTCTGATCACTAAATTAGCACCTCAGCTATACCATAGAATGAAGATTGAACAATCTAGAGAGACGCTCCTATCACAGC
Source organism: Paralithodes platypus (assembly GCA_032716605.1). Classification (NCBI taxonomy): domain Eukaryota; kingdom Metazoa; phylum Arthropoda; class Malacostraca; order Decapoda; family Lithodidae; genus Paralithodes; species Paralithodes platypus. Next base: position 44,607,868 of record CM064566.1, read on the forward strand.
TGTCCCCATCCTCCTCGCAAAGTAGATCCAGTCTCTCTCCCCTAAATACTTCCAGTATAGCCAAAATAGTACCTCTTACTAAGGCTCAGTTATATGAAAATATAAAGGCTTTCCTATAGCCATGTGCCACAACAGTAAATACCATCTTACCTAGTCTCCATATCTATTGAGAGCTCAAATAAGTCCATAAGACTCGAGATCCCTACTGTCTACAGGGTCCAGAACCGAGCCTATAAATCTAGCTCCCGCCCCCAGTCAAATCAGTTGAAAGCTAGACACCAACCAGGGGTCACTCCCCTGCAATTAACTTCTAGCTCTGCCCTTGTGTTGTTCCGGAGTGAGATTCCAGAGCCGGCAGACTCCGTGGCAGATTTGGATAGAAGGACCTGCCCACGTATTTGAGAACTTCACACATATGGGCCCCCTGGACGGCCGCGGAACCAGTCGTTAGCCCCCAACATCATGGACGCAAGATAACCAGGACCAGACCCATCAGATGCTACCCAAGATTCCCTTTAGCAGTACTACATATTACTGTGCTGTTTAAAGATTCACTAATTAATATTTCTACGAAGTGGCTATCTCTTTGCCCCAGTATAATTCATATAACCATTCAATTAGGAAGTGCTAAGCGTATCAGTGTTCATTATTTAACAGGCGATACTAACTCTCATAATCAACCATATACCCAGATATTATTACCTAGAAGGAAACCCTAGTGATATCTGAATGTTCGCCCACTGATTTGCGTTCTATGTATTTCTGAGACAAGAATATAAAACTTAGATCAGTACCCCCTGAGGTTACTAGAATTCCCGTGCTCTAAAATACGCGTGTCTAATCTAGTCTGTGAACTACGACTTGTGCACCAGAGCTACCAGTAAGAAATCTAACAGTGAATATGATTCTATAAGTAACATTGATGGTCTTCGGTATATAAACCTGTTAAATCAAAGCCAGTGATCAGAAGAATTTGCGTATTGCTACTTATAACTGTAGGGGGCTCCCTAAAACCAACAGAGGGCTTCTCCTACGCCCTGATGTAGTAGACGTATTTAATACCAGTGATATTGTGTGCCTGCAGGAGACTTGGTATTTTAAACAGGATTTGGGTAACCTCAGTACTATCTGTGATAATTTTCATGGGTTTGGGGTCTCGACAACCGATGCTATGGATGGTCTAGTAGCAGGTCACCCACCGGGAGGAGTAGCTATTTTGTGGAGGGACTCTTTAGACAGCCGGGTTAAACCACTTGTAACAAATTTACCATGGTGTACAGGTATAGAAATAGAAGATATCCAACGGAAAGTAGTTATTCTTAGTGTGTACTTGCCCTACCAATGTAATGAAAATGAAGAACAATACCTGGAATGCCTTGGAGAGCTAAGTGCTCTTTTACAAGAACTAAATACCACCTGCTACTCTGTAATAGGGGACTGGAATGCTAATCTGAAGGACATGAGTAACTCTCTGTTTGCTAGTCATATGACTAACTTCTGTGGTGAGCATGATCTAATTATCTCTTCTCAGCTCATGCTCCCTCATAGTAGTTACACATGTGTCAGTGCAGCATGGGGCTCAACGTCTTGGCTAGATCATACCGTAGCTAGTGCTGATTTCCATGATATGATAACAAATATGGAAATTCAGTATACATATACAGATGAAGATCATATCCCATTGACCTTAACAGCTAGTTTGGAAAGAGCGCCAGAATTAACCCAGTCAAACAATAGTGTAAATCCAAAACTGCCATGGGGCGGGCTTGACGAGGAGGAGTGTGAGCAATTTTGCACTTTAACACACACTCTCCTTTCTGAGCTTGATCCTGGCAGTGAGGATGCCATTACCTGTGAAGACCCCAATTGTGTTAATGCTAGTCATCGAGAAGTAGTCAGCAAGCTGTACAATAATATTATATCTTGTCTTACTAAGGCTAGTGACATAGTATTTCACAAGCATAACAAAAATTACTCTTTTAACAAACCTGGGTGGAATGACCATGTTTCAGAACTATACCAGGCATCCCGAGATGCTCGTAGTGTATGGCTGGATCATAACAAAACGAGACAGGGACCCATTTTTGACATGTTCACCAGACTAAAGGCTAGATGCAAGTATGCAATCAGATATATAAAAAACAATGAAAATGTATTAAGAAGAGAAGCATTGGCCAAAAACTTTGCTAGCAGACACATTGGCCTTCTGGAAGGATATTAAAAAAATGCATAATAGCTGCACACCTCTACCCGTTAGTGTAGATGGGATCTCTGGTACTAATAACATAGCCAATCTTTGGAAAACACATTACCAAACTTTGTTTAACTCTGTTGGGCACCAAGGAAATACCATTGCTGCTACAACAGAGTGTAACAAAGAAGAAAAATATGACACAATTAAAGTTACAAGTGAAAAAAATCAAGGCTGCAATAAGTAGGCTAGATGCTAACAAATCCTGTGGTTTTGATGGTATATATGCTGAACATTTGAAGTACTCCTCCACTCTCCTCTTGGAGAAACTCAGCAGTTGCTTTACCAGCTTTCTAATCCATGGTTTCCTACCAGAATCTATGATGTCCGTTACCTTGATACCAGTAATTAAAGACAAGGCTGTCAAAATTACATCAAAAGACAACTATAGACCTATTGCCCTTGCCAGTATTGTAAGTAAGATACTAGAGTTAATCATTTTAGACAGAATCTCAGTGTATATCTCAACTAATAGTAATCAATTTGGTTTTAAAAAGAATCATGGTACGGACCAGTGCATCTACACTCTGAAGGAGCTAGTGGATGGGTACATCAAAATGAACAGCTCTATTTGTGCATGCTTTCTTGATGCTAGTAAGGCATTTGACAGAGTCTGCCACAATATCCTGTTTGATAAATTAGCAACAAGGGGAGTGCCATCCTATATACTGAGAATCTTGAAGTACTGGTACGCCAATCAAACATTTAATGTAAGATGGGGTAACATTATTTCGGATTCCTTTACAGTAACCAATGGAGTGAGACAGGGTAGTATTTTCTCACCTTACTTATTCAATGTATATATGGATGAATTAAGTGATAAATTGAATAAAGAGCAGATTGGATGTTATGGTGGGAATAAAATTATCAACCATCTCATGTATGCTGATGATCTGGTCATTATTTCACCGTCTTCTGCGGGTCTGAGCAAACTTCTTGATATATGTGAATCTTTTGGTAGTAAACATTGTGTTAAATTCAACCCACTGAAAAGTGCTGTTCTTATATTTAGATCAAAATTACTGTATAAAAGTAAACTGCCAAATTTCTCACTCAATAATCAAATTATTCAAGAAGTAAACAAAATAAAATACCTGGGACACATTATCTCAAACGATTGCTCAGATGATGCAGATATCGGCCGTCAGCGCAGACAGCTATATTTACGTGGTAACACCATCTTGAGAAAATTCCACATGTGTAATTGGGAAACTAAAGTCACTTTGTTCCGGACATATTGTTCCTCTATGTACACGGCCCATTTGTGGTGGAAGTATAAGAGAGCCACCATAAATGGTCTGTGTACATCCTATCATAATATACTCAAGATGTTCATTGGTCTCTCTAAATATGAAAGCACTAGTATGGTGTGCACACTGTTGGATGTGCAGTGCTGTCGGGCTGTCATCAGGAGACTGGTGTACAGCTTTTCGCAGCGACTGCAATCCTCCAGTAACACACTGATTGTAGCTCTTTGGTCTAGTGATCATATCTATGAATCCCGTATTATATCTCACTGGCAGAAGCTGCTGCACACATAGTATGTACTGTAATGTAATATATAGGTCTAATTGAACTATGAGCAATGATCTGTGCAATAGGTGTTAACCTCTGAAGTGCGCATGGGGGTAATTGGAAACGTCCCCCTGTGCTGACGTATTTGAGGTGTTTCCGTCACTAAAATATTCATTGTGCCATTAATAGCATTAATACTTATCCATATGCGCCTATTATGGGTTGATTATAAAGGTATTAACCTGAAACAACAATAAAACGAGTGAAAACAGCGTTTGGATGGTCAAAATCGGAGATATAGCCCGCGAGTTGTATAATGTATGGGTGAGGCAATCTGCTTTCCCGCCAATTTCCCCCAAGGCCACTGAGACACAGTCGATCGATACTCTCTCTCTCTCTCTTGCACTCGCTTGCTATCAGTGATGACCACACCCTCCAATCGGATTTCTAATGTTAGCACGAAAATATACCTCAGAATAAGGGAATAACAGGGAAAATAGGTGATAACTGAAGGAGAGGAGGAAAGTGGGGAAGGAGGGGAGGTAGAGGACTGAGATTTTGCATGGCCCAGGGGCCAAAAAAAAAAAAAAAAAAATATAATTTTTTTTTTTTTTTTCGATGTCAAAAGTTGATTTTTGTTTTCTCTGACTCTTAAGAGTCTCCCCGCAGTGCGCCGGGGGAACTCTTAAGAGTCTCCCTGCAGCTCCCGGGTTAAGAGTCTCCCCGCAGTGCGCCGGGGGAACTCTTAAGAGTCTCCCGGCAGCTCCCGGGTTAACCAACATTGAGCAATAGCCTTAGTTAGCCTATCTGTGTTATATTGTGACAAAATGTGATATGTGCTCTATTCTGTAAATAGGCCTACTGTATTTTTTATTTTATTGTGTCTTTATTAATATATCTTTGTGTATAATTATTATCTGTGCTCTGACGAGAAGTGTATGTGATATGGACCATTAGGTCGTACTGTATTTATACTGTATCTATCTTATGTGTCTGGAATAAAGAATTATTATTATTATTATTATTAATACCTGAACGTTGGAAGTGGGAGACTAGGCTCCATCCAGATCCACTTATGCTAGTGTTGTTCGATTCTATTATATTGTCTTACACAAGTATTCTGCAGTGGTATATCAATAAACGTGATCGTGTAACTTGCTACCATGTGTTTCTTTGTGTTCTCTATTCCTCATATCTTGTATTGTGCATGCAGCCTTATATACCCAGTCAATTAGAACTCACATTACCCAAGTTAAACCTGTAGAGAAACAGGGCATAACACTCTCTCCCAGAGTTCCCTACTTGGTTAGGATTTCCATAAAGCTTTAATTTTCAGAAATAGGCCTACATATAGAATTAGATCATAAGCCTAACCACAATTTTGCTTTTCCTTCCTGTGTCCACTGTCCTTCACTGCCAAATTAAATTTACTTTCTAAGCCTAGGCCAAAATACTGTATAGGCTTTTGGATAGACAAAGACAAATATTAAAGTAGGCTAGGCTATTTATGCTTCCTTCCTGTGTCCTTCACTGCCAAATTTAATTTACTTTCTAGGCCTAGGCCAAAATATAGGGTTTTTGGATAGGCATTGTTAGGCAAAGAAAAATATTAAAGTAGGCTAGGCTATTCAGGCTTCCTTCCTGTGTCCTTCACTGCCAAAGCCTTATTTACCAAGTTTAATTACTTTATATTTTTCAAGGAATATAGCGTTTTATTGTTGTTTTTCATGGTTTGAGTGGAGGATTTGCATTAACTTACCCATTATTCATTAATCTAAAGATACGGCGTTAAATAGCGCCATTTATTGGGTGATTCGCGCTTTTACAGTAGGTAAGGGAAATTGTGGGGTACATTAATAGCTGCATTTTGTGTTACCACCACTGATAAGCCATTGGGCTTTTGGCAGAAAATGCCAAATATTGTCAGTGATATCCAAGACATGTTTACATAAGCCGCATTTTCCTTTACCATCATTATCTCCGATAGACTGGAAATGGTGTCGTATTTCACACCCAAATGCCATAAAAGGGTGTCCAATATCAAGCCAACTCAACCCTGCTCCTCCACAGGCTTGAGGAAGTGAACAACTGGGTTAAAGTCAAGCCGATTCGGGCTTTAAGTATATATTTGTAAGCAAGTCCATATTTCATTGGCGAGTGTTAAAAAATTCTATCTATCTAAATGTAGTCTTAAATTAGCCTAAACATACGCCAAAGTAAAGATATTCACGATCATTCGAAATTGGGCTTTTGTGTATTTCCTCTTTAACAAGTAAGTGTTTATACTTATAAGAGTGTGCAAAATATAAATATGTTCTAATGTATAACTAGGAACCCCAAAAGGTTCACCAAACCCAAATATACGAAGCGTTTGTTGACGTTCTTAAAAAAACAAAAAAATAACAACAGCTTGCGTTCGCTTATACGATGCCAGGAGAGGAATGCTTCTTTATTAAACCCTCTAAGTAGCATAATATGTGAATGTTTCTTAAACTAATGGAACTGAAATTGTGTACATCGACTTCCAAACCGATCTGATGATCTCTGACCTTTGAAATAATTGTAATAGTTTCGAAATCTGACCTTGTTCATTATAACGGAATGAAGGTTCTTGGTACGATGTTGCCAATGTAGCTGCTACCGCTAGATCCAGCGAATCACTTCCATCTAGCGACATCAAGATGTGATGAATTCTAGCGATATTCAAGTTAGTTTCCCTATTTTAAGGAATTGGAGAGATGTTTCGATTGTTAAAAATTAATCTAGATACTTCAACATATGTTTTCTAGTGACATACAAGTGTTTAGTGTCTGGTGACTAGCGATTTGTCAATGCTATTCTAGCATACATTTGTGATTTAGTTTATCTTGCATTTTGGTCTAAATTTGCCCTATTTCTCCAGAAGACTTCCTACATGGTATAGTTGTTGTTGTTGTTGTTGTTCCCTAAGCTGCCTGGCCGAACAGCCCCGAGTCCCTGAGAAAGGCCATGGCCACGATCGGGCTTTCCCACAGAGCTCTCATTGAGTGTAGATTGTGTTGTTGGCGTAAGTGGTTGTGTGAAATGCAGTCTTCCATGACGTGTTCAATGGTATGGGGTGCTGTGCTACATCCCGGGCAGGCGTCGACAACGGAGTCATCCAGTCTCTTCTGATATCTCAGGAGAGCTGGATGGCGTCCGCATCTCAGCCTGGCCAGGTGGACTCTGTCCTCGCGAGGAAGGGAGGATTCGGAAGGATGGATTTCGGGAGGTCGTGCATGCAGCTGCGTGTTGTCTGTGAGTGAGTGGATGGATCGGTGAGAGATATGAGTATGGATGTGCTTCTGGAAGTTGGTTCGGGGTGGGCAGGGAGGGAAAGAGGACAATAATTGTGTGTGATACCGTGTGCTGGGTGTTGTTTTTATATTTCTTGGTGTCTGTGGGTGTGTTGCCATGTAGTTTAATGGGTGGTCTTGGTTCGTGGAGGCTGCTGCCAGGAATTGAGTGCCTCTCATGTCCAGATGGTCTTTGACTTTGAGGATTTTGGTTTCTTGATGTAGGTGATCTGTGGGTGCAGTAGCTGTGCAGCCTGTAATGATCTTCAGGGCTTTGTTTTGAATAGTCTGTAAGGTCTTATGATGTGTTTCAGCTAGGTTAGAAGCCCAGGCTGGGCTTGCGTATTCCATCACTGATCTTATGTATTGTTTATATACTGTGGTGGTAGTTTCTTTGGTGTCCAAATTTTGTGTGAGCAAGTGACCTGAGGGCGTTAAGTCTGGGTGTCAGTTTCTTTTTAATGTTTGTGGTGTGCTGTTTGAATGTCATATGAGTATCATATGTTACTCCTAGGATTTTGGGTGTGTGTGTATGTGTTAGGGGTGTGTTGTTTATGGTGAGTTGAGGGATGTATTCGTGTTCTCCTGTCCAACTTGTGAGCAGGGTTGCGGTGGATTTGGCTGGGGCTAGATTAAGTCTGTTTGTAGTGCACCAGCCATGTAGTGTGTTGAGATAGGGTTGAAGGAGATCTGTTGCTCTTTTTGGGTCATGGTGTGTGCATGTGAGTGTTATGTCATCTGCATAGGAGGCTAAGTTTATTTGGGGCGTATTGGGTGTAGTTATATCGTGCATGTACAGATTGAAGAGTGCGGGCGATAGGACGGATCCTTGTGGGACTCCGTTTGGAAAGTTTCTGATTTTAGATGACTGACCGGCAAAAGATACGTGTGCACATCTGCCTGCTAGGAAGTTGGCCAGCCACCTTTTTGTGTTGTTGTGCATGTTTGTGTTGTAGATTTTGTTTGTTAGGTTGTGGCGGGGGATGGCATCGAAGGCTTTACTAATGTCGAGTGTGGCTAATAGTGATCTGTGTGGTGGTCTAGCTGAATTGATGCCGTCGAAAGCTCTTTGTGTAAGGTCTGTGAGAAGAGTGTTTGTGGAGTGCAGTGGCCTAAAGCCATGTTGTGTTGGAGCTAGGGGTAGGTCAGGTGTAATTAGTTGTAATACTAGGCGTTCCATGACTTTGGAGGGGGAGCAAAGGAGTGTGATGGGGCGGTGCGAGGAGGGTAGCGTGGGGTCTTTGTTGGGTTTGGGGAATGTGACGATGATACCATGCTTCCAAATGTCTGGTATTGTGTTGTGTGAATAGCTGTAGTTTGATATGTTAGTGAGTGCTTGTATGCCTTGTGGTCCCAGGTGTCTGAGGTGTATGTTGCTTATGTTGTCTAGGCCACAGGCGGGTGAGTGCTTGAGATTGTTGATGATATGCTTTGTCTGGTGATTGGTGAAGGGTGTATAGTCAGGGTCTGTGGGGAATTGTCTCTTACGTCGGATGACACGTCGGTCGTCTTTGTGAGGTTTTAGGTGGCTGACATGTGAAAAGTGATTGATGAGAGTGTTTGCTTGTTGTTTACATGAAGGAGTAGAGTCTGTTGTTGTGATTGCAGCATGTGATTGTGTTGTGTTGCTGTTGGAAAGTGTGATGCTGTTTAGTGTTTTGTATAGTTTTTTGGGGTTTGTTTTGTGATCAAGTGTTTGTAGGAAGTTATTCCAATTTAGTTTTTGTTGTTCTTGTATTTTGTTGTTAGTTTGGGTGTTGAGTGCTTGAATTTGTTGTGTGATGTCTTGTGTGTGGGGTGCTGGGGAGTGTTTCAGTATGTCGCGTTGTCTGATGAGGTTTTGAATTTCTGGTGTGAAGTTGGGGTTGTGTCTTTTTCTGTTACCTCTTGGAATGTGTTTCTTGTCAGCGTTTTGGATAGTTTTATTGAGTATGTGTACAGCATTGTTGATGTTAGTGATGGGTGTACTGTTTAGAGTTGTGAAGTGTTGTTCTGTCTCATTTGTGAATGCTTCCCAGTTAGCTCTTTTATAATTGGTGTATGTGTGTTTGTGGCTAGCTGGGGTGAGTCTGGTTTTGGTGGTGATAATGATCGGGAGGTGGTCAGAGCCTAAGGTTCTGACCACCCTCCAGGATGTTGTGGGGGCGAGTTCTGGGGAGCAAAAGGTGATGTCTGGAGATGATGGGTTATAGAGGGCTTGGTGAGGAATATGGGTATGTTGATGGATGTCGTTAAGGATGATGAGGTTATCGGTTTGGTTTTGTAGTACCAGCCCTCTGTCTGTGTCGGGGTTGTCGACAAACCAGGCCGACGTCTTGGCGTTGAAGTCACCACCCAGGATGATGTGTGGGGTGTTTGTGATGTGTTGTAAGTGTGGTCTGTATTCATTTGGTACTGTAGGGGATGTTTGGGGAGGGATGTATGTGTTTATGATGGTTATGTTGGAATTGTTGCCAGTGCGTATTTTAATTGACTGTATTTCTGTTGTGTTATCATTTGGGGGGAGGAGTGATTTGGTTTGTACACTGGTTACTATGTATGATATTTCTTTGTGTACCAGGGTGATGAGTCCCCCGCCCCCGCCGACAGCCCGGTCTTGTCTGATGGTGGTGAAATTATGAAATGTGGGTGTTTTATGTGTTGTGCGGAGTTTTGTTTCTTGTAAGATGGCAATGTGTATGTTGTGTTGTTTGATGAAGTGTGAGAGTTCGTGTTTCTTTGTGTTGATGCCATCTATGTTCAGTTGAAGAATGTTAATGTTATGTGCACGATGTATGTTGGGTGCTGCTGCACGAGGATGGGGGGGGTGAGGGAGGGGCTGGGGGTTGGGATGGGTGAGGTGGGGGTGGGGATTGGGGAGCAGGAGATGGGGGTTGGAATGGATTAGGATGGGGTGTGGTGTGTTGAGTTGAGGATGTGGATGGTATGGGAAGGTTAGGTGGGTTAGGGAGGAGGGGTGGATGGGTTTTAGGGGGGGGAGTGGATGATATGGGAAGGTTAGGTGGGTTGGGGAGGAGAGGTGGACGGGTTTTAGGTGAGGGATTTGACTGGGAGAGGGAGGGGCATGAGGAACAGGTCCAGGTGTTTGTGTAGTGTTTCTTGGAGGCAAGTGTTGTGCAGGTGAAGTGGGTCCAGTTCCCGCATGAATTGCAGAGAACTGAACCCTTAGTATGGCGACTCGAAGTGATGGGTTTTGAGCAAGTTGGACATATGTATGTGAACGTGGGTCCTGGGTTGCTCTCAATGTCTCCGGCTAGAAGAAGTCTTCGAGAAATGACAGCCGGAGAGTCATTTCTCGGTGTAGGAAAAACTGTGTGATGTGTGTGTGTGGTGTGAGAGGTGTGGAAATTCCCGGCGCGACCGAAGCCGCTCCAAGGACCCGTGCCCCCAGGGAGGGGGCAGGGGATGGTTGTGACGGTTTGGCTCCCGAAACTGCTCCCCGCGGCCGGCATCCGGTTTTCCTCCACTGGTCGTTGATTTTGTCTTCGGCTGTGGAGGGTCGGCAGCCATCCGCGGTTGGCAGCCTCGGGAGGTGGCCCCACGGCGTAGACGCCGCCACATCAGGACCACATGGTATAGTGTATTGTTCTAGTGATAATTAAATATTATATAGGGCTATTTTAAGTTGGCTGATGAATATGAAGCAGTAATATGCTGGACGATGAGAACACTGTATGTAAACATGTCTCGGATATCACTGATAATTTTTGGCATTTTCTGCCAAAAGCCCAATGGCTTATCAGTGGTGGTAACACAAAATGCAGTTCTTCAGTGTTCTCATCGTCCAGCATATTACTGCTTCATATTCATCAGCCAACTAAAAATAGCTCTATATAATATTTAATTATCACTAGAACAATACTTCATCTCCCAACAATTTGCGTATTGCTACTTATAACTGTAGGGGGCTCCCTAAAACCAACAGAGGGCTTCTCCTACGCCCTGATGTAGTAGACGTATTTAATACCAGTGATATTGTGTGCCTGCAGGAGACTTGGTATTTTAAACAGGATTTGGGTAACCTCAGTACTATCTGTGATAATTTTCATGGGTTTGGGGTCTCGACAACCGATGCTATGGATGGTCTAGTAGCAGGTCACCCACCGGGAGGAGTAGCTATTTTGTGGAGGGACTCTTTAGACAGCCGGGTTAAACCACTTGTAACAAATTTACCATGGTGTACAGGTATAGAAATAGAAGATATCCAACGGAAAGTAGTTATTCTTAGTGTGTACTTGCCCTACCAATGTAATGAAAATGAAGAACAATACCTGGAATGCCTTGGAGAGCTAAGTGCTCTTTTACAAGAACTAAATACCACCTGCTACTCTGTAATAGGGGACTGGAATGCTAATCTGAAGGACATGAGTAACTCTCTGTTTGCTAGTCATATGACTAACTTCTGTGGTGAGCATGATCTAATTATCTCTTCTCAGCTCATGCTCCCTCATAGTAGTTACACATGTGTCAGTGCAGCATGGGACTCAACGTCTTGGCTAGATCATACCGTAGCTAGTGCTGATTTCCATGATATGATAACAAATATGGAAATTCAGTATACATAATTATACAAATGAAGATCATATCCCGTTGACCTTAACAGCTAGTTTGGAAAGAGCGCCAGAATTAACCCAGTCAAACAATAGTGTAAATCCAAAACTGCCATGGGGCGGGCTTGACGAGGAGTGTGAGCAATTTTGCACTTTAACACACACTCTCCTTTCTGAGCTTGATCCTGGCAGTGAGGATGCCATTACCTGTGAAGACCCCAATTGTGTTAATGCTAGTCATCGAGAAGAGGTCAGCAAGCTGTACAATAATATTATATCTTGTCTTACTAAGGCTAGTGACATAGTATTTCACAAGCATAACAAAAATTACTCTTTTAACAAACCTGGGTGGAATGACCATGTTTCAGAACTATACCAGGCATCCCGAGATGCTCGTAGTGTATGGCTGGATCATAACAAACCGAGACAGGGACCCATTTTTGACATGTTCACCAGACTAAAGGCTAGATGCAAGTATGCAATCAGATATATAAAAAACAATGAAAATGTATTAAGAAGAGAAGCATTGGCCAAAAACTTTGCTAGCAAAGACACATTGGCCTTCTGGAAGGATATTAAACAAATGCATAATAGCTGCACACTTTACCCGTTAGTGTAGATGGGATCTCTGGTACTAATAACATAGCCAATCTTTGGAAAACACATTACCAAACTTTGTTTAACTCTGTTGGGCACCAAGGAAATACCATTGCTGCTACAACAGAGTGTAACAAAGAAGAAAAATATGACACAATTAAAGTTACAAGTGAAAAAATCAAGGCTGCAATAAGTAGGCTAGATGCTAACAAATCCTGTGGTTTTGATGGTATATATGCTGAACATTTGAAGTACTCCTCCACTCTCCTCTTGGAGAAACTCAGCAGTTGCTTTACCAGCTTTCTAATCCATGGTTTCCTACCAGAATCTATGATGTCCGTTACCTTGATACCAGTAATTAAAGACAAGGCTGTCAAAATTACATCAAAAGACAACTATAGACCTATTGCCCTTGCCAGTATTGTAAGTAAGATATTAGAGTTAATCATTTTAGACAGAATCTCAGTGTATATCTCAACTAATAGTAATCAATTTGGTTTTAAAAAGAATCATGGTATGGACCAGTGCATCTACACCCTGAAGGAGCTAGTGGATGGGTACATCAAAATGAACAGCTCTATTTTTGCATGCTTTCTTGATGCTAGTAAGGCATTTGACAGAGTCTGCCACAATATCCTGTTTGATAAATTAGCAACAAGGGGAGTGCCATCCTATATACTGAGAATCTTGAAGTACTGGTACGCCAATCAAACATTTAATGTAAGATGGGGTAACAATATTTCGGATTCCTTTACAGTAACCAATGGAGTGAGACAGGGTAGTATTCTCTCACCTTACTTATTCAATGTATATATGGATGAATTAAGTGATAAATTGAATAAAGAGCAGATTGGATGTTATGGTGGGAATAAAATCATCAACCATCTCATGTATGCTGATGATCTGGTCATTATTGCACCGTCTTCTGCGGGTCTGAGCAAACTTCTTGATATATGTGAATCTTTTGGTAGTAAACATTGTGTTAAATTCAACCCACTGAAAAGTGCTGTTCTTATATTTAGATCAAAATTACTGTATAAAAGTAAACTGCCAAATTTCTCACTCAATAATCAAATTATTCAAGAAGTAAACAAAATAAAATACCTGGGACACATTATCTCAAACGATTGCTCAGATGATGCAGATATCGGCCGTCAGCGCAGACAGCTATATTTACGTGGTAACACCATCTTGAGAAAGTTCCACATGTGTAATTGGGAAACTAAAGTCACTTTGTTCCGGACATATTGTTCCTCTATGTACACGGCCCATTTGTGGTGGAAGTATAAGAGAGCCACCATCAATGGTCTGTGTACATCCTATCATAATATACTCAAGATGTTCATTGGTCTCTCTAAATATGAAAGCACTAGTATGGTGTGCACACTGTTGGATGTGCAGTGCTGTCGGGCTGTCATCAGGAGACTGGTGTACAGCTTTTCGCAGCGACTGCAATCCTCCAGTAACACGCTGATTGTAGCTCTTTGGTCTAGTGATCATATCTATGAATCCCGTATTATATCTCACTGGCAGAAGCTGCTGCACACATAGTATGTAATGTAATATATAGGTCTAATTGAACTATGAGCAATGATCTGTGCAATAGGTGTTAACCAACATTGAGCAATAGCCTTAGTTAGCCTATCTGTGTTATATTGTGACAAAATGTGATATGTGCTCTATTCTGTAAATAGGCCTACTGTATATTTTATTTTATTGTGTCTTTATTAATATATCTTTGTGTATAATTATTATCTGTGCTCTGACGAGAAGTGTATGTGATATGGACCATTAGGTCGTACTGTATTTATACTGTATCTATCTTATGTGTCTGGAATAAAGAATTATTATTATTATTATTATAATACACTATACCATGTAGGAAGTCTTCTGGAGAAATAGGGCAAATTTAGAAAAAAAATGCAAGATAAACTAAAGTATAAATGTATGCTAGAATAGCATTGACAAATCGCTAGATAGTCACCAGACACTAAAAACTTGTATGTCACTAGAAAACTTATGTTGAAGTATCTAGCATAATCTTTAACAATCGAAACATCTCTCCAATTCATTAAAGGGGTGTTTTTCCGGTCCCGTCTCAAGACCACCGTCGTAAGATCTACCCGAAAAACTGTTTTTCCGGTCCCGTCACAAGCCCACCTTTAGCAAGCGAGACACCAATATTCTCTTGCGACGGCAAAAGGGCTCCGGAGCTGGGTTGACGGCAAGCTGAAACATCTCACTCAACTTACTGTTTCTTCATTCTAATTTATTTCGGTATATTTGTTTATCCAAACATGATCTTATAATTTACTTGCCTATTATTAGGAAGTAGAGTAATAAGAGCCCACAGTAACGAATATCCAATTGTTGATAATAAATTAATGTCGGACAGTAATAACAATAATAATAGTTCTTAAAGCTAGCGCATGCTAAGCTAGCTAAGGATAGCTCAATAAGGCCGATTAGGCGTATTTCCATTGGGGTCCTGTACTACTACCCCATCCCTTTGCTCATGAGGGATGATAACGACTCAGTGCTTGTGAAAAATCTTTAATGCGCCGAGCGTGGGTGCGAACCCGGGCCTTCTGGGTGGAAGTCCGAGACGCTAGTCACTACACCAAGCGAGTACGCTTGGTTAGATTTTGTCCACGAAACAAGCAACCCCAGCTGTGACTAGGCCTATGCTATTTAGCCTACCGATTGTTTTTTCACATCAGAATTGCATTTATATAATCCTTATGATAATTAAATTGGCGGTGAATGTGTTACGACTGAGGTTTAAATATATCAGGGCTCTTATTCATTGGACTAGTAATGGCATAAATGCTACAACGGAAAGCGCTAGATTCAACCTCTGATGTATATTCCCAGTGAACAAAGAACACAAATACTCTCCAGAGTTCTATATGCAATAATAGGTTATCAAACTCTCAATAAATGTGTGTCTACTCTAGGCTTAATGTTATGTGAAAACAGCCTATCACTACCTATAACCGAAGGTGCTTGGTTATGGTATGCAAAGTAAGGTGGTAAGGGAAGTTACAGCTTACGTTACTTTAATCAATAAATGTCAGGCACTCCTGCATGAAAGAAAGTGCACTAAAGTCCTTCAACACCAACAAGGAATCTTCTTTATATGTTAGATGCTATCAAGATGCTCGAATTGGAAATGGAACCCAAAAAGGCAGGCAGCGGAACAATGCTCGTGCAGGCTATGCACACAAAAAGGCAGGATATATAATGCAGTCGGAGCCAAGAATATCCTAAACGCTACAACAATAATAATAATCGCCACGACAATGCAGTATTCATATCAACAAAAAGAGCCTAAGTCGTTTGTGTCTCAATACATCAAACTAGGCTGCGAAATGCTTGTGTAATCATAAACGGGTATGCATAATAAGAGTAATTGGTTTAATTTACTTGATGTCTACTATGACTGATAAAGTCTAGCTAGAGTCAATGATACGAGATACTGGTGCGCATGGCATGCCGCATAGCCTAGTGCAAATCTCAAGTCTGTGCGTCAAATAATACGTTATAGGGAAGGGTAGCTCTCTTGAGAAACCTTAATACCGAAGTATTAAGCGTTCTCCTGGCGTACCGCAAAGAAAAACAACCGAGCCTAGAACAGTGCAGAATGGTATAGGCAAAAAGCCCTCATTCGTGCATGCTCTATTCTCAATGGCACACAGACTAGAATTTACCCAATCAACTCCAGTTCTCAGGTATGTCGTGCAGCTTTTAACTAAAGCCAGCACCCATCGGAAACAATACCTTATAGTATCAGACTCCTAGTCTAGCATTATCTAATCCAGCAGAACACTAATAATTACAGAAAGCAGTACTGAACAATATGAATGCCAACCAATGCTTCGTGATCAACTTATCTTAACAACTAACATACATGGGTTATATCAGACCTTAACGCACAATACAACTGGCCAGCATGAAGCTGATTATGCAGAGTTAACCAGAGGGGGTATAATATTAATAAAAGGTGGTGAAAGATATGGAAAATGAGAGAGATAATAATAATAATAATAATTCTTTATTCCAGACACATAAGATAGATACAGTATAAATACAGTACGACCTAATGGTCCATATCACATACACTTCTCGTCAGAGCACAGATAATAATTATACACAAAGATATATTAATAAAGACACAATAAAATAAAATATACAGTAGGCCTATTTACAGAATAGAGCACATATCACATTTTGTCACAATATAACACAGATAGGCTAACTAAGGCTATTGCTCAATGTTGGTTAACACCTATTGCACAGATCATTGCTCATAGTTCAATTAGACCTATATATTACATTACAGTACATACTATGTGTGCAGCAGCTTCTGCCAGTGAGATATAATACGGGATTCATAGATATGATCACTAGACCAAAGAGCTACAATCAGCGTGTTACTGGAGGATTGCAGTCGCTGCGAAAAGCTGTACACCAGTCTCCTGATGACAGCCCGACAGCACTGCACATCCAACAGTGTGCACACCATACTAGTGCTTTCATATTTAGAGAGACCAATGAACATCTTGAGTATATTATGATAGGATGTACACAGACCATTTATGGTGGCTCTCTTATACTTCCACCACAAATGGGCCGTGTACATAGAGGAACAATATGTCCGGAACAAAGTGACTTTAGTTTCCCAATTACACATGTGGAATTTTCTCAAGATGGTGTTACCACGTAAATATAGCTGTCTGCGCTGACAGCCGATATCTGCATCATCTGAGCAATCGTTTGAGATAATGTGTCCCAGGTATTTTATTTTGTTTACTTCTTGAATAATTTGATTATTGAGTGAGAAATTTGGCAGTTTACTTTTATACAGTAATTTTGATCTAAATATAAGAACAGCACTTTTCAGTGGGTTGAATTTAACACAATGTTTACTACCAAAAGATTCACATATATCAAGAAGTTTGCTCAGACCCGCAGAAGACGGTGCAATAATGACCAGATCATCAGCATACATGAGATGGTTGATGATTTTATTCCCACCATAACATCCAATCTGCTCTTTATTCAATTTATCACTTAATTCATCCATATATACATTGAATAAGTAAGGTGAGAGAATACTACCCTGTCTCACTCCATTGGTTACTGTAAAGGAATCCGAAATAATGTTACCCCATCTTACATTAAATGTTTGATTGGCGTACCAGTACTTCAAGATTCTCAGTATATAGGATGGCACTCCCCTTGTTGCTAATTTATCAAACAGGATATTGTGGCAGACTCTGTCAAATGCCTTACTAGCATCAAGAAAGCATGCAAAAATAGAGCTGTTCATTTTGATGTACCCATCCACTAGCTCCTTCAGAGTGTAGATGCACTGGTCCGTACCATGATTCTTTTTAAAACCAAATTGATTACTATTAGTTGAGATATACA
Source organism: Paralithodes platypus (assembly GCA_032716605.1). Classification (NCBI taxonomy): domain Eukaryota; kingdom Metazoa; phylum Arthropoda; class Malacostraca; order Decapoda; family Lithodidae; genus Paralithodes; species Paralithodes platypus. The sequence goes on from CM064566.1 coordinate 44,625,528, forward strand.
CTGAGATTCTGTCTAAAATGATTAACTCTAGTATCTTACTTACAATACTGGCAAGGGCAATAGGTCTATAGTTGTCTTTTGATGTAATTTTGACAGCCTTGTCTTTAATTACTGGTATCAAGGTAACGGACATCATAGATTCTGGTAGGAAACCATGGATTAGAAAGCTGGTAAAGCAACTGCTGAGTTTCTCCAAGAGGAGAGTGGAGGAGTACTTCAAATGTTCAGCATATATACCATCAAAACCACAGGATTTGTTAGCATCTAGCCTACTTATTGCAGCCTTGATTTTTTCACTTGTAACTTTAATTGTGTCATATTTTTCTTCTTTGTTACACTCTGTTGTAGCAGCAATGGTATTTCCTTGGTGCCCAACAGAGTTAAACAGAGTTTGGTAATGTGTTTTCCAAAGATTGGCTATGTTATTAGTACCAGAGATCCCATCTACACTAACGGGTAGAGGTGTGCAGCTATTATGCATTTTTTTAATATCCTTCCAGAAGGCCAATGTGTCTTTGCTAGCAAAGTTTTTGGCCAATGCTTCTCTTCTTAATACATTTTCATTGTTTTTTATATATCTGATTGCATACTTGCATCTAGCCTTTAGTCTGGTGAACATGTCAAAAATGGGTCCCTGTCTCGGTTTGTTATGATCCAGCCATACACTACGAGCATCTCGGGATGCCTGGTATAGTTCTGAAACATGGTCATTCCACCCAGGTTTGTTAAAAGAGTAATTTTTGTTATGCTTGTGAAATACTATGTCACTAGCCTTAGTAAGACAAGATATAATATTATTGTACAGCTTGCTGACTTCTTCTCGATGACTAGCATTAACACAATTGGGGTCTTCACAGGTAATGGCATCCTCACTGCCAGGATCAAGCTCAGAAAGGAGAGTGTGTGTTAAAGTGCAAAATTGCTCACACTCCTCCTCGTCAAGCCCGCCCCATGGCAGTTTTGGATTTACACTATTGTTTGACTGGGTTAATTCTGGCGCTCTTTCCAAACTAGCTGTTAAGGTCAATGGGATATGATCTTCATCTGTATATGTATACTGAATTTCCATATTTGTTATCATATCATGGAAATCAGCACTAGCTACGGTATGATCTAGCCAAGACGTTGAGCCCCATGCTGCACTGACACATGTGTAACTACTATGAGGGAGCATGAGCTGAGAAGAGATAATTAGATCATGCTCACCACAGAAGTTAGTCATATGACTAGCAAACAGAGAGTTACTCATGTCCTTCAGATTAGCATTCCAGTCCCCTATTACAGAGTAGCAGGTGGTATTTAGTTCTTGTAAAAGAGCACTTAGCTCTCCAAGGCATTCCAGGTATTGTTCTTCATTTTCATTACATTGGTAGGGCAAGTACACACTAAGAATAACTACTTTCCGTTGGATATCTTCTATTTCTATACCTGTACACCATGGTAAATTTGTTACAAGTGGTTTAACCCGGCTGTATAAAGAGTCCCTCCACAAAATAGCTACTCCTCCCGGTGGGTGACCTGCTACTAGACCATCCATAGCATCGGTTGTCGAGACCCCAAACCCATGAAAATTATCACAGATAGTACTGAGGTTACCCAAATCCTGTTTAAAATACCAAGTCTCCTGCAGGCACACAATATCACTGGTATTAAATACGTCTACTACATCAGGGCGTAGGAGAAGCCCTCTGTTGGTTTTAGGGAGCCCCCTACAGTTATAAGTAGCAATACGCAAATTGTTGGGAGATGAAGTAGACTTTATATCCATGATTAAGAGTTGTTGGGAGGGTGGGTTACCGTAGTTATAGAGTCCTCATTTGTTGATACCGGTACCTGTGCCCTACGTTCTCTCCACCAGTACACCGATGCTTCCTCTGGCCAAAGTTCTTCATCAGGCAGAGGAAAAGGTTCTCAGGTGCAGCTAGGGGGACAGGTATCAAAGGGATAAGAGGGATGCGTTCTAGAAACCAGATCTGAGGGAGAGAGTGGCCAGAGAGCAGTATATATACTAGCACTAGTTCGAACCGCGTAGGAAAAGCGGTAACAAGTCCTCTAGCCAATGCTAAAGAAGCTAGCTAAACATGACGTCACCAAGCATGGTAAAAACTCCTCCAACGAATCCCCACGAGGCCAGCCAGCTATGACGTCATCGAGTATAGCAAAACACTGCGCGCCTCCCCACACTCTGTTCTACTCTCTCTCTCTCTCTCTCAAATCCTATCATTACTACTTAATGATAAAACATATACTTTGCAATTAAATATATAAAGCCTTGACATGGGTGACAACAAAGAGCCTTTCTGGACTGCCCATGACATGAGCTTTCATATGAAATAAAGCACACAACAATACATCAACTATAGCCACATCCACTGCCCTGGCGATCCTAGCGAGTCACTGTAGGACAAGCCATGCGGTTCTAACGGAGTGGTTAACGTCACACCCCCCCAAGATTTTTCTCAGAGGCCCAAGGCTCACAAAAATCTGATTGTTAGAACCCATGCTATATCTCTACTTCCCATCACCCAGCGGCAGTAAAATATCTGGCACAGTTCTCAACAAAACATTTTACAAAATTATAACCCTCCCCAACACAATAGGTTAAATCATATGTAGTTATGCTCCTCAAGAGCGAGCTTCTCTAGCCCAGCATTCTGAGAGGAGTGCAACTCAGAATTACTGCTATAACATACTGAAAAAATTCAACTATCAAAGAAAGCGTTTTTATTTGATTTTTATGTTTTTAATTTGTTTATTTCGGCTGCACTATAGGGGCAAGCCTAGTTTTTTTCTTCTATACCAAACGCTCAACTCCTGCTTTACGACCCAATACGCTGGGCTACAAACCGCGAGCCAACAAGCACCAAGCGCAAAATACTATTCAAACTAAAGCAGGAGGCTACCCGTGTGTCAATCTACCCAGGATCATCTACCCTCGAAAGACAATCTGCAATCACGTTGTCACAACCGGCAATATGGTGTATGTCCAGGTTATATTCCTGTAACATTAGCGACCACCTGGTCAGCCTCATATTCCGATTGTGAAACTGGTTCAAAAACTGAGAGGGTGATGATCTGTGTAAATTACAACGACTGGACCATAGGCTGGAACATAGACCTCGAAATGCCTCAGTGCAAGTACAATTGCCAGCAGCTCTTTCTCGACAACAGAGTAGTTCTTTTGGGCTGAATTGAACTTCTTCGAGTAGAAACTAACAGGATGTTCCAGCCCATCATCGTCCTTTTGCATAAGGACGGCACCAGCCCCCACACCACTAGCATCCGTTGCTAGTTGGAAAGGTAGGCTAAAGTCAGGGGCCCTGAGGATCGGGTGAGTGCACAACAGGTGTTTTACTACGCTAAACGCCTTCTCACACTCAGGCGCCCATTTGAATTTCTTATCCTTCGCTAAAAGATCTGTCAGAGGTGCTAGCACGGTAGAGTACCCCTTAATGAAGCGTCTGTAGTATCCGATCATACCTAAGAACCTCATGATCTGCTTCTTGGTGGCCGGCTGGGGAAAGTGATCAATCGCAGCTATCTTGTTCTGTGGGGGGCACACCTGACCCAACCCCACCATGAAACCAAGATACTGCACGGACGCCCGCACGAAATCACACTTTGCCAGGTTGACCACCAAGCCAGCCTCACTAAGCCTCTTGAACAGGAGTTCTACGTGCTCACAATGACTCTTAAAGCTGTTGTCATAGATAATAACATCGTCGAGGTATACTGTGCAATTAGGAATGTCTGCCGTTATATCATTCATCAAACTCTGAAAGGTAGCGGGTGCGTTCTTTAGGCCATAAGGCATCACGTTACAGCGGTAGGTAGCACCATCCACCACAAAACCACATACCTCTTTCGCTCGTTCGGACAAGGGCACCTGCCAGTATCCCTTAACCAAGTCCACCTAGGTTAGGTACTTTGCATTGCCTATCTTGTCCACACAGTCGTCGACCCGAGGAAGAGGGTATGGGTTGGTGGGCGTCAAACCGTTTAACCGTCTGTAGTCTACGCAGAATCGCACCTTACCATCCGGTTTTGGTTGCAGCGTGACGGGAGATGTCCACTTCACCACCCCCTTCTCAATCAGCCCCCTTGTTAACATATACTCCAACTCCGCCCGGAGGGCCGGCAGTTTAATAGGGGGCACCCTATAGGGAGCTGACTTGAAAGGAGGGTAGTCTCCTACGTCCACGTCGTGCACCTCTAGGGTAGTGAGGCCTGGGTGCTCCGCGAAAACAGAGGGGTATGAACCGAACAGGCGCTCCACAGCCACACGCTGATACTCGGGTAAGTGTTGCAACACTTCTTGAGCCGCCTGGTTCGTGTTCCCCGCCCACTGGTTCGCAGAGACATGATGATCCCAGTTATCCTCCACCTGAGCTTGACTGTCCTGTTCTCCTTCTCCACCTTGACTGCTAAACGTCATCACAGGCACAGTGAGAGGCTCAGGGGGATGCCTCACATACTCCTTCATAAGATTAACGTGACATAACTGATTGCGCTTACGTCTGTCTGGAGTGGCTACCAAGTAATCCAGGTCCGATAGCTTCTCAACCACCCTATAAGGACCAGTGTACTTTGCGGATAAGGGGTGACCTACAAGGGGCAGTAGAATCAACACCTCCTGACCCGCGTGAAACTCCCTGAGTTTAACCTTGAGGTCGTACCTGTCCTTCATGAGGGCCTGAGAGCTAGTCAAATTACGGCCAGCCAACTCCAGACTGCGCAACATCCGTTCTCGACTGTCGAGGACATACTTGAGCATAGAACAAGGTTTTTCTGCGCCCTCCCATATTTCTTTAACCATATGGAGAGGCCCTCTGACACGGTGTCCAAAGACGAGCTCATTAGGGCTGAATCCCAAACTTTCCCCAGGTACCTCCCGTGCAGCAAACAAAACATATGGCAGGCCAAGATCCCAATCTTTCCCATTCTCAAAGCAATAACAACGAAGCATAGATTTTAAGGTTGAGTGCCATCGCTCTAACATACCCTGGCTCTCCGGATGATACGCAGATGACACAACCGTAACAATCCCATGCTGCTGCATAGTTTGAACAAAGAGGTTAGAAGTGAAGTTGGATCCTTGGTCTGACTGAATCTCCTGCGGGTGACCATACCGGGAAAAATACACTAGCAAGTTTCGGACCACCGTCTTCGGTGACCCATTTCTCATAGGGTACGCGTCAGGGTACCTTGTTGCTACATCCATGATGGTCAGGAGAAACTTGTTTCCGGCACTTGTAGGGGGAAGGGGGCCAACCATATCCACTATAACCTTACTAAAGGGAGGCCCTCTGACAGGAATGGGGTGTAACGGCGCCTTAGGAATGCTCTGATTTGGTTTGCCAACCTTCTGACACACATCACACATTGCCACCCATGACACAACTTGTGCTCTCAGACCACGCCACCAAAATAATTTCCCCAAGGCTGCAACCGTCTTACGGACACCCAGATGTCCCGCCAGTGGTACATCATGGGCCAACCTAAGTAGGCTTTCCCTGCAAACCCTTGGCACGACCAGCTGGTCTACCTCTCCTGACCCCCCCTCCCAATTCCTCTGCGGATCTTGGAATCGCCGGTACAGTATGCCATCTATGAACAAAAAATCTCCCGACTGTGCATCACTGTCCTCCTCCAACTCGACAGCACCGGTACCACATTCAAGAACCTCCGGGTCTTCTAATTGCAATTTACGAATGTCCGAAGGAGCAAGCTTATCTAAGTGTTTGCGAAACAACTCATGGCCCCCTCCTAGACTGAATTTAGCCTCCCGTTGCTCTCTCTCTGTGTATCGTTGCTGTCTCTTCGTCTTTTTAAGCCCATCCTCTGCCTTCTTACTAACAGTTAATGGGTCTTCTCCAGACTCGAAAATTGGTCCTAATAATGAGTCCCCGAGAATGTCCGTTGATACTAAACTCTCAACCGCATCAACTTTCAACACCTCGGTACCTTTCCTCCGCTTGTCTAAAGACTGTTTGTAACGGGAAGAAATTGTACTTTCCCTTTTGGTATTAGTTGTAAGGTTTGACTTAACTGTAAGACTTTTTCCCCTTCATTCACTCTTCCCTATATTTAAGGGAAATGTATCGTTTAAGAAGGGTTAAGTAACCCTTGTCTATGTAAAGAGGGAATTAGCCTAGATCAGGAGGAGAACTAATATTCTCAAATCTATCTAAAATACTTTCAAGCCTAATTTTTCCTTTCACCCCCTTTTGGTATTCCATGTAAAAATCCTTCCTTTTCGAATTTAGAGTAATGCCCCCTTGTGTAAAAAGACCACCAACTCCTACCCAAGCGACGCCACCCTTTGTGGTCACCCTCCCCTTTTTTGGCGGGATCCCTGGCACTGGCCCTCGGCCCCTCACTGTCGTGACCCCAGGCCTACGAGAGAGACCTACCCCCCAGTCTCTGTCATCATTCCCCGCTTCTTCTCCGGACTTAGGCTTCCCTTCCCTCCATTCAGAGGTTCGTAATTAAGGTTTATAGTGTCATAAGGTATTGCTTATTCAGTTAAGTAAGTACGAGGTGTGTAATGTAGGAGATATTACTGTGATTGACAAATTCGTGAACTCGAGCCTACCATCGGGTTGGTCGACAGGCACCCCTCACCTGCCAAGTGCCTACAACCATACAAATTCCCCCATTATCATTGTGTTCAGTAAAACTTAGTCTGTGCACCTTTGCTAAGTGTTATTCTGATATTTTAGACTTTGTTATTCCCAAATTAACGTCAAATTAACTTTGTGTGTAATAATTTCAGTCAGAGGGACGCCATTTGATGGCCTTCCAATTCTTGTGTTTTTCCATATTCCCGACCAAACTTAGGCTAGCCTATTTTGCTAGTTTGTCTTTCACCGTTTTACATAATCCTGAGGTAGTGCGAGAACACCAGTTAAGAGTAGAATTGAGGACGAAGTTGATTAAAATGCTTTTGAAGCTTGACCGCCATTTTAGGATTTAGACCATCTCGCATTTCGGAGAGAACATAAGAACATAAGAAAATGGGAGTCTGCAGAAAGCCGATTGGCCTAAGCAAGGCAGATCCCTGTCCCACACAACCCCAATTCATTACAAAGCCCAATTATAGGCTTCACACTCTAATACCCTGAGGATCATCTTACCAAAACGGTTAGAGATTAACGCAGGATTATGGAGGACTGCAGAGCGCTGATTGGCCAAACCCGGCTGATCCCCCTTCACATCCAACCCTTCTCGTCCATATGCTTATCCAATTTTATCTTAAAGCTCCCTACAGTTTTAGATCCCACTATAGCACTTGGTAGTCCATTCCACCCGTCTACAACTCTGTTACCAAACCAATACTTGCCTATATCTTTTCTGAAACGAAATTTATCTAATTTGAAACCATTGGTACGAGTTCTTTCGCTATCACTGAGCTTTAGTACATTTGCCATGTCCCCTTTGTTAATCCCACTAACCCACTTGAACACCTCTATCATATCCCCTCTAACTCTGCGTCTCTCTAACGAATGTAAACCTAATTTCTTCAACCTTTCTTCATACGAAAGATTTCTAATATCATGGATCATTTTTGTCATTCTACGCTGTACTCTCTCCAATGAATCTATGTCCATTCTGTAATAAGGACACCAAAATTGGACAGCATAATCCATATGGGGTCTCACTAATGACAAGTAAAGTTTTAAGATAACATCAGCAGTTCTGTTACTCACACTCCTAGAGATGAACCCGAGAATCCTGTTTGCCTTATTACGAACGCTTATACACTGTTTTCTAGGCTTCAAATCATTGCTAACAAACACACCTAGATCTTTCTCGCAGTCTGAATTTTCTAATTCTAAATTAGCTAGTTTATATTAACATTTGTTTGCATCTTCCCTATCTTTAATACCTTGCATTTGTCAATGTTAAACTTCATCTGCCAATTTACTGACCATTCATGTAAGGTATCTAGATCCCTTTGGAGGCACTCTATATCGCTATCTGAATCAATTGATCTCCCTATTTTAGTATCGTCTGCGAATTTACTTATCCTACTAGTTATACCTAAATCTAGGTCATTTATGTATATAAGAAACAACAGGGGACCTAATACCGATCCCTGGGGGACACCACTTTTGACTGCTCCCCATTCTGACTTGGTACCATTTATGCTGACTCTCTGCTTCCTACCAATTAGCCATGACCTAATCCATCCTAACAACGCCCCACCTATTCCATGTGCCTCAACCTTTCTCATCAATCTCTCATGAGGGACTCTGTCGAAAGCTTTACTGAAATCTAAATATATAATATCATAAGACTTGTCATTATCTACTGCTTCATATACCTCTGAGAAAAAACTAAGCAAATTAGTAAGGCAAGACCGTCCCTGAGTGAATCCATGCTGAGAAGAATTGATTAAGTTAAATGTTTCTAAGTGGTTTCTCATTTTCCTAGCAATAATTGACTCTAGTAGTTTTCCTATGATTGAAGTGAGACTAATGGGACGGTAATTGGATGCTATTGATTTATCACCTTTTTTGAAGATCGGAACTACATTTGCAAGCTTCCAAGCTTCTGGAACTATACCTGTTTCTAATGACTTGTTAAATAGAAATGTTAATGGATAACTTAACTCATCTCTGCATTCTTTTAATACTCTAGCATATACCTCATCAGGACCAGGCGATTTATGAGGTTTCAGTCTGTCAATTTCCTTAACCACATCATTTCTACTTATAGTAACCGTACTTAACCTATTTTCTATACTATCGCTGTATACCTTACGGACTTCTGGAAACTGTGCCAAATTTTCATTAGTGAAAACGGAAAGAAATTGACTATTTAATGTACTGCACATTTCTAAATCACTTTCTGTCAATTTTCCTATCGAAGTTTTAAGGGGACCAATTACATCTCTAACCTTGGATTTATATAGTTGGTAAAAAGCTTTAGGATTATTTTTTGAATCATTGGCAACCTTAATTACATAATTTCTTTTTTCTTTACTAATATCCTTTTTTACCTGTCGTGATAGATTCTGATAGTAAGCAAGTAGGTGAATTTCGCCTTTTTTAATTTTTCTATATATTCCTCTCTTTTTTCCTAGAAGATCTAATAGTCTATTATTCATCCATTTGGGTTGGTTCTGTGTTGATCTAAATTTTCTTTTGGGGATATATTTATTTTGCGCATTGAATACTGACTTGATAAAATTATCGTATGTATCTACCAAGTTTGACATCTCCTCCTGACTTAAGATGACAGGTGCCTGAGAAAGGATACACTCATTTGGACACCTGGATCGACTTAATTTTTTGACCATAGGGTCCGCTAACAGGGCTTCTCTTAACCCACCATAATTGGCTTTTCTGAAGTCAGGTATTAATGTTGTATTCTCTCTGATATTACCTTTCCATTGTATATTAAAATACACAGAATTGTGATCACTATTTCCTAGGTGGTCCCCGATTTCTACACTATTTATCATATGTTCATTGTTACTGAAAACTAAATCGAGAATATTATCACCTCTAGTCGGCGTATCTATGAATTGAGATAAAAAACTATCTTGTACTACCTCAATAATAATAATAATAATAATAATAATTCTTTATTCCAGACACATAAGATAGATACAGTATAAATACAGTACGACCTAATGGTCCATATCACATACACTTCTCGTCAGAGCACAGATAATAATTATACACAAAGATATATTAATAAAGACACAATAAAATAAAAATACAGTAGGCCTATTTACAGAATAGAGCACATATCACATTTTGTCACAATATAACACAGATAGGCTAACTAAGGCTATTGCTCAATGTTGGTTAACACCTATTGCACAGATCATTGCTCATAGTTCAATTAGACCTATATTACATTACAGTACATACTATGTGTGCAGCAGCTTCTGCCAGTGAGATATAATACGGGATTCATAGATATGATCACTAGACCAAAGAGCTACAATCAGCGTGTTACTGGAGGATTGCAGTCGCTGCGAAAAGCTGTACACCAGTCTCCTGATGACAGCCCGACAGCACTGCACATCCAACAGTGTGCACACCATACTAGTGCTTTCATATTTAGAGAGACCAATGAACATCTTGAGTATATTATGATAGGATGTACACAGACCATTTATGGTGGCTCTCTTATACTTCCACCACAAATGGGCCGTGTACATAGAGGAACAATATGTCCGGAACAAAGTGACTTTAGTTTCCCAATTACACATGTGGAATTTTCTCAAGATGGTGTTACCACGTAAATATAGCTGTCTGCGCTGACGGCCGATATCTGCATCATCTGAGCAATCGTTTGAGATAATGTGTCCCAGGTATTTTATTTTGTTTACTTCTTGAATAATTTGATTATTGAGTGAGAAATTTGGCAGTTTACTTTTATACAGTAATTTTGATCTAAATATAAGAACAGCACTTTTCAGTGGGTTGAATTTAACACAATGTTTACTACCAAAAGATTCACATATATCAAGAAGTTTGCTCAGACCCGCAGAAGACGGTGCAATAATGACCAGATCATCAGCATACATGAGATGGTTGATGATTTTATTCCCACCATAACATCCAATCTGCTCTTTATTCAATTTATCACTTAATTCATCCATATATACATTGAATAAGTAAGGTGAGAGAATACTACCCTGTCTCACTCCATTGGTTACTGTAAAGGAATCCGAAATAATGTTACCCCATCTTACATTAAATGTTTGATTGGCGTACCAGTACTTCAAGATTCTCAGTATATAGGATGGCACTCCCCTTGTTGCTAATTTATCAAACAGGATATTGTGGCAGACTCTGTCAAATGCCTTACTAGCATCAAGAAAGCATGCAAAAATAGAGCTGTTCATTTTGATGTACCCATCCACTAGCTCCTTCAGAGTGTAGATGCACTGGTCCGTACCATGATTCTTTTTAAAACCAAATTGATTACTATTAGTTGAGATATACACTGAGATTCTGTCTAAAATGATTAACTCTAGTATCTTACTTACAATACTGGCAAGGGCAATAGGTCTATAGTTGTCTTTTGATGTAATTTTGCCAGCCTTGTCTTTTATTACTGGTATCAAGGTAACGGACATCATAGATTCTGGTAGGAAACCATGGATTAGAAAGCTGGTAAAGCAACTGCTGAGTTTCTCCAAGAGGAGAGTGGAGGAGTACTTCAAATGTTCAGCATATATACCATCAAAACCACAGGATTTGTTAGCATCTAGCCTACTTATTGCAGCCTTGATTTTTTCACTTGTAACTTTAATTGTGTCATATTTTTCTTCTTTGTTACACTCTGTTGTAGCAGCAATGGTATTTCCTTGGTGCCCAACAGAGTTAAACAAAGTTTGGTAATGTGTTTTCCAAAGATTGGCTATGTTATTAGTACCAGAGATCCCATCTACACTAACGGGTAGAGGTGTGCAGCTATTATGCATTTTTTTTAATATCCTTCCAGAAGGCCAATGTGTCTTTGCTAGCAAAGTTTTTGGCCAATGCTTCTCTTCTTAATACATTTTCATTGCTTTTTATATATCTGATTGCATACTTGCATCTAGCCTTTAGTCTGGTGAACATGTCAAAAATGGGTCCCTGTCTCGGTTTGTTATGATCCAGCCATACACTACGAGCATCTCGGGATGCCTGGTATAGTTCTGAAACATGGTCATTCCACCCAGGTTTGTTAAAAGAGTAATTTTTTTTATGCTTGTGAAATACTATGTCACTAGCCTTAGTAAGACAAGATATAATATTATTGTACAGCTTGCTGACTTCTTCTCGATGACTAGCATTAACACAATTGGGGTCTTCACAGGTAATGGCATCCTCACTGCCAGGATCAAGCTCAGAAAGGAGAGTGTGTGTTAAAGTGCAAAATTGCTCACACTCCTCCTCGTCAAGCCCGCCCCATGGCAGTTTTGGATTTACACTATTGTTTGACTGGGTTAATTCTGGCGCTCTTTCCAAACTAGCTGTTAAGGTCAACGGGATATGATCTTCATCTGTATATGTATACTGAATTTCCATATTTGTTATCATATCATGGAAATCAGCACTAGCTACGGTATGATCTAGCCAAGACGTTGAGCCCCATGCTGCACTGACACATGTGTAACTACTATGAGGGAGCATGAGCTGAGAAGAGATAATTAGATCATGCTCACCACAGAAGTTAGTCATATGACTAGCAAACAGAGAGTTACTCATGTCCTTCAGATTAGCATTCCAGTCCCCTATTACAGAGTAGCAGGTGGTATTTAGTTCTTGTAAAAGAGCACTTAGCTCTCCAAGGCATTCCAGGTATTGTTCTTCATTTTCATTACATTGGTAGGGCAAGTACACACTAAGAATAACTACTTTCCGTTGGATATCTTCTATTTCTATACCTGTACACCATGGTAAATTTGTTACAAGTGGTTTAACCCGGCTGTCTAAAGAGTCCCTCCACAAAATAGCTACTCCTCCCGGTGGGTGACCTGCTACTAGACCATCCATAGCATCGGTTGTCGAGACCCCAAACCCATGAAAATTATCACAGATAGTACTGAGGTTACCCAAATCCTGTTTAAAATACCAAGTCTCCTGCAGGCACACAATATCACTGGTATTAAATACGTCTACTACATCAGGGCGTAAACTCCTTTGAATCAGAGTCGCCTATTTGTTGCTGCCAATCTATATTAGGGAAATTAAAATCCCTATAATGCACACGTTGCTAAGCCTTGATGCTATTATAATTTCCTTCCATAATGATGTTCCGTCATTTCTACTCATATTTGGCGGTCTATACATAACTCCAATAACTAAAGTCTCACTACCTTCGTTAACTTCTACCCAAACACTTTCATTTTCATTATTTACTCTAATACCTGATTTAGTACAGCTTTTTAATGAACTCCTGACAAACACTGCTATACCGCCACCCCTCTTACTTGTTCGGTCATATTTAAACAAACTATATCCTGGTATATCAAACTCTGCTAAAAAATGCCTGGTTTCTGTATTAATCCATGTTTCAGTTAGCGCTATTATGTCTATATTTTCTTTGCTAACCAGTGCTCTAAGTTCGTTCATTTTGTTACATAAACTCCTGCAATTTGTATAATAAACACTCAAACTATTACTTGTATTTGCAACTATTTTTCTATTGTTTTTAACTAATTTATTTTTACCTGTTGAACTACTGGACCTAGACGGAAAATCTACGCTATCAGAATGTTCGTTATTACTATCAATTTGATGTGGCTGGGATTCTATTTTACTTACACACCTATGGTTTATTAACCAAACCCCGCAACAAACTTGTCGAGTGAGCTGGCTAAGGTCGAAACTCCTAGTCGAGAGAGATGTACTCCATCCTGGGCATACAGTTCATCCTTACCGTAGAAGAGGGTCCAGTTATCCAGGAATGGAATAGTATTTGCCTTGCAATACTTCTCCAGCCGGCTATTTACACCAATAGCCCTGGAGGACCATTCCTTCCTTATCCATCTTCTTGGTAGGATACTGTGTACCACAGGAACTCCACCCTTCTCCTTGATCCTCTCCAACATTTCCTGGTACGTGGTGAGCAACTCCTCAGTCCTGCATTTCCAAATGTCGTTGCTCCCTGCGTTGAGGAAGATGATGGGGTCCTCTCCACTCGCTTCCATGACACCATCTAGCTTTTCTGCCACCTTCTCGACTCCGGCACCAGGCAGACAGACAACTTTACCAACATGTGTGTTAGTAGCCCTACCAAGGTATTTAATCATTGAATCCCCTACAATTAAAATAGACTTAGCTGTTTTCTGTTGCCGGCCTGTAGCAGGAGTTGTAGCAGCAACAGCAGCAGACTTCCCCCCCCTCCCCTCTCACTGCCTCGATGATCGCCACTTCCTCGCCATCACTCTCATCAGCCAAGGTGCTGAAGTTGTTGTGGGTCTTGAGTGGCTGCCTTTTCAGCTTGCAGGCCGTTGCACTGGTTGACACCACTTTCCAAGGGGCTTCACGATCCCTGGGAACACTTCCGGTAGCCTCACACTTCTTTTCCGCCATAGCTAGTCTCAAGGCCAAATTTTCATCTTTGAGACACTGAATCTCCTGCTCCACACTCTCCAGTCTTTCTTGCAAAGCAAGACAAAGCTGGAGAGTATGGGAGGAGACAGCAGACTCATCAACAACAGCCATCACTAGGAAAGTTCACTAGGACCTCACTAAGGGTAAACCGGTTCACTAGCGGTCACTGGGGACGTCCGCACAGGTCAGGGGTCAGAGGGCAACGACCAGGTTGAGTGAATTACTAATGTAGCAGTTGTATTGTATGTTTAGAACTTGTTCATTACTTTGAGTTTATAAAACCATGCATTTTGGTAAATATGATTGTATTTTAACGTGTAAATCAGGAAAGGACATTCGTTTGAGATCGTGTCCTTGAGTTTTGTTTACCTTTCGTGTCTCCGACGTTCCAAAGTTAGGCCTATTCAGATAAGTATTTATAACTAACGTCTCCTAGGCCTGGTTATTGTTCATTTTAAATGTTTTTATTGGGTTATAGTGTAAAGAGTTACTTGTTATCTTGATTTAGAGGTCCTCATTTCCCAACCCCAGTACCGTCAAATTTCGGACCCCCATTGGGTCGGGTTTATTTCAGATGATTATTTGTTCTTACCTATTGTTACTTAAAGTTAACTTGTGAAAAGGCCGTTTAGTATAACTCCATTTATTGGTCACCAATTATTTTGACATATTTGAAGACAGATATGGAATATATATGCTCTAAGCATCATATTAAAATTAGTTTCAACCCTCGGCAAAACCTATTAAAAAAACCGGTAACAACATGTCTACCTACCGTAAAACGGTTGTCAATACTCTCTTATAGACGGCGCGGCTTTCAGCGACGCCATTTTTTCGTGAACTGGAGAGCTCTACCCTTCAACTTTTGTAATACTATCACGCCATCTGCCAATCCTCATTGGAAATACTGAGTTTCATTTCCTAACTCCTGCGCAATACGTCACGAAACACTTCTGGATTCTTATTGGGGTTTTTTCTGACCACGTCATTAAACTCATAGATTCCGTCACGCATACAACCAGCAACCTATCAGGTGAGTTTATTGACCTTGATTACGTCATTGCACTGAACCAATCACAGATACACACCTTCATTTAAGTCTCTCCTCACTTTAGTCATGGACGCCGTTTGTAATGGTTGTTCACCCCTCCCACATTCAGTAATTATTGACACTACAAGGAACAATAGTGCAGCCCTTAAGGTTTTTACTGACCATGGTTGTTTGCCTACCTCTGTTTCCTGCAAACTCTGCTCAAACGAATGTTACTATTATGAACCGGCAGACCAGTGGCGATGCGGTCATTATTGTTTTTTAAATAAAACCACTACTCGTCGTAACTCCTCGTCGAAAACGTGGACGCATCTCTTCCCCACCTACTCCCTCCACATCTCAATAAGGTATGCAATTACGCTTTCATATTTTCGCGGGTTTAAAAACGGCGAAAACAAAATTATTTAAGCAAAACTTGGCTCGTGTTTTAAGGTATTTCCGTAATTGTTTAATCGAAGTCCTCTTTTTTTTCTAGTTATTAAAAAATTATTCTATGGTGTATTATATGATATATATATATATTTTTTTTTTTTTTTTTTTTTTTTTTTTTTTTTTTTTTTTTTTTTTCTATATTCCAACTACTCCCTCTCGGGCATAGGCTGAGAGCCTGTACATTCCACCGCTCAACACGGTGAAGCCCGTGAGGTCTTGTTCCAGTCTGGGGAGTGAGACATGTGAAGCAACCATCATGGCTCGAAGCAGCTCCATCTCTGAAGCGGCCGGTTGCTTCGCTCAAGTGCTTCACAG
Source organism: Paralithodes platypus (assembly GCA_032716605.1). Lineage (NCBI taxonomy): Eukaryota > Metazoa > Arthropoda > Malacostraca > Decapoda > Lithodidae > Paralithodes > Paralithodes platypus. The sequence continues at coordinate 44,641,395 of CM064566.1, forward strand.
TCTCACCCTCCAGACTCAGACCCTCACTCTCAGAACGCCACCTATTGAGCAGTGAACTCACTAGGCATTGTCCCCCTGTAACATATTTTGAATATGGGAATATTCATACAGTGTTATTTAATCAGGGAACAATGAGGGTATTTTTTTGGCATTTCGGTGGGCTTTGTGGTAATGCACTGATACTAGGTACAGCACAAATTCAATCCCAATAATATCTTCCCATTGACATATCGGGATTTGAACCCGGGTCCATTGGATTACCAATCCAGTGGCATGACCACTCCACCACACCTCCTATATAGAAGCAATAGAACTGTTTAAATTACCTGGGAAGTGTATATTAAACCAAATACAAAACTTTGAATTATGAGGTAAGAGATATGTGTTTTTTATCACTTTTCATCCCACGACCAAGGGGGGTCTGGGGGCAGCCCCCAGGATGCCCAGGTTACCTTAGGTTAGGTTAGGTTAGGTTAGGTTAGGTTAGGTTAATGACCAGCAGTAGTGAACATTTGGTTTAGTCTGTGCTCAAAAATCCATTTTCTTTAGCAGGCCATACACTAAACAATTACCTCCTTTTCACAGACAAATACACAAACAATCTGTCAAAGATGCAAATAGCGGGGGTGTGGGGGCGGCAGCCCCCTCCCATAATACTAGGATAGGTTAGGTAAGGTTGTTAGGTTAGGCTAATGTCCTTTCAAAGGGGTATAGGCTTGTAAACACTATGATAGCTTAACATGAGCCAAAAATCGAAATTAGGTTAGTGTAATTTGTTTACTCTTAAAACTCGCAAAATCAGAGCCAACTTTCCCCAAAACTTGGCTCGGGTTTTCCAAAATTCGGGTTTTATGGCTTTGCAATTTCGGGAAACCTGAGCCAAATTTCTAAATGAGGTTACTGTCATTTGTTTGTCTACAAACTCGCAAAATCCGAGCCAGCTTTGGCCAAAACCTGGCTCGGGTTTTCCAAAATTCGGGTTTTATGGCTTTGCAATTTTGGGAAACCTGAGCCAAATTTCTAAATGAGGTTACTGTCATTTGTTTGTTTACAAACTCGCAAAATCCGAGCCAGCTTTGGCCAAAAGCTGGCTCGGGTTTTCCAAAATTCGGGTTTTATGGGTTTGCAATTTTGGGAAACCTGAGCCAAATTTCTAAATGAGGTTACTGTCATTTTGTTGTCTACATTTTGTTGTCTACAAACTCGCAAAATCCGAGCCAGCTTTGGCCAAAACTTGGCTCGGGTTTTCGAAATATTGGGTTTTAGGCCTTTGAAATACCTTCAAACCCGAACCAAGTTTTGCTTGAATACGTTTGTATCGCCGTTTTACGCATTTAACCCCTCATTTTCCCTGTACTTCATAGCCCTCCCCACTATCGGGCGGCGTGTCTTAAGATCGTTGTATAATGGGGAAAACGGTTTCGCCGAGGGTTCTAATTATTTCTAAACACTATATATTGATGAAAACTAACAGGGAAAAATAAAAAAATCCATGGGAAAATTGGTGACCAATAAATGGAGTTTTTCCGGCCGTTTAGGTATGGGTACTTGCTGAATTATTATGGTAGGTTATATGATTTTACATTTTTAATTGGGCTACCTAACTTTCACCTAATTGGAAGTACAGTAGGCTATTATTAATTATTGTGCATTTAGAGTGTATTATGAATATTGATTGCTATGATATAATTATGTTTGACATGGTCTAATGAACAGAGTTGCCTTGCAAGGGATGGAACGCTGTAGTGAGATTCTGGGCAGCTGATTTCAGGGGATAAGTTACTCGAGTTACAGTAGAATTAACGTTTAGCTTTGTTTGAGCCTTGTATAGCACCCTCCGCATTGAGCAGTCCAACCTGTTAAGTTTAACCATGACAATTACCTTTGATTTATGCCATTATTGTATTGATTTGACTCCATAGATATGCTGTGTAATTATGTATTCCCAATTGTGTGTAGAGTACTGCTGAGTAACATATTTACCTGTACTTAATGAGAGGATCTTTGGATGCCTTAAGAGATTATTTCGGTACTGTACTGTAATGTCATAATTTGATCTGTCATTGTATTTCTGTACTTATATTAGCTCATCTATTTTTATACGTTAATAGGAATCCATGTATTTTTATATGTTTATATTAGCCAATATTTTTATATGTATTTGTTTTAGTATTAGGATATTGATTAACCCCATTATTAAGGGTTAGCTATATGTCAACCGTGGGTTAAGAACGTATTCGACTTACCAGGGAACCAGTTTGGGACGGAGTTGATGTGATGCTGAATTGCTGATGGCGGAGAATCGGAGATTCACCCCTCCCATTGGCTGAGTGCAGGATGCTGAACTCATGTACTGTACGAGGGTTCAAGGACCGCAGGAAGACGTATGATTACCCCCTATACCCCAGGATACGGTAGGCCGAAGAAACCTACAGGCAAGCCTGGCCGATACCGGTATCTAGCGGAATTGGGATGTATAATACTGAGAGGAATGGGGTGGATACAGACAGCAATATTCGAGTCCTACTCCTAGGTTAAGAGACTGTCCCAGTACGGTAATGGATTGGTCCCAGGTTAAGGGTATAGAGATAATTAGATACGGTACCAATATTAAGAGTTGTAAACGGTAAAATGTTCCTTATACTGTATTAATATCAAGCTTAAGATTACTGCAATTTATGTTTGTATCTATCCTCCCGTACCTATTTGGATCTAATGTGTTATCAGGATGGTAAATCGGAGCTGTCAGTATTAAATTGGTCTAAGAGTAGTACCAGTAGCCTAACCGAGAGTTAAAGTCTTGTCAGCCAACATTGAAGGTGAAGTTCTTGATTGGTCTTTGCTAGCCTCCGATTTATCCTACTGTCCTAATGTACCTGAATAATGAGCATGAGTCACGATTGCATAAAGAATAAGAAAACCATGGGGACGGCCAGTTCACCTGAAGGTGGGCGATCAAATAATTCGAATGAATTACCGTTCCCAAAAACATCCTTATGTGATATCTAGAAAGTAGAGAATATGCTAGGTCTCAGTGTTTTTTTTTGTGGTTCTTTGGTCTTATCATCGTGTCAGATTTGCAGCCTTTCCCCTTCCTCGAAGGATGTTGGATGTGGGTCAACCAAACAGGGTTGTCCTCTCGTTAATTTGAATGCAATAACGGGTTTGTCGTCATCTCTTCCTTTCTATCCTTGAGTACCTATTTTCCACCTTCGCAGCTTAATCTATCTTTTTCTGTCTTACCCTCTCTCTCTCTTGTTAGCAGAAGAAGGAGAGATATCCATCCCCCCCCCCCCTGTTACAGTGGTGTGCAGCGGTGCGATTTCTTTAGGAGTCAATGGTTTGACATGCTCCTGTTCCGTTCAGGGCTCCTGAATTAATCCCGTACCCCCCGTAGAAGAGACTGTACAGTACTGGTTCTTATACTTTCGCTCGGGTGTTTAGAATCAGTGCGTTGCAGTTGTAATTTTTCACGCTACCAACCCGTGAAATAGTTACCACAAACAGTATTGGCCATGCTACCACATTTCAATACGGTTAGTGTAATATTTCAGGGAATCTTTAAGTTCAGCAGATACCAGCAAGAGTCCCAGTGACTGTGAAGGAACCGCAAAGTTGAGATAGCGGTGGTTAGTGTTTTCCGGTTATTAGTTGTCTATCAATTATCCTTCTTTCCTGTCCAAGATGGAGAATCCTGATCCAGAACGAAGGCACGAGGTGCAAGACGTTTTAGTCAGGAGGAATGAGGAACGCCAAGAGGCTATGTCCGTCGCGAAAGAGGTCCTGGAACAGACCTCACTGACCATGGCCAGGAAGTTTAGAGACGTGGCTAATCGGAACCGCCGGAATGAAAAGGTCAATGTGGACGACATGGTATGGATCAGGAACGAGAATCCACTACCAGGGACTAGCCAAAAGTTGAACGCAAAGTGGGTGGGTCCCTTTAGGGTCACGGAAGTAGTCCGAGACGGGGCTGCGTATAAGCTAGTAAATGCCTATACGGGTGTGTTTATGAAAAGGGCCGCTGAGAAAGTGAAACCGTTCGTGGGTGAGGAGTATTGACAGGTAGAGCAAGTTGAAATGCCAGTTGAGGAAGACTATCAACCTGAGATTTTAGCACCCAGAGCCCGTCAGCCGGCCCGGCGTTATATAGAATCTTGTTAGAGTGTACAGTAGAGTCCCTGTTGTGGTCGTCTTGTTGTGTACTCCCCTGTGGCCCCCCGCATGGTTAATTAATCTTTCCGGTCAAACCCCCGTGCAGCGAAACTTTAAGAGACGTAGGTGCCTAGGTTATGTAGAACGTCATACAGGTGATTGAGACTAGGGTGGTGGCGTTCCCATCAGGACGTGCTGTTGGCTCTGAGTACCTTTATGGTTGACTGGGGTTATACTCCTTTCGTCCCGAGGCTCAGCCAGCGCACAGAGTGTGAAGGGACTCCCACGATACGGGCGTCCACGCTGCTCTCTAGTCTGGTCTCCTGGGGTTTTCCAAGCAATAAAGGGGTGGAGAGAGGCTGTCTCTACGGGGACAAGAAAGTGCCTGGTTGGCACTCTCCTGAAAAGGAGGGACACTTTATAGAGTGTGTTACGTATCTTGATCCTCAAGTGGTTAACTTGATGAATCTAGATAGCACAGAGATATATATTAAGGTATCAGTCAGCTGAAGGCAAAACAAAAGTAAAATCTAATAAAATAATTTCCTGTTGTTGCTTCCTTTCCTTTTGGATCTTAGGACTTAATATCCTTTATTGACTGATACTCTTTAATTATGAAAAATACTGAAACTAATTAAAGTCATGTAGTATTTATAAAGAATTATTATTTAACCGAAGCTTAGTAGGCTATGGTTATGAACCGAATAAGTTATAGCTAAAGAAGGACTATAAATTTTATAAAAAGTCTTGAAAGATAAATATTAAAGGAAGAATATTTCTGTCTCTTACCCTTTTTGAAATGAATAGATAGTTTTTTATATGTCCTTTTATTTATATTTAATGTAATTATTCTTGGTTCTTGTCTTACGTTAATAGTATTATATTATTATTATCATCAGGAGTAATATCAAAGTCACATAAAAAGTTAGATATATATTTAATAATTAGTTAAATGTATTTCTTAACCACGTAACATTGAGGTTTGATTATGAGTAAATAAAGTTACAGGATCGCTTCATAGATTCAATTCAGGTCTCACTCAAATAATATGAAAAGCAAAATATAATATTTTGAAGCAAAAGAATTTTCTTCAGCTTAGGAAATCACTAGAAGTAATATTATCACAGCCATGTTAGTCTAAGGCGATATTACTAATACGAGACAATAGCATCACCGTACTAAGCACCGTTAAGCAATGTAAGCTTAATTCAAAGAAAATGAAAGAACTCGTAAGTATTAATATAAAACAATAGTATTACTTTCATCATAACCCAATTACTTAAAGAGTTGCTTTAGTCCACAAGTTAGTCAACTAAAATAGTTAAGCACATAATAGTAGCGTTAACGTTAATTCCCAATCAAATAGTTAAGCACATAATAGTAGCGTTAACGTCAATTCGCAATCAAATAGTTAAACACATAATAGTAGCGTTAACGTTAATTCGCAATCAAATAGTTAAACACATAATAGTAGCGTTAACGTTAATTCGCAATCAAATAGTTAAACACATAATAGTAGCGTTCACGTTAATTCCCAATCACATATCTCACTAACCAACATAACGTAAGTGTTTACACCGAACACACTTAACACACATTTATATAATCTGACTGACAGTCACAATCCCATTATAATACTTCACCCCGTCTTCCTCCAGCTGCAAGTTCACCTTTCCCAACTCCAAATGAGACTGATTTAAATGCCCACAACTCGGGTCTTATATACTAGACAATGATGGTCTAGGAACGAATCAGGAGGCGAGTGATGGTGCGCACTCCAATCATAGCTCCTCGAGTCGCATAACAGGTGCCTGGTCCATTCACAGCTCCTGGCGTCGATCATACGTCATAGCGTCGGTCATCAAGTAGTTTGCAGGGTCCCCTATGACGCACGCAGGTGTGAAGGCTAGTTTGCTGGTATGGGGCGCTAGTTCGCTCGCTAGTTTGCTTCGCCGCTTGGGTAGTTTGGCTCCTTCAACTCTAATTCTAACACTTAAATTAACATACAGGGCTCCGTATGTCAGAAGTGGTATAGTGATTTGTTGATGAAGGAAGGGACGCCCCACAGGCAGAGTACAGTACAGTAATGATCTGTCAGATTCTAAGACGTTGGGTATAGACTGCGAGCTCTGGGCATGGTAAGATGCCAGGCGGATCAGAAATTCTGCTGTAATAAGTTAAGGCTGGATTAATTGGTAACTGTATAATGTTTATGTTGATGAAAGAGTGAATGAGGTAAAAAGTCTTCAAAGAAAAGGTAGAGCTGTGTAACGGGAAAAAATTGTACTTTCCCTTTTGGTATATGTTGTAAGGTTTGACTTAACCACTGTAAGACTTTTTCCCCTTCATTCACTCTTCCCTATATTTAAGGGAAATGTATCGTTTAAGAAGGGTTAAGTAACCCTTGTCTATGTAAAGAGGGAATTAGCCTAGATCAGGAGGAGAACTAATATTCTCAAATCTATCTAAAATACTTTCAAGCCTAATTTTTCCTTTCACCCCCTTTTGGTATTCCATGTAAAAATCCTTCCTTTTCGAATTTAGAGTAATGCCCCCTTGTGTAAAAAGACCGCCAACTCCTACCCAAGCGACGCCACCTTTTGTGGTCACCCTCCCCTTTTTTGGCGGGATCCCTGGCACTGGCCCTCGGCCCCTCACTGTCGTAACCCCAGGCCTACGAGAGAGACCTACCCCCCAGTCTCTGTCATCATTCCCCGCTTCTTCTCCGGACTTAGGCTTCCTTTCCCTCCATTCAGAGGTTCGTAATTAAGGTTTATAGTGTCATAAGGTATTGCTTATTCAGTTAAGTAAGTACTAGGTGTGTAATGTAGGAGATATTCCTGTGATTGACAAATTCGTGAACTCGAGCCTACCATCGGGTTGGTCGACAGGCACCCCTCACCTGCCAAGTGCCTACAACCATACAAATTCCCCCATTATCATTGTGTTCAGTAAACTTAGTCTGTGCACCTTTGCTAAGTGTTATTCTGATATTTTAGACTTTGTTATTCCCAAATTAACGTCAAATTAACTTTGTGTGTAATAATTTCAGTCAGAGGGACGCCATTTGATGGCCTTCCAATTCTTGTGTTTTTCCATAATTCCCGACCAAACTTAGGCTAGCCTATTTTGCTAGTTTGTCTTTCACCGTTTTACATAATCCTGAGGTAGTGCGAGAACACCAGTTAAGAGTAGAATTGAGGACGAAGTTGATTAAAATGCTTTTGAAGCTTGACCGCCATTTTAGGATTTAGACCATCTCGCATTTCGGAGAGACGACCAGGTTGAGTGAATTACTAATGTAGCAGTTGTATTGTATGTTTAGAACTTGTTCATTACTTTGAGTTTATAAAACCATGCATTTTGGTAAATATGATTGTATTTTAACGTGTAAATCAGGAAAGGACATTCGTTTGATATCGTGTCCTTGAGTTTTGTTTACCTTTCGTGTCTCCGACGTTCCAAAGTTAGGCCTATTCAGATAAGTATTTATAACTAACGTCTCCTAGGCCTGGTTATTGTTCATTTTAAATGTTTTTACTGGGTTATAGTGTAAAGAGTTACTTGTTATCTTGATTTAGAGGTCCTCATTTCCCAACCCCAGTACCGTCAAATTTCGGACCCCCATTGGGTCGGGTTTATTTCAGATGATTATTTGTTCTTACCTATTGTTACTTAAAGTTAACTTGTGAAAAGGCCGTTTAGGTATGGGTACTTGCTGAATTATTATGGTAGGTTATATGATTTTACATTTTTAATTGGGCTACCTAACTTTCACCTAATTGGAAGTACAGTAGGCTATTATTAATTATTGTGCATTTAGAGTGTATTATGAATATTGATTGCTATGATATAATTATGTTTGACATGGTCTAATGAACAGAGTTGCCTTGCAAGGGATGGAACGCTGTAGTGAGATTCTGGGCAGCTGATTTCAGGGGATAAGTTACTCGAGTTACAGTAGAATTAACGTTTAGCTTTGTTTGAGCCTTGTATAGCACCCTCCGCATTGAGCAGTCCAACCTGTTAAGTTTAACCATGACAATTACCTTTGATTTATGCCATTATTGTATTGATTTGACTCCATAGATATGCTGTGTAATTATGTATTCCCAATTGTGTGTAGAGTACTGCTGAGTAACATATGTACCTGTACTTAATGAGAGGATCTTTGGATGCCATAAGAGATTATTTCGGTACTGTACTGTAATGTCATAATTTGATCTGTCATTGTATTTCTGTACTTATATTAGCTCATCTATTTTTATACGTTAATAGGAATCCATGTATTTTTATATGTTTATATTAGCCAATATTTGTATATGTATTTGTTTTAGTATTAGGATATTGATTAACCCCATTATTAAGGGTTAGCTATATGTCAACCGTGGGTTAAGAACGTATTCGACTTACCAGGGAACCAGTTTGGGACGGAGTTGATGTGATGCTGAATTGCTGATGGCGGAGAATTATATTATTATTATCATCAGGAGTAATATCAAAGTCACATAAAAAGTTAGATATATATTTAATAATTAGTTAAATGTATTTCTTAACCACGTAACATTGAGGTTTGATTATGAGTAAATAGAGTTTCAGGATCGCTTCATAGATTCGATTCAGGTCTCACTCAAATAATATGAAAAGCAAAATATAATATTTTGAAGCAAAAGAATTTTCTTCAGCTTAGGAAATCACTAGAAGTAATATTATCACAGCCATGTTAGTCTAAGGCGATATTACTAATACGAAACAATAGCATCACCGTACTAAGCACCGTTAAGCAATGTAAGCTTAATTCAAAGAAAATGAAAGAACTCGTAAGTATTAATATAAAACTAATAGTATTACTTTCATCATAACCCAATTACTTAAAGAGTTGCTTTAGTCCACAAGTTAGTCAACTAAAATAGTTAAGCACATAATAGTAGCGTTAACGTTAATTCCCAATCAAATAGTTAAGCACATAATAGTAGCGTTAACGTCAATTCGCAATCAAATAGTTAAACACATAATAGTAGCGTTAACGTTAATTCGCAATCAAATAGTTAAACACATAATAGTAGCGTTCACGTTAATTCCCAATCACATATCTCACTAACCAACATAACGTAAGTGTTTACACCGAACACACTTAACACACATTTATATAATCTGACCGACAGTCACAATCCCATTATAATACTTCACCCCGAATTAAGAAGGAGGTGTGGTGTGGAGGTAGATGTGCTGGAAAGTGTGAAAAGGAACAACTTGAGATGGTTCGGCCATATGGAACGTATGGAAAGCGAGAGAATGACTAAGAGGGTGTACGAGAGCGAGGTGGAGGGACAGAGGGGGAGAGGTAGACCGAATATGAGGTGGAAGGATGGAGTGAGGAACTACATGAATGAAGGCGGTGCTGGTTGGGGGGAGGGGCGTCGACTGACTGGGGACAGAGGTGCATGGGGGCGGTTCGTTTGTGGCCACCCCTTCGGGGATCACGGCGTCAGGCAATAGATAGATAGATAGACCCCGTCTTCCTCCAGCTGCAAGTTCACCTTCCCCAACTCCAAATGAGACTGATTTAAATGCCCACAACTCGGGTCTTATATACTAAACAATGATGGTCTAGGAACGAATCAGGAGGCGAGTGATGGTGCGCGCTCCAATCATAGCTCCTCGAGTCGCATAACAGGTGCCTGGTCCATTCACAGCTCCTGGCGTCGATCATACGTCATAGCGTCGGTCATCAAGTAGTTTGCAGGGTCCCCTATGACGCACGCAGGTGTGAAGGCTAGTTTGCTGGTATGGGGCGCTAGTTCGCTCGCTAGTTTGCTTCGCCGCTTGGGTAGTTTGGCTCCTTCAACTCTAATTCTAACACTTAAATTAACATACAGGGCTCCGTATGTCAGACCTCCCCCCTAGAAAAGAGTTTAAGGAGTATAGTACATAATATTAAACATAATACATAAATAGATTCACCACCAGATTGGCAACAGCAAGATTATAATGAGGATATAATAAGGATATCACCCAAAGTAGGCAACGTCTCCAGGTACCACATCAGAACATAGCCGGAACGTAGCTGGAGCGTTATTCGAACTGCAAGGCATCTCACAGCTGAAGGCTTGACAGCGCACTACTAAAGCATGATATTTACCTCGCTACAAGGGAGAGCTAATTGCCAAAATCCTCTCATTAAATTAAACTTACTGCGGTATGAGGCCAACCTGGTAAATGCAATCTTTGATCCGTGACAGTGGGTAGTTATCGTTCTTTGTGACAGCATTGACTTGCCTATAGTCTATACATAACCTATGGCTCCCGTCTGGCTTTGGCACAAGTATGACCGGACTACTCCACTGGCTTAAGGCCCTTGTGATCAGCTGGTTTGAAAAAATTAAGTCAAGCTCGACCTGCAGTATACTCCTGCGTTGTGGTGAGACACGGTAGGGGGATAGTTTAATGGGAGTTGCATCCCCTACGTCGATGTCGTGCACGGCCAAAGAAGTGAGCCCTGGAGTATCACGGAACACACTGGGAGACTGAGATAAAACAGAGATTAGTTGGTTCGCTTGATCAGAGGGAAGATGACATAGTTTAGATGGTAATTCCCTCCAAGCCACTGAATTATACTGAAAGTTGGATAGGCTACATGACAAGTCAAAGTCTGCATGGATACCTTCAGGCTCTGGAACAGTCTGTTGCGGGTCAGTAAGAGAACTGAAAACTTCGTCCGCACCAGGCTGTCCACAGGTCCTGACATTCACTGCCACAGTGGGAGAATCTGGAGGAGAGGAATCAGGGGACCTATGGTAGGGCTTCAACATATTTATATGGAATACTTGCGTGGGCTTTCTCCTGTCTGGGGTAGTTACTAGATAATCGGTAATGCTCACCCTCCGAATGATCTTATATGGGCCCCTGAACTTGGCAGATAAAGGTTGGCCAAAAAGGGGGAGCAGGACCAAAACCTCATCACCGGGCTTAAACTCCCTCTCACGGGCTTTTCTGTCATACCATTTCTTCATGGAGCTTTTAGCCACTGTCAAGTTTTGAGCGGCAAACTCACATGAGGATCTCAGCCGGGTTTTGAAATCTGAAACATACTTGAAGAGGTTTTGGTTCCCCTCCTGGCCAACTAGGCTATCCTGCAATAGTTGCAAAGGACCTCTTACCTGGTGACCGAAAACTAGCTCATTAGGGGAAAAACCCAGGGATTCAGTTGGAACCTCACGAGTAGCAAATAAAAGAAAAGGTACCCCCTTATCCCACTCAACTCCGGTCTCTGTACAATACTTACGTAACATTCCCTTTAATGTCTGATGATATCGTTCGAGAACCCCTTGACTCTCTGGGTGGTAGGTGCTAGACTTTACATGCTCGATACCCAACTCCTTCAGGGACTGCTGGAAAATGTTAGAGGTAAAATTAGTTCCTTGATCACTTTGCACCTCATGGGGGAAACCCATTCTGGTGAAGAATTTGAGCAGTTCCTTGATAACAGTTGGAGCAGAGGTAGTCCTTAAGGGTATAGCCTCTGGGTAGCGAGTTGCCATGTCCATGATAGTTAATAAATAAATGTTACCTTGGGAAGTCTTAGGCAATGGGCCTACAATGTCCACTACCACCCGAGTAAAAGGATTCTCGAAAACGGGCAAGGGCACCAGAGGATGTACAGGCACCTTCTGATTGGGTTTTCCTGTCATCTGGCAAGTGTGACACACTCTACAACACTCCACTACATCTGCACGCATTCCTGGCCAGTAAAAGCGGGCTCTGATTCTGTCTAGAGTTTTTCTCACACCTAGGTGTCCTGCCAATGGTATACAATGTGCCATTTCCATGATATCTCTACGACAAGGTTTGGGGACTACTACTTGATGGATGTCCCAAGCCCCGTCATCGATTGGTCTGTGTGGCGGTCTCCATCTTCGCCACAATACTCCTCCTTTGAGGTAGAAACATTCACCACCCTCCTTCTCACATTCCTCTTCACTCACGGACCTGGCAGCTAACTCCTTGCATTCACTATCATCTCTCTGTAGCTCTACCAGGCCACTAGGACAATTTGGAGGGGTTTCATGGTCATCGTTAGGGTCAAGATGAGCCATAAAGGTGTCAGATAAATTCACCTCAGTCACATCATCAGGCACAGTTGGAGCGTCATTCACACTCTCATCATCCCTTTCATCAACTCTTACATTCGGTACATTTCTGTCTGAGGGAACTGCTACTTGAGACATTGAACGTGTGACAGCACACACAGGGAAAACTGTTGGCATCTCCTTTTCGAGCTCACCGGTTAGTGGCTCGTTAACAGGGGAAAGTGACAAAATGGGGTCTGGTCGGACCTTCTCACCTGCTACATCATTCCCCAAAAGGAGTGTTACCCCAGGCACAGGGATATCTTGGGACCTACACAAAGCTATGGTGGCCTCACCCTGTAGTAACTCACATTCAATTTCGCCTTTTACCAAGTATGCATAAAACTGGCCTCCAGCACCTCTCATTACAACTGGTTCGCCAGGTGGGCACTCAGTGTAAGGATTCACCATGAGGGTGCTAGTAGAACCTGTGTCTCTCAGAATTTTTACCTCATGCATACAACCATTTAATCTCACGTTGCCAGATGAAATAAAGGGACGGTAACTGTCCTGCACTGATGGTGAAATTATTATTGGCTTAACCCTAGTGGGTTGCACCACACATGCTACTACACCCCTGTCTAGATGATTTACGTTAGCTGCTAGGTACTCCTTCTGTCGGGAGTCCTGTATTAAAGGAACTTTTGGTGCTAGGTACTCCTTCTGTCGGGAGTCTTGCATTACAGGCACATATGGAGTTTGAGATACGGCGGCAACTGTCTGCCCCGATCTCTCGGTTCTCTCCTTGGCCCAGCACTGATAAGCTAGGTGGCCTCTCTTGCCACAAAAAGTACATACTTTAGGGGATATGGGAACGTTCCCTCTTTGAGCATTACTATTAGTTTGGGGCCCACCTCTGTTACCATTGCCCTGAGTCGCATTTTTAGTTGGGGGAACAATTCTATTTTGGCTAGCTGGGGAAGATGTTATAGGCTTGTGACTGGGTCTGTCAGATTTGTGATTGGGATACTTAAAATTAGAACTAGAATTATCGTAGGGCTTCTTTCCACGAAATTTGTTGTTGAGCACGTATGTGTCAGCCATGTCAGCAGCGTCGGCAAGACAATCTACCTTCTTCCCCTTTAAATGATAGGATACAGAAGAATCAATTTTCCATAGGAAATTTTCTAACAGGACCAACTCCTTCAGATCGTTGTAGCTTGTGACTTTCTTACTCTTGACCCAATGATTGAAAGTTTTAGTCATGGTCCTGGCAAATACCTTATGGGTTTCTTCTACTTTCTTCTGGTTTTTACGGAAAGATTGCCTGTAAGCCTCAGGCTGCAATTGATAGGTTTTTAGGATAGCTTCTTTGAGATTGTCATAATCCTGCCTAACTTCTGCTACTTCTGACAAATACGTGGCTCGAGCCTGCCCTGTCAAAACAGTTTGTAACATAAAAGGCCATTGATCTCTTGTCCACTTCATACCTCCAGCAACTTCCTCAAACAAAACAAAGAAATCCTGCACATTATCCTCAGTGAAGGGTGGAATGACACTAGTCATAGTCAATCCCAGAGGGGGAGCAATTACGGGAGCATTTGTATTGACATTTAGTTGAGCTATTTGATATTGATATTGTTCGGTCGTTGCTCTGGCTTTTATGCTGGCTTCTTCGGTATTTGCTCTGGCTTGTTCGGCATTTACTCTGGCTAGTTCTATATTTAGTTTGGCTTGTTCGGTCTTTATTCTGGCTAGTTCCAGTACTTGATCACCGGTCAAACCAGGTGGCAATTGTTCATCAAGTTGGCTAGGTTTACTCGGGATCCCACCAACTGCTCCGTCACCCTCCCCGCCTTCTACAGGGAACAGGTGGGTTTTTATGGTCTGAGCCACCTCTACTTTAGACATGTTTGAGACAGTTAATTGGAGATGTGAGGCAAGCACTTTCAGTTCGGATTTTGACAGACAGTCAATATCAGGGGCTGTGGGTTCTGATTCTATGAAAACTCGAGCATCTTCATCATTAATTAGTTGAGGCATGATTAATATTTGGTTTTTAAGTAGTGAAACGTTAATGAAACTGAGTGAAACTGTATGAAACGAATCCTGGCAAGGTCGCCACTCTTCTGTTACGTATCTTGATCCTCAAGTGGTTAACTTGATGAATCTAGATAGCACAGAGATATATATTAAGGTATCAGTCAGCTGAAGGCAAAACAAAAGTAAAATCTAATAAAATAATTTCCTGTTGTTGCTTCCTTTCCTTTTGGATCTTAGGACTTAGTATCCTTTATTGACTGATACTCTTTAATTATGAAAAATACTGAAACTAATTAAAGTCATGTAGTATTTATAAAGAATTATTATTTAACCGAAGCTTAGTAGGCTATGGTTATGAACCGAATAAGTTATAGCTAAAGAAGGACTATAAATTTTATAAAAAGTCTTGAAAGATAAATATTAAAGGAAGAATATTTCTGTCTCTTACCCTTTTTGAAATGAATAGATAGTTTTCTTATGTCCTTTTATTTATATTTAATGTAATTATTCTTGGTTCTTGTCTTACGTTAATAGGATTATATTATTATTATCATCAGGAGTAATATCAAAGTCACATAAAAAGTTAGATATATATTTAATAATTAGTTAAATGTATTTCTTAACCACGTAACATTGAGGTTTGATTATGAGTAAATAAAGTTACAGGATCGCTTCATAGATTCGATTCAGGTCTCACTCAAATAATATGAAAAGCAAAATATAATATTTTGAAGCAAAAGAATTTTCTTCAGCTTAGGAAATCACTAGAAGTAATATTATCACAGCCATGTTAGTCTAAGGCGATATTACTAATACGAGACAATAGCATCACCGTACTAAGCACCGTTAAGCAATGTAAGCTTAATTCAAAGAAAATGAAAGAACTCGTAAGTATTAATATAAAACAATAGTATTACTTTCATCATAACCCAATTACTTAAAGAGTTGCTTTAGTCCACAAGTTAGTCAACTAAAATAGTTAAGCACATAATAGTAGCGTTAACGTTAATTCCCAATCAAATAGTTAAGCACATAATAGTAGCGTTAACGTCAATTCGCAATCAAATAGTTAAACACATAATAGTAGCGTTAACGTTAATTCGCAATCAAATAGTTAAACACATAATAGTAGCATTAACGTTAATTCGCAATCAAATAGTTAAACACATAATAGTAGCGTTCACGTTAATTCCCAATCACATATCTCACTAACCAACATAACGTAAGTGTTTACACCGAACACACTTAACACACATTTATATAATCTGACTGACAGTCACAATCCCATTATAATACTTCACCCCGTCTTCCTCCAGCTGCAAGTTCACCTTCCCCAACTCCAAATGAGACTGATTTAAATGCCCACAACTCGGGTCTTATATACTAAACAATGATGGTCTAGGAACGAATCAGGAGGCGAGTGATGGTGCGCGCTCCAATCATAGCTCCTCGAGTCGCATAACAGGTGCCTGGTCCATTCACAGCTCCTGGCGTCGATCATACATCATAGCGTCGGTCATCAAGTAGTTTGCAGGGTCCCCTATGACGCACGCAGGTGTGAAGGCTAGTTTGCTGGTATGGGGCGCTAGTTCGCTCGCTAGTTTGCTTCGCCGCTTGGGTAGTTTGGCTCCTTCAACTCTAATTCTAACACTTAAATTAACATACAGGGCTCCGTATGTCAGAAGTGGTATAGTGATTTGTTGATGAAGGAAGGGACGCCCCACAGGCAGAGTACAGTACAGTAATGATCTGTCAGATTCTAAGACGTTGGGTATAGACTGCGAGCTCTGGGCATGGTAAGATGCCAGGCGGATCAGAAATTCTGCTGTAATAAGTTAAGGCTGGATTAATTGGTAACTGTATAATGTTTATGTTGATGAAAGAGTGAATGAGGTAAAAAGTCTTCAAAGAAAAGGTAGAGCTGTGTAACGGGAAAAAATTGTACTTTCCCTTTTGGTATATGTTGTAAGGTTTGACTTAACTGTAAGACTTTTTCCCCTTCATTCACTCTTCCCTATATTTAAGGGAAATGTATCGTTTAAGAAGGGTTAAGTAACCCTTGTTTATGTAAAGAGGGAATTAGCCTAGATCAGGAGGAGAACTAATATTCTCAAATCTATCTAAAATACTTTCAAGCCTAATTTTTCCTTTCACCCCCTTTTGGTATTCCATGTAAAAATCCTTCCTTTTCGAATTTAGAGTAATGCCCCCTTGTGTAAAAAGACCGCCAACTCCTACCCAAGCGACGCCACCCTTTGTGGTCACCCTCCCCTTTTTTTGGCGGGATCCCTGGCACTGGCCCTCGGCCCCTCACTGTCGTGACCCCAGGCCTACGAGAGAGACCTACCCCCCAGTCTCTGTCATCATTCCCCGCTTCTTCTCCGGACTTAGGCTTCCTTTCCCTCCATTCAGAGGTTCGTAATTAAGGTTTATAGTGTCATAAGGTATTGCTTATTCAGTTAAGTAAGTACTAGGTGTGTAATGTAGGAGATATTACTGTGATTGACAAATTCGTGAACTCGAGCCTACCATCGGGTTGGTCGACAGGCACCCCTCACCTGCCAAGTGCCTACAACCATACAAATTCCCCCATTATCATTGTGTTCAGTAAAACTTAGTCTGTGCACCTTTGCTAAGTGTTATTCTGATATTTTAGACTTTGTTATTCCCAAATTAACGTCAAATTAACTTTGTGTGTAATAATTTCAGTCAGAGGGACGCCATTTGATGGCCTTCCAATTCTTGTGTTTTTCCATAATTCCCGACCAAACTTAGGCTAGCCTATTTTGCTAGTTTGTCTTTCACCGTTTTACATAATCCTTAGGTAGTGCGAGAACACCAGTTAAGAGTAGAATTGAGGACGAAGTTGATTAAAATGCTTTTGAAGCTTGACCGCCATTTTAGGATTTAGACCATCTCGCATTTCGGAGAGACGACCAGGTTGAGTGAATTACTAATGTAGCAGTTGTATTGTATGTTTAGAACTTGTTCATTACTTTGAGTTTATAAAACCATGCATTTTGGTAAATATGATTGTATTTTAACGTGTAAATCATGAAAGGACATTCGTTTGAGATCGTGTCCTTGAGTTTTGTTTACCTTTCGTGTCTCCGACGTTCCAAAGTTAGGCCTATTCAGATAAGTATTTATAACTAATGTCTCCTAGGCCTGGTTATTGTTCATTTTAAATGTTTTTATTGGGTTATAGTGTAAAGAGTTACTTGTTATCTTGATTTAGAGGTTCTCATTTCCCAACCCCAGTACCGTCAAATTTCGGACCCCCATTGGGTCGGGTTTATTTCAGATGTTTATTTGTTCTTACCTATTGTTACTTAAAGTTAACTTGTGAAAAGGCCGTTTAGGTATGGGTACTTGCTGAATTATTATGGTAGGTTATATGATTTTACATTTTTAATTGGGCTACCTAACTTTCACCTAATTGGAAGTACAGTAGGCTATTATTAATTATTGTGCATTTAGAGTGTATTATGAATATTGATTGCTATGATATAATTATGTTTGACATGGTCTAATGAACAGAGTTGCCTTGCAAGGGATGGAACGCTGTAGTGAGATTCTGGGCAGCTGATTTCAGGGGATAAGTTACTCGAGTTACAGTAGAATTAACGTTTAGCTTTGTTTGAGCCTTGTATAGCACCCTCCGCATTGAGCAGTCCAACCTGTTAAGTTTGACCATGACAATTACCTTTGATTTATGCCATTATTGTATTGATTTGACTCCATAGATATGCTGTGTAATTATGTATTCCCAATTGTGTGTAGAGTACTGCTGAGTAACATATGTACCTGTACTTAATGAGAGGATCTTTGGATGCCTTAAGAGATTATTTCGGTACTGTACTGTAATGTCATAATTTGATCTGTCATTGTATTTCTGTACTTATATTAGCTCATCTATTTTTATACGTTAATAGGAATCCATGTATTTTTATATGTTTATATTAGCCAATATTTTTTTATGTATTTGTTTTAGTATTAGGATATTGATTAACCCCATTATTAAGGGTTAGCTATATGTCAACCGTGGGTTAAGAACGTATTCGACTTACCAGGGAACCAGTTTGGGACGGAGTTGATGTGATGCTGAATTGCTGATGGCAGAGAATCGGAGATTCACCCCTCCCATTGGCTGAGTGCAGGATGCTGAACTCATGTACTGTACGAGGGTTCAAGGACCGCAGGAAGACGTATGATTACCCTCTATACCCCAGGATACGGTAGGCCGAAGAAACCTACAGGCAAGCCTGGCCGATACCGGTATCTAGCGGAATTGGGATGTATAATACTGAGAGGAATGGGGTGGATACAGACAGCAATATTCGAGTCCTACTCCTAGGTTAAGAGACTGTCCCAGTACGGTAATGGATTGGTCCCAGGTTAAGGGTATAGAGATAATTAGATACGGTACCAATATTAAGAGTTGTAAACGGTAAAATGTTCCTTATACTGTATTAATATCAAGCTTAAGATTACTGCAATTTATGTTTGTATCTATCCTCCCGTACCTATTTGGATCTAATGTGTTATCAGGATGGTAAATCGGAGCTGTCAGTATTAAATTGGTCTAAGAGTAGTACCAGTAGCCTAACCGAGAGTTAAAGTCTTGTCAGCCAACATTGAAGGTGAAGTTCTTGATTGGTCTTTGCTAGCCTCCGATTTATCCTACTGTCCTAATGTACCTGAATAATGAGCATGAGTCACGATTGCATAAAGAATAAGAAAACCATGGGGACGGCCAGTTCACCTGAAGGTGGGCGATCAAATAATTCGAATGAATTACCGTTCCCAAAAACATCCTTATGTGATATCTAGAAAGTAGAGAATATGCTAGGTCTCAGTGTTTTTTTTGTGGTTCTTTGGTCTTATCATCGTGTCAGAGTTGCAGCCTTTCCCCTTCCTCGAAGGATGTTGGATGTGGGTCAACCAAACAGGGTTGTCCTCTCGTTAATTTGAATGCAATAACGGGTTTGTCGTCATCTCTTCCTTTCTATCCTTGAGTACCTATTTTCCACCTTCGCAGCTTAATCTATCTTTTTCTGTCTTACCCTCTCTCTCTCTTGTTGGCAGAAGAAGAAGGGAAGTTGATAAAGAAAGAGAGATCCCCCCCCCCCCCGTTACATGTTGACCAGAATGTGACTCCCTGGACGCAAGAGATCTGGTGACAACACACGCCATAGGTTGCACCTGACACTTCTCAACCCACTCCTGCTCCTCCCTACTCACGTCGGCCGGCTTCTCGGCAACGACTAAGGGTGGAGCCTCAGAAGTAGGCCCCGCAAAGTCGTTGCCGAGAAGGAGGTCGACGCCCCCAAAAGGTAACTTCTCCACAATTCCTACATCCAGGTCACGAGTCACACCATCAACTTCCATCTTCATTCTTACAAGCGGGTATGACCTTGTTGCATTAACCCCCTGAACCACAACCACCCGCGCCGTATTTACAGGTTTACCAGTGAAATTCCTCAACAATGTTTGCGATGCCCCAGTGTCACGCAAAATTCTCACCTCATGTCTTCTACCCCCCCACTCCACACAACCGAGTCCCCTGTGGTCACTAAAGGCATCACGGACAGGGAATAAGCCTTCCGGATCCTTCTGCACTGGCAGTGTATTTACCTCGGAAGAATTGCCTCTAACAAACTCCGATGTCCTCTTGAACACTCCAATGCCGTGAGCAAAAGACACGGCTGCCGGAGGAGGTCGACTAGGGCACTCATTTGCTTTATGACCCTCCTTGTGGCACTTAAAACACATAAATTTCGGTTTCGGCTTATACTGTGATGTAAAAGGCCCCTGACTTTTCTTATACGGCGTGGTGTTAGGTTTGGATTCAGTTTTAGTTTCATTGCTCTTTTGTTTAAATGTGTCGTTGCTACGGGGAGGGGGAGGATAACGGTCCTTAGCACTTGCATCGTACTTCTGTGAGGACCCGCAACCCCGAATCAACGACAGCCGTAGTCAGCCATTTCTGCTGCTTCTACTAGAGTTCTTGGTTTTTTCTCCTTTAAGTTCAAAGTTAGATCACCGCCCGTGCTCTTAAAGAACTGCTCCAACATCATTAACTGCTTAACTCCATCAAATGTTGTTACCTTCTCAGATCGGAGCCAGTTCCCCATAGCATCGGACAAGTCCCGGGCGTGTTCCAAAAAGGTGCTATCTCTTCCCTTAGTTACACCCCGGAACTTCAAACGGTACGTTTCTGGTTGCAGTTCGTAAGCCCTCAGGACAGCCTCCTTGAGATCCTCATACACAATACATGACTCCAAAGGTAACGCATCGTAGGCTTTAAGACCCTTGCCTATTAATCTAGAGGATACAAGTGCTGCCCATTTATTCTCTGGCCACTGGTGTTCCTGGCACTTGTTCTCAAAGCGTGCGAAAAATTCTGTTACACCACTCTCATCAAACACCGGAACCAGTTTCAATAAGTGCGAGAGAGATTGATCAGGAGCACGGTTACCAGCCCCAAGTCGCTGTCCCGTTGTCTCTACTCGCGACTTCTCTACGTCCCTGTCGGCACAGTACCTAGTCGACTCAGCTTGGATTTTTGCTAGCTCTATTTGCTGCTGAAGCTCACCTGCCCTTTGTTGCTGGTGAAGCTGAAGCTCAGATACCCTGATAGCCTTTCTCTCTCTTCGATCTTAGCTAATTCGAGCTGATACAATAATTCTGGAGTTAACCCTGGAGGAGGTGAAGGTGCTACAATGTTTGAAATTACCGGTGGTCCCCCCAGGGGCAACCCACCCTGCCAGTCACCACCCAACTGTGGAAGCGTACCCGGGGTCGGCAAACTACTGGGATGGCTGGGAGTCGAGTGTAGGGGAAGCATGGCCGAAGGGCTCTGAGCACTCAACCCATCTCGCTCACCAGTCACCCTGCCCAGTACACACGTTATCAAGTTATCCCTGGTCATGCTGCTAGTACCCGCATGACCGATAGCTGTGGCCAGGCATTGAAGACCGTACCGATCCATACCCTCCAACCGCTCGGCAGTAACAGGCCATTGCAAAAATATCCTAGCATCCTCCTCACAGTTCACCTGATTAACCCTTTCATCATACTGCTGTTCCTCAGTTTCGACATTACGTACTGTGTCTCCATTCTCCTCTGATCCGGTATAAGACATGATGCTCACAAAAAATTCTCACCTTAATATTCAGAAAAGAAGCACCCCAAACTCTTATACCTCAATATACACACAAAAATTCTCGGAAATACTCAAGGGCTATACTATGTTGCAAAAAAAAAAATTCTTGCTGATCCCCGCAAAATATTCCCCAAAACAACAAATGTTCCCTGCTAATAAATGTAGGTTCAACAAATCCTAGGTAAGGTCGCCATTTGTTACGACTGAGGTTTAAATATATCAGGGCTCTTATTCATTGGACTAGTAATGGCATAAATGCTACAACGGAAAGCGCTAGATCCAACCTCTGATGTATATTCCCAGTGAACAAAGAACACAAATACTCTCCAGAGTTCTATAATGCAATAATAGGTTATCAAACTCTCAATAAATGTGCGTCTACTCTAGGCTTAATGTTATGTGAAAACAGCCTATTACTACCTATAACCGAAGGTGCTTGGTTATGGTATGCAAAGTAAGGTGGTAAGGGAAGTTACAGCTTACGTTACTTTAATCAATAAATGTCAGGCACTCCTGCATGAAAGAAAGTGCACTAAAGTCCTTCAACACCAACAAGGAATCTTCTTTAAATGTTAGATGCTATCAAGATGCTCGAATCGGAAATGGAACCCAAAAAGGCAGGCAGCGGAACAATGCTCGTGCAGGCTATGCACACAAAAAGGCAGGATATATAATGCAGTCGGAGCCAAGAATATCCTAAACGCTACAACAATAATAATCGCCACGACAATGCAGTATTCCTATCAACAAAAAGAGCCTAAGTCGTTTGTGTCTCAATACATCAAACTAGGCTGCGAAATGCTTGTGTAATCATAAACGGGTATGCATAATAAGAGTAATTGGTTTAATTTACTTAATGTCTACTATGACTGATAAAGTCTAGCTAGAGTCAATGATACGAGATACTGGTGCGCATGGCATGCCGCATAGCCTAGTGCAAATCTCAAGTCTGTGCGTCAAATATTACGTTATAGGGAAGGGTAGCTCTCTTGAGAAACCTTAATACCGAAGTATTAAGCGTTCTCCTGGCGTACCTCAAAGAAAAACAACCGAGCCTAGAACAGTGCAGAATGGTATAGGCAAAAAGCCCTCATTCGTGCATGCTCTATTCTCAATGGCACACAGACTAGAATTTACCCAATCAACTCCAGTTCTCAGGTATGTCGTGCAGCTTTTAACTAAAGCCAGCACCCATCGGAAACAATACCTTATAGTATCAGACTCCTAGTCTAGCATTATCTAATCCAGCAGAACACTAATAATTACAGAAAGCAGTACTGAACAATATGAATGCCAACCAATGCTTCGTGATCAACTTATCTTAACAACTAACATACATGGGTTATATCAGACCTTAACGCACAATACAACTGGCCAGCATTAAGCTGATTATGCAGAGTTAACCAGAGGGGGTATAATATTAATAAAAGGTGGTGAAAGATATGGAAAATGAGAGAGATAGGCAGAGGAAAAGGTTCTCAGGTGCAGCTAGGGGGACAGGTATCAAAGGGATAAGAGGGATGCATTCTAGAAACCAGATCTGAGGGAGAGAGTGGCCAGAGAGCAGTATATATACTAGCACTAGTTCGAACCGTGTAGGAAAAGCGGTAACAAGTCCTCTAGCCAATGCTAAAGAAGCTAGCTAAACATGACGTCACCAAGCATGGTAAAAACTCCTCCAACGAATCCCCACGAGGCCAGCCAGCTATGACGTCATCGAGTATAGCAAAACACTGCGCGCCTCCCCACACTCTGTTCTACTCTCTCTCTCTCTCTCTCTCTCTCTCTCTCTCTCTCAAATCCTATCATTACTACTTAATGATAAAACATATACTTTGCAATTAAATATATAAAGCCTTGACATGGGTGAAAACAAAGAGCCTTTCTGGACTGCCCATGACACGAGCTTTCATATGAAATAAAGCACACAACAATACATCAACTGTAGCCACATCCACTGCCCTGGCGATCCTAGCGAGTCACTGTAGGACAAGCCATGCGGTTCTAACGGAGTGGTTAACGTCACACCCCCCAAGATTTTTCTCAGAGGCCCAAGGCTCACAAAAATCTGATTGTTAGAACCCATGCTATATCTCTACTTCCCATCACCCAGCGGCAGTAAAATATCTGGCACAGTTCTCAACAAAACATTTTACAAAATTATAACCCTCCCCAACACAATAGGTTAAATCATATGTAGTTATGCTCCTCAAGAGCGAGCTTCTCTAGCCCAGCATTCTGAGAGGAGTGCAACTCAGAATTACTGCTATAACATACTGAAAAAATCAAAAACTATCAAAGAAAGCGTTTTTATTTTATTTTTATGTTTTTAATTTGTTTATTTCGGCTGCACTATAGGGGCAAGCCTAGTTTTTTTCTTCTATACCAAACGCTCAACTCCTGCTTTACGACCCAATACGCTGGGCTACAACCGCGAGCCAACAAGCACCAAGCGCAAAATACTATTCAAACTAAAGCAGGAGGCTACCCGTGTGTCAATCTACCCAGGATCATCTACCCTCGAAAGACAATCTGCAATCACGTTGTCACAACCGGCAATATGGCGTATGTCCAGGTTATATTCCTGTAACATTAGCGACCACCTGGTCAGCCTCATATTCCGATTGTGAAACTGGTTCAAAAACTTGAGAGGGTGATGATCTGTGTAAATTACAACGACTGGACCATAGGCTGGAACATAGACCTCGAAATGCCTCAGTGCAAGTACAATTGCCAGCAGCTCTTTCTCGACAACAGAGTAGTTCTTTTGGGCTGAATTGAACTTCTTCGAGTAGAAACTAACAGGATGTTCCAGCCCATCATCGTCCTTTTGCATAAGGACGGCACCAGCCCCCACACCACTAGCATCCGTTGCTAGTTGGAAAGGTAGGCTAAAGTCAGGGGCCCTGAGGATCGGGTGAGTGCACAACAGGTGTTTTACTACGCTAAACGCCTTCTCACACTCAGGCGCCCATTTGAATTTCTTATCCTTCGCTAAAAGATCTGTCAGAGGTGCTAGCACGGTAGAGTACCCCTTAATGAAGCGTCTGTAGTATCCGATCATACCTAAGAACCTCATGATCTGCTTCTTGGTGGCCGGCCGGGGAAAGTGATCAATCGCAGCTATCTTGTTCTGTGGGGGGCACACCTGACCCAACCCCACCATGAACCCAAGATACTGCACGGACGCCCGCACGAAATCACACTTTGCCAGGTTGACCACCAAGCCAGCCTCACTAAGCCTCTTGAACAGGAGTTCTACGTGCTCACAATGACTCTTAAAGCTGTTGTCATAGATAATAACATCGTCGAGGTATACTGTGCAATTAGGAATGTCTGCCGTTATATCATTCATCAAACTCTGAAAGGTAGCGGGTGCGTTCTTTAGGCCATAAGGCATCACGTTACAGCGGTAGGTAGCACCATCCACCACAAAACCACATACCTCTTTCGCTCGTTCGGACAAGGGCACCTGCCAGTATCCCTTAACCAAGTCCACCTAGGTTAGGTACTTTGCATTGCCTATCTTGTCCACACAGTCGTCGACCCGAGGAAGAGGGTATGGGTTGGTGGGCGTCAAACCGTTTAACCGTCTGTAGTCTACGCAGAATCGCACCTTACCATCCGGTTTTGGTTGCAGCGTGACGGGAGATGTCCACTTCACCACCCCCTTCTCAATCAGCCCCCTTGTTAACATATACTCCAACTCCGCCCGGAGGGCCGGCAGTTTAATAGGGGGCACCCTATAGGGAACTGACTTGAAAGGGGGTGGTCTCCTACGTCCACGTCGTGCACCTCTAGGGTAGTGAGGCCTGGGTGCTCCGCGAAAACAGAGGGGTATGAACCGAACAGGCGCTCCACAGCCACACGCTGATGCTCAGGTAAGTGTTGCAACGCTTCCTGAGCCGCCTGGTTCGTGTTCCCCGCCCACTGGTTCGCAGAGACATGATGATCCCAGTTATCCTCCACCAGAGCTTGACTGTCCTGTTCTCCTTCTCCACCTTGACTGCTAAACGTCATCACAGGCACAGTGAGAGGCTCAGGGGGGTGCCTCACATACTCCTTCATAAGATTAACGTGACATAACTGATTGCGCTTACGTCTGTCTGGAGTGGCTACCAAGTAATCCAGGTCCGATAGCTTCTCAACCACCCTATAAGGACCAGTGTACTTCGCGGATAAGGGGTGACCTACAAGGGGCAGTAGAATCAACACCTCCTGACCCGCGTGAAACTCCCTGAGTTTAACCTTGAGGTCGTACCTGTCCTTCATGAGGGCCTGAGAGCTAGTCAAATTACGGCCAGCCAACTCCAGACTGCGCAACATCCGTTCTCGACTGTCGAGGACATACTTGAGCATAGAACAAGGTTTTTCTGCGCCCTCCCATATTTCTTTAACCATATGGAGAGGCCCTCTGACACGGTGTCCAAAGACGAGCTCATTAGGGCTGAATCCCAAACTTTCCCCAGGTACCTCCCGTGCAGCAAACAAAACATATGGCAGGCCAAGATCCCAATCTTTCCCATTCTCAAAGCAATAACAACGAAGCATAGATTTTAAGGTTGAGTGCCATCGCTCTAACACACCCTGGCTCTCCGGATGATACGCAGATGACACAACCGTAACAATCCCATGCTGCTGCATAGTTTGAACAAAGAGGTTAGAAGTGAAGTTGGATCCTTGGTCTGACTGAATCTCCTGCGGGTGACCATACCGGGAAAAATACACTAGCAAGTTTCGGACCACCGTCTTCGCTGACCCATTTCTCATAGGGTACGCGTCAGGGTACCTTGTTGCTACATCCATGATGGTCAGGAGAAACTTGTTTCCGGCACTTGTAGGGGGAAGGGGGCCAACCATATCCACTATAACCTTACTAAAGGGAGGCCCTCTGACAGGAATGGGGTGTAACGGCGCCTTAGGAATGCTCTGATTTGGTTTGCCAACCTTCTGACACACATCACACATTGCCACCCATGACACAACTTGTGCTCTCAGACCAGGCCACCCAAATAATTTCCCCAAGGCTGCAACCGTCTTACGGACACCCAGATGTCCCGCCAGTGGTACATCATGGGCCAACCTAAGTAGGCTTTCCCTGCAAACCCTTGGCACGACCAGCTGGTCTACCTCTCCTGACCCCCCCTCCCAATTCCTCTGCGGATCTTGGAATCGCCGGTACAGTATGCCATCTATGAACAAAAAATCTCCCGACTGTGCATCACTGTCCTCCTCCAACTCGACAGCACCGGTACCACATTCAAGAACCTCCGGGTCTTCTAATTGCAATTTACGAATGTCCGAAGGAGCAAGCTTATCTAAGTGTTTGCGAAACAACTCATGCCCCCCTCCTACACTGAATTTAGCCTCCCGTTGCTCTCTCTCTGTGTATCGTTGCTGTCTCTTCGTCTTTTTAAGCCCATCCTCTGCCTTCTTACTAACAGTTAATGGGTCTTCTCCAGACTCGAAAATTGGTCCTAATAATGAGTCCCCGAGAATGTCCGTTGATACTAAACTCTCAACCGCATCAACTTTCAACACCTTCTCGGTACCTTTCCTCCGCTTGTCTAAAGACTGTTGACCAGAATGTGACTCCCTGGACGCAAGAGATCTGGTGACAACACACGCCATAGGTTGCACCTGACACTTCTCAACCCACTCCTGCTCCTCCCTACTCACGTCGGCCGGCTTCTCGGCAACGACTAAGGGTGGAGCCTCAGAAGTAGGCCCCGCAAAGTCGTTGCCGAGAAGGAGGTCGACGCCCCCACAGGTAACTTCTCCACAATTCCTACATCCAGGTCACGAGTCACACCATCAACTTCCATCTTCATTCTTACAAGCGGGTATGACCTTGTTGCATTAACCCCCTGAACCACAACCACCCGCGCCGTATTTACAGGTTTACCAGTGAAATTCCTCAACAATGTTTGCGATGCCCCAGTGTCACGCAAAATTCTCACCTCATGTCTTCTACCCCCCCACTCCACACAACCGAGTCCCCTGTGGTCACTAAAGGCATCACGGACAGGGAATAAGCCTTCCGGATCCTTCTGCACTGGCAGTGTATTTACCTCGGAAGAATTGCCTCTAACAAACTCCGATGTCCTCTTGAACACTCCAATGCCGTGAGCAAAAGACACGGCTGCCGGAGGAGGTCGACTAGGGCACTCATTTGCTTTATGACCCTCCTTGTGGCACTTAAAACACATAAATTTCGGTTTCGGCTTATACTGTGATGTAAAAGGCCCCTGACTTTTCTTATACGGCGTGGTGTTAGGTTTGGATTCAGTTTTAGTTTCATTGCTCTTTTGTTTAAATGTGTCGTTGCTACGGGGAGGGGGAGGATAACGGTCCTTAGCACTTGCATCGTACTTCTGTGAGGACCCGCAACCCCGAATCAACGACAGCCGTAGATCAGCCATTTCTGCTGCTTCTACTAGAGTTCTTGGTTTTTTCTCCTTTAAGTTCAAAGTTAGATCACCGCCCGTGCTCTTAAAGAACTGCTCCAACATCATTAACTGCTTAACTCCATCAAATGTTGTTACCTTCTCAGATCGGAGCCAGTTCCCCATAGCATCGGACAAGTCCCGGGCGTGTTCCAAAAAGGTGCTATCTCTTCCCTTAGTTACACCCCGGAACTTCAAACGGTACGTTTCTGGTTGCAGTTCGTAAGCCCTCAGGACAGCCTCCTTGAGATCCTCATACACAATACATGACTCCAAAGGTAACGCATCGTAGGCTTTAAGACCCTTGCCTATTAATCTAGAGGATACAAGTGCTGCCCATTTATTCTCTGGCCACTGGTGTTCCTGGCACTTCTTCTCAAAGCGTGCGAAAAATTCTGTTACACCACTCTCATCAAACACCGGAACCAGTTTCAATAAGTGCGAGAGAGATTGATCAGGAGCACGGTTACCAGCCCCAAGTCGCTGTCCCGTTGTCTCTACTCGCGACTTCTCTACGTCCCTGTCGGCACAGTACCTAGTCGACTCAGCTTGGATTTTTGCTAGCTCTATTTGCTGCTGAAGCTCACCTGCCCTTTGTTGCTGGTGAAGCTGAAGCTCAGATACCCTGATAGTCTTTCTCTCTTCGATCTTAGCTAATTCGAGCTGATACAATAATTCTGGAGTTAACCCTGGAGGAGGTGAAGGTGCTACAATGTTTGAAATTACCGGTGGTCCCCCCAGGGGCAACCCACCCTGCCAGTCACCACCCAACTGTGGAAGCGTACCCGGGGTCGGCAAACTACTGGGATGGCTGGGAGTCGAGTGTAGGGGAAGCATGGCCGAAGGGCTCTGAGCACTCAACCCATCTCGCTCACCAGTCACCCTGCCCAGTACACACGTTATCAAGTTATCCCTGGTCATGCTGCTAGTACCCGCATGACCGATAGCTGTGGCCAGGCATTGAAGACCGTACCGATCCATACCCTCCAACCGCTCGGCAGTAACAGGCCATTGCAAAAATATCCTAGCATCCTCCTCACAGTTCACCTGATTAACCCTTTCATCATACTGCTGTTCCTCAGTTTCGACATTACGTACTGTGTCTCCATTCTCCTCTGATCCGGTATAAGACATGATGCTCACAAAAAATTCTCACCTTAATATTCAGAAAAGAAGCACCCCAAACTCTTATACCTCAATATACACACACAAATTCTCGGAAATACTCAAGGGCTATACTATGTTGCAAAAAAAATTTATTCTTGCTGATCCCCGCAAAATATTCCCCAAAACAACAAATGTTCCCTGCTAATAAATGTAGGTTCAACAAATCCTAGGTAAGGTCGCCATTTGTTACGACTGAGGTTTAAATATATCAGGGCTCTTATTCATTGGACTAGTAATGGCATAAATGCTACAACGGAAAGCGCTAGATCCAACCTCTGATGTATATTCCCAGT
The DNA here is from genome assembly GCA_032716605.1 of Paralithodes platypus. Taxonomy (NCBI): domain Eukaryota; kingdom Metazoa; phylum Arthropoda; class Malacostraca; order Decapoda; family Lithodidae; genus Paralithodes; species Paralithodes platypus. The sequence continues at coordinate 44,670,736 of CM064566.1, forward strand.
GAACAAAGAACACAAATACTCTCCAGAGTTCTATAATGCAATAATAGGTTATCAAACTCTCAATAAATGTGCGTCTACTCTAGGCTTAATGTTATGTGAAAACAGCCTATTACTACCTATAACCGAAGGTGCTTGGTTATGGTATGCAAAGTAAGGTGGTAAGGGAAGTTACAGCTTACGTTACTTTAATCAATAAATGTCAGGCACTCCTGCATGAAAGAAAGTGCACTAAAGTCCTTCAACACCAACAAGGAATCTTCTTTAAATGTTAGATGCTATCAAGATGCTCGAATCGGAAATGGAACCCAAAAAGGCAGGCAGCGGAACAATGCTCGTGCAGGCTATGCACACAAAAAGGCAGGAATATAATGCAGTCGGAGCCAAGAATATCCTAAACGCTACAACAATAATAATAATCGCCACGACAATGCAGTATTCATATCAACAAAAAGAGCCTAAGTCGTTTGTGTCTCAATACATCAAACTAGGCTGCGAAATGCTTGTGTAATCATAAACGGGTATGCATAATAAGAGTAATTGGTTTAATTTACTTAATGTCTACTATGACTGATAAAGTCTAGCTAGAGTCAATGATACGAGATACTGGTGCGCATGGCATGCCGCATAGCCTAGTGCAAATCTCAAGTCTGTGCGTCAAATATTACGTTATAGGGAAGGGTAGCTCTCTTGAGAAACCTTAATACCGAAGTATTAAGCGTTCTCCTGGCGTACCTCAAAGAAAAACAACCGAGCCTAGAACAGTGCAGAATGGTATAGGCAAAAAGCCCTCATTCGTGCATGCTCTATTCTCAATGGCACACAGACTAGAATTTACCCAATCAACTCCAGTTCTCAGGTATGTCGTGCAGCTTTTAACTAAAGCCAGCACCCATCGGAAACAATACCTTATAGTATCAGACTCCTAGTCTAGCATTATCTAATCCAGCAGAACACTAATAATTACAGAAAGCAGTACTGAACAATATGAATGCCAACCAATGCTTCGTGATCAACTTATCTTAACAACTAACATACATGGGTTATATCAGACCTTAACGCACAATACAACTGGCCAGCATTAAGCTGATTATGCAGAGTTAACCAGAGGGGGTATAATATTAATAAAAGGTGGTGAAAGATATGGAAAATGAGAGAGATAGGCAGAGGAAAAGGTTCTCAGGTGCAGCTAGGGGGACAGGTATCAAAGGGATAAGAGGGATGCATTCTAGAAACCAGATCTGAGGGAGAGAGTGGCCAGAGAGCAGTATATATACTAGCACTAGTTCGAACCGTGTAGGAAAAGCGGTAACAAGTCCTCTAGCCAATGCTAAAGAAGCTAGCTAAACATGACGTCACCAAGCATGGTAAAAACTCCTCCAACGAATCCCCACGAGGCCAGCCAGCTATGACGTCATCGAGTATAGCAAAACACTGCGCGCCTCCCCACACTCTGTTCTACTCTCTCTCTCTCTCTCTCTCTCTCTCTCTCAAATCCTATCATTACTACTTAATGATAAAACATATACTTTGCAATTAAATATATAAAGCCTTGACATGGGTGAAAACAAAGAGCCTTTCTGGACTGCCCATGACACGAGCTTTCATATGAAATAAAGCACACAACAATACATCAACTGTAGCCACATCCACTCCCCTGGCGATCCTAGCGAGTCACTGTAGGACAAGCCATGCGGTTCTAACGGAGTGGTTAACGTCACACCCCCCCAAGATTTTTCTCAGAGGCCCAAGGCTCACAAAAATCTGATTGTTAGAACCCATGCTATATCTCTACTTCCCATCACCCAGCGGCAGTAAAATATCTGGCACAGTTCTCAACAAAACATTTTACAAAATTATAACCCTCCCCAACACAATAGGTTAAATCATATGTAGTTATGCTCCTCAAGAGTGAGCTTCTCTAGCCCAGCATTCTGAGAGGAGTGCAACTCAGAATTACTGCTATAACATACTGAAAAAATCAAAAACTATCAAAGAAAGCGTTTTTATTTGATTTTTATGTTTTTAATTTGTTTATTTCGGCTGCACTATAGGGGCAAGCCTAGTTTTTTCTTCTATACCAAACGCTCAACTCCTGCTTTACGACCCAATACGCTGGGCTACAACCGCGAGCCAACAAGCACCAAGCGCAAAATACTATTCAAACTAAAGCAGGAGGCTACCCGTGTGTCAATCTACCCAGGATCATCTACCCTCGAAAGACAATCTGCAATCACGTTGTCACAACCGGCAATATGGCGTATGTCCAGGTTATATTCCTGTAACATTAGCGACCACCTGGTCAGCCTCATATTCCGATTGTGAAACTGGTTCAAAAACTTGAGAGGGTGATGATCTGTGTAAATTACAACGACTGGACCATAGGCTGGAACATAGACCTCGAAATGCCTCAGTGCAAGTACAATTGCCAGCAGCTCTTTCTCGACAACAGAGTAGTTCTTTTGGGCTGAATTGAACTTCTTCGAGTAGAAACTAACAGGATGTTCCAGCCCATCATCGTCCTTTTGCATAAGGACGGCACCAGCCCCCACACCACTAGCATCCGTTGCTAGTTGGAAAGGTAGGCTAAAGTCAGGGGCCCTGAGGATCGGGTGAGTGCACAACAGGTGTTTTACTACGCTAAACGCCTTCTCACACTCAGGCGCCCATTTGAATTTCTTATCCTTCGCTAAAAGATCTGTCAGAGGTGCTAGCACGGTAGAGTACCCCTTAATGAAGCGTCTGTAGTATCCGATCATACCTAAGAACCTCATGATCTGCTTCTTGGTGGCCGGCCGGGGAAAGTGATCAATCGCAGCTATCTTGTTCTGTGGGGGGCACACCTGACCCAACCCCACCATGAACCCAAGATACTGCACGGACGCCCGCACGAAATCACACTTTGCCAGGTTGACCACCAAGCCAGCCTCACTAAGCCTCTTGAACAGGAGTTCTACGTGCTCACAATGACTCTTAAAGCTGTTGTCATAGATAATAACATCGTCGAGGTATACTGTGCAATTAGGAATGTCTGCCGTTATATCATTCATCAAACTCTGAAAGGTAGCAGGTGCGTTCTTTAGGCCATAAGGCATCACGTTACAGCGGTAGGTAGCACCATCCACCACAAAACCACATACCTCTTTCGCTCGTTCGGACAAGGGCACCTGCCAGTATCCCTTAACCAAGTCCACCTAGGTTAGGTACTTTTCATTGCCTATCTTGTCCACACAGTCGTCGACCCAAGGAAGAGGGTATGGGTTGGTGGGCGTCAAACCGTTTAACCGTCTGTAGTCTACGCAGAATCGCACCTTACCATCCGGTTTTGGTTGCAGCGTGACGGGAGATGTACACTTCACCACCCCCTTCTCAATCAGTCCCCTTGTTAACATATACTCCAACTCCACCCGGAGGGCCGGCAGTTTAATAGGGGGCACCCTATAGGGAACTGACTTGAAAGGGGGGTGGTCTCCTACATCCACGTCGTGCACCTCTAGGGTAGTGAGGCCTGGGTGCTCCGCGAAAACAGAGGGGTATGAACTGAACAGGCGCTCCACAGCCACACGCTGATGCTCAGGTAAGTGTTGCAACGCTTCCTGAGCCGCCTGGTTCGTGTTCCCCGCCCACTGGTTCGCAGAGACATGATGATCCCAGTTATCCTCCACCAGAGCTTGACTGTCCTGTTCTCCTTCTCCACCTTGACTGCTAAACGTCATCACAGGCACAGTGAGAGGCTCAGGGGGGTGCCTCACATACTCCTTCATAAGATTAACGTGACATAACTGATTGCGCTTACGTCTGTCTGGAGTGGCTACCAAGTAATCCAGGTCCGATAGCTTCTCAACCACCCTATAAGGACCAGTGTACTTCGCGGATAAGGGGTGACCTACAAGGGGCAGTAGAATCAACACCTCCTGACCCGCGTGAAACTCCCTGAGTTTAACCTTGAGGTCGTACCTGTCCTTCATGAGGGCCTGAGAGCTAGTCAAATTACGGCCAGCCAACTCCAGACTGCGCAACATCCGTTCTCGACTGTCGAGGACATACTTGAGCATAGAACAAGGTTTTTCTGCGCCCTCCCATATTTCTTTAACCATATGGAGAGGCCCTCTGACACGGTGTCCAAAGACGAGCTCATTAGGGCTGAATCCCAAACTTTCCCCAGGTACCTCCCGTGAAGCAAACAAAACATATGGCAGGCCAAGATCCCAATCTTTCCCATTCTCAAAGCAATAACAACGAAGCATAGATTTTAAGGTTGAGTGCCATCGCTCTAACACACCCTGGCTCTCCGGATGATACGCAGATGACACAACCGTAACAATCCCATGCTGCTGCATAGTTTGAACAAAGAGGTTAGAAGTGAAGTTGGATCCTTGGTCTGACTGAATCTCCTGCGGGTGACCATACCGGGAAAAATACACTAGCAAGTTTCGGACCACCGTCTTCGCTGACCCATTTCTCATAGGGTACGCGTCAGGGTACCTTGTTGCTACATCCATGATGGTCAGGAGAAACTTGTTTCCGGCACTTGTAGGGGGAAGGGGGCCAACCATATCCACTATAACCTTACTAAAGGGAGGCCCTCTGACAGGAATGGGGTGTAGCGGCACCTTAGGAATGCTCTGATTTGGTTTGCCAACCTTCTGACACACATCACACATTGCCACCCATGACACAACTTGTGCTCTCAGACCAGGCCACCCAAATAATTTCCCCAAGGCTGCAACCGTCTTACGGACACCCAGATGTCCCGCCAGTGGTACATCATGGGCCAACCTAAGTAGGCTTTCCCTGCAAACCCTTGGCACGACCAGCTGGTCTACCTCTCCTGACCCCCCCTCCCAATTCCTCTGCGGATCTTGGAATCGCCGGTACAGTATGCCATCTATGAACAAAAAATCTCCCGACTGTGCATCACTGTCCTCTTCCAACTCGACAGCACTGGTACCACATTCAAGAACCTCCGGGTCTTCTAATTGCAATTTACGAATGTCCGAAGGAGCAAGCTTATCTAAGTGTTTGCGAAACAACTCATGCCCCCCTCCTACACTGAATTTAGCCTCCCGTTGCTCTCTCTCTGTGTATCGTTGCTGTCTCTTCGTCTTTTTAAGCCCATCCTCTGCCTTCTTACTAACAGTTAATGGGTCTTCTCCAGACTCGAAAATTGGTCCTAATAATGAGTCCCCGAGAATGTCCGTTGATACTAAACTCTCAACCGCATCAACTTTCAACACCTTCTCGGTACCTTTCCTCCGCTTGTCTAAAGACTGTTGATCAGAATGTGACTCCCTGGACGCAAGAGATCTGGTGACAACACACGCCATAGGTTGCACCTGGCACTTCTCAACCCACTCCTGCTCCTCCCTACTCACGTCGGCCGGCTTCTCGGCAACGACTAAGGGTGGAGCCTCAGAAGTAGGCCCCGCAAAGTCGTTGCCGAGAAGGAGGTCGACGCCCCCAACAGGTAACTTCTCCACAATTCCTACATCCAGGTCACGAGTCACACCATCAACTTCCATCTTCATTCTTACAAGCGGGTATGACCTTGTTGCATTAACCCCCTGAACCACAACCACCCACGCCGTATTTACAGGTTTACCAGTGAAATTCCTCAACAATGTTTGCGATGCCCCAGTGTCACGCAAAATTCTCACCTCATGCCTTCTACCCCCCCACTCCACACAACCGAGTCCCCTGTGGTCACTAAAGGCATCACGGACAGGGAATAAGCCTTCCGGATCCTTCTGCACTGGCAGTGTATTTACCTCGGAAGAATTGCCTCTAACAAACTCCGATGTCCTCTTGAACACTCCAATGCCATGAGCAAAAGACACGGCTGCCGGAGGAGGTCGACTAGGGCACTCACTTGCTTTATGACCCTCCTTGTGGCACTTAAAACACATAAATTTCGGTTTCGGCTTATACTGTGATGTAAAAGGCCCCTGACTTTTCTTATACGGCGTGGTGTTAGGTTTGGATTCAGTTTTAGTTTCATTGCTCTTTTGTTTAAATGTGTCGTTGCTACGGGGAGGGGGAGGATAACGGTCCTTAGCACTTGCATCGTACTTCTGTGAGGACCCGCAACCCCGAATCAACGACAGCCGTAGATCAGCCATTTCTGCTGCTTCTACTAGAGTTCTTGGTTTTTTCTCCTTTAAGTTCAAAGTTAGATCACCGTCCGTGCTCTTAAAGAACTGCTCCAACATCATTAACTGCTTAACTCCATCAAATGTTGTTACCTTCTCAGATCGGAGCCAGTTCCCCATAGCATCGGACAAGTCCCGGGCGTGTTCCAAAAAGGTGCTATCTCTTCCCTTAGTTACACCCCGGAACTTCAAACGGTACGTTTCTGGTTGCAGTTCGTAAGCCACAAAAAGGCAGGATATATAATGCAGTCGGAGCCAAGAATATCCTAAACGCTACAACAATAATAATAATCGCTACAACAATAATAATAATCGCCACGACAATGCAGTATTCATATCAACAAAAAGAGCCTAAGTCGTTTGTGTCTCAATACATCAAACTAGGCTGCGAAATGCTTGTGTAATCATAAACGGGTATGCATAATAAGAGTAATTGGTTTAATTTACTTAATGTCTACTATGACTGATAAAGTCTAGCTAGAGTCAATGATATGAGATACTGGTGTGCATGGCATGCCGCATAGCCTAGTGCAAATCTCAAGTCTGTGCGTCAAATATTACGTTATAGGGAAGGGTAGCTCTCTTGAGAAACCTTAATACCGAAGTATTAAGCGTTCTCCTGGCGTACCTCAAAGAAAAACAACCGAGCCTAGAACAGTGCAGAATGGTATAGGCAAAAAGCCCTCATTCGTGCATGCTCTATTCTCAATGGCACACAGACTAGAATTTACCCAATCAACTCCAGTTCTCAGGTATGTCGTGCAGCTTTTAACTAAAGCCAGCACCCATCGGAAACAATACCTTATAGTATCAGACTCCTAGTCTAGCATTATCTAATCCAGCAGAACACTAATAATTACAGAAAGCAGTACTGAACAATATGAATGCCAACCAATGCTTCGTGATCAACTTATCTTAACAACTAACATACATGGGTTATATCAGACCTTAACGCACAATACAACTGGCCAGCATTAAGCTGATTATGCAGAGTTAACCAGAGGGGGTATAATATTAATAAAAGGTGGTGAAAGATATGGAAAATGAGAGAGATAGGCAGAGGAAAAGGTTCTCAGGTGCAGCTAGGGGACAGGTATCAAAGGGATAAGAGGGATGCATTCTAGAAACCAGATCTGAGGGAGAGAGTGGCCAGAGAGCAGTATATATACTAGCACTAGTTCGAACCGTGTAGGAAAAGCGGTAACAAGTCCTCTAGCCAATGCTAAAGAAGCTAGCTAAACATGACGTCACCAAGCATGGTAAAAACTCCTCCAACGAATCCCCACGAGGCCAGCCAGCTATGACGTCATCGAGTATAGCAAAACACTGCGCGCCTCCCCACACTCTGTTCTACTCTCTCTCTCTCTCTCTCTCTCTCTCTCTCTCTCTCTCTCTCTCTCAAATCCTATCATTACTACTTAATGATAAAACATATACTTTACAATTAAATATATAAAGCCTTGACATGGGTGAAAACAAAGAGCCTTTCTGGACTGCCCATGACACGAGCTTTCATATGAAATAAAGCACACAACAATACATCAACTGTAGCCACATCCACTGCCCTGGCAATCCTAGCGAGTCACTGTAGGACAAGCCATGCGGTTCTAACGGAGTGGTTAACGTCACACCCCCCCCAAGATTTTTCTCAGAGGCCCAAGGCTCACAAAAATCTGATTGTTAGAACCCATGCTATATCTCTACTTCCCATCACCCAGCGGCAGTAAAATATCTGGCACAGTTCTCAACAAAACATTTTACAAAATTATAACCCTCCCCAACACAATAGGTTAAATCATATGTAGTTATGCTCCTCAAGAGCGAGCTTCTCTAGCCCAGCATTCTGAGAGGAGTGCAACTCAGAATTACTGCTATAACATACTGAAAAAATTCAACTATCAAAGAAAGCGTTTTTATTTGATGTTTATGTTTTTAATTTGTTTATTTCGGCTGCACTATAGGGGCAAGCCTAGTTTTTTTCTTCTATACCAAACGCTCAACTCCTGCTTTACGACCCAATACGCTGGGCTACAAGCACCAAGCGCAAAATACTATTCAAACTAAAGCAGGAGGCTACCCGTGTGTCAATCTACCCAGGATCATCTACCCTCGAAAGACAATCTGCAATCACGTTGTCACAACCGGCAATATGGCGTATGTCCAGGTTATATTCCTGTAACATTAGCGACCACCTGGTCAGCTTCATATTCCGATTGTGAAACTGGTTCAAAAACTTGAGAGGGTGATGATCTGTGTAAATTACAACGACTGGACCATAGGCTGGAACATAGACCTCGAAATGCCTCAGTGCAAGTACAATTGCCAGCAGCTCTTTCTCGACAACAGAGTAGTTCTTTTGGGCTGAATTGAACTTCTTCGAGTAGAAACTAACAGGATGTTCCAGCCCATCATCGTCATTTTGCATAAGGACGGCACCAGCCCCCACACCACTAGCATCCGTTGCTAGTTGGAAAGGTAGGCTAAAGTCAGGGGCCCTGAGGATCGGGTGAGTGCACAACAGGTGTTTTACTACGCTAAACGCCTTCTCACACTCAGGCGCCCATTTGAATTTCTTATCCTTCGCTAAAAGATCTGTCAGAGGTGCTAGCACGGTAGAGTACCCCTTAATGAAGCGTCTGTAGTATCCGATCATACCTAAGAACCTCATGATCTGCTTCTTGGTGGCCGGCCGGGGAAAGTGATCAATCGCAGCTATCTTGTTCTGTGGGGGGCACACCTGACCCAACCCCACCATGAACCCAAGATACTGCACGGACGCCCGCACGAAATCACACTTTGCCAGGTTGACCACCAAGCCAGCCTCACTAAGCCTCTTGAACAGGAGTTCTACGTGCTCACAATGACTCTTAAAGCTGTTGTCATAGATAATAACATCATCGAGGTATACTGTGCAATTAGGAATGTCTGCCGTTATATCATTCATCAAACTCTGAAAGGTAGCGGGTGCGTTCTTTAGGCCATAAGGCATCACGTTACAGCGGTAGGTAGCACCATCCACCACAAAACCACATACCTCTTTCGCTCGTTCGGACAAGGGCACCTGCCAGTATCCCTTAACCAAGTCCACCTAGGTTAGGTACTTTGCATTACCTATCTTGTCCACACAGTCGTCGACCCGAGGAAGAGGGTATGGGTTGGTGGGCGTCAAACCGTTTAACCGTCTGTAGTCTACGCAGAATCGCACCTTACCATCCGGTTTTGGTTGCAGCGTGACGGGAGATGTGCACTTCACCACCCCCTTCTCAATCAGCCCCCTTGTTAACATATACTCCAACTCCGCTCGGAGGGCCGGCAGTTTAATAGGGGGCACCCTATAGGGAACTGACTTGAAAGGGGGGTGGTCTCCTACATCCACGTCGTGCACCTCTAGGGTAGTGAGGCCTGGGTGCTCCGCGAAAACAGAGGGGTATGAACCGAACAGGCGCTCCACAGCCACACGCTGATGCTCAGGTAAGTGTTGCAACGCTTCCTGAGCCGCCTGGTTCGTGTTCCCCGCCCACTGGTTCGCAGAGACATGATGATCCCAGTTATCCTCCACCTGAGCTTGACTGTCCTGTTCTCTTTCTCCACCTTGACTGCTAAACGTCATCACAGGCACAGTGAGAGGCTCAGGGGGGTGCCTCACATACTCCTTCATAAGATTAACGTGACATAACTGATTGCGCTTACGTCTGTCTGGAGTGGCTACCAAGTAATCCAGGTCCGATAGCTTCTCAACCACCCTATAAGGACCAGTGTACTTCGCGGATAAGGGGTGACCTACAAGGGGCAGTAGAATCAACACCTCCTGACCCGCGTGAAACTCCCTGAGTTTAACCTTGAGGTCGTACCTGTCCTTCATGAGGGCCTGAGAGCTAGTCAAATTACGGCCAGCCAACTCCAGACTGCGCAACATCCGTTCTCGACTGTCGAGGACATACTTGAGCATAGAACAAGGTTTTTCTGCGCCCTCCCATATTTCTTTAACCATATGGAGAGGCCCTCTGACACGGTGTCCAAAGACGAGCTCATTAGGGCTGAATCCCAAACTTTCCCCAGGTACCTCCCGTGCAGCAAACAAAACATATGGCAGGCCAAGATCCCAATCTTTCCCATTCTCAAAGCAATAACAACGAAGCATAGATTTTAAGGTTGAGTGCCATCGCTCTAACACACCCTGGCTCTCCGGATGATACGCAGATGACACAACCGTAACAATCCCATGCTGCTGCATAGTTTGAACAAAGAGGTTAGAAGTGAAGTTGGATCCTTGGTCTGACTGAATCTCCTGCGGGTGACCATACCGGGAAAAATACACTAGCAAGTTTCGGACCACCGTCTTCGCTGACCCATTTCTCATAGGGTACGCGTCAGGGTACCTTGTTTCTACATCCATGATGGTCAGGAGAAACTTGTTTCCGGCACTTGTAGGGGGAAGGGGGCCAACCATATCCACTATAACCTTACTAAAGGGAGGCCCTCTGCCAGGAATGGGGTGTAACGGCACCTTAGGAATGCTCTGATTTGGTTTGCCAACCTTCTGACACACATCACACATTGCCACCCATGACACAACTTGTGCTCTCAGACCAGGCCACCCAAATAATTTCCCCAAGGCTGCAACCGTCTTACGGACACCCAGATGTGCCGCCAGTGGTACATCATGGGCCAACCTAAGTAGGCTTTCCCTGCAAACCCTTGGCACGACCAGCTGGTCTACCTCTCCTGACCCCCCCTCCCAATTCCTCTGCGGATCTTGGAATCGCCGGTACAGTATGCCATCTATGAACAAAAAATCTCCCGACTGTGCATCACTGTCCTCTTCCAACTCGACAGCACTGGTACCACATTCAAGAACCTCCGGGTCTTCTAATTGCAATTTACGAATGTCCGAAGGAGCAAGCTTATCTAAGTGTTTGTGAAACAACTCATGCCCCCCTCCTACACTGAATTTAGCCTCCCGTTGCTCTCTCTCTGTGTATCGTTGCTGTCTCTTCGTCTTTTTAAGCCCATCCTCTGCCTTCTTACTAACAGTTAATGGGTCTTCTCCAGACTCGAAAATTGGTCCTAATAATGAGTCCCCGAGAATGTCCGTTGATACTAAACTCTCAACCGCATCAACTTTCAACACCTTCTCGGTACCTTTCCTCCGCTTGTCTAAAGACTGTTGATCAGAATGTGACTCCCTGGACGCAAGAGATCTGGTGACAACACACGCCATAGGTTGCACCTGACACTTCTCAACCCACTCCTGCTCCTCCCTACTCACGTCGGCCGGCTTCTCGGCAACGACTAAGGGTGGAGCCTCAGAAGTAGGCCCCGCAAAGTCGTTGCCGAGAAGGAGGTCGACGCCCCCAACAGGTAACTTCTCCACAATTCCTACATCCAGGTCACGAGTCACACCATCAACTTCCATCTTCATTCTTACAAGCGGGTATGACCTTGTTGCATTAACCCCTGAACCACAACCACCCGCGCCGTATTTACAGGTTTACCAGTGAAATTCCTCAACAATGTTTGCGATGCCCCAGTGTCACGCAAAATTCTCACCTCATGCCTTCTACCCCCCCACTCCACACAACCGAGTCCCCTGTGGTCACTAAAGGCATCACGGACAGGGAATAAGCCTTCCGGATCCTTCTGCACTGGCAGTGTATTTACCTCGGAAGAATTGCCTCTAACAAACTCCGATGTCCTCTTGAACACTCCAATGCCATGAGCAAAAGACATGGCTGCCGGAGGAGGTCGACTAGGGCACTCACTTGCTTTATGACCCTCCTTGTGGCACTTAAAACACATAAATTTCGGTTTCGGCTTATACTGTGATGTAAAAGGCCCCTGACTTTTCTTATACGGCGTGGTGTTAGGTTTGGATTCAGTTTTAGTTTCATTGCTCTTTTGTTTAAATGTGTCGTTGCTACGGGGAGGGGGAGGATAACGGTCCTTAGCACTTGCATCGTACTTCTGTGAGGACCCGCAACCCCGAATCAACGACAGCCGTAAATCAGCCATTTCTGCTGCTTCTACTAGAGTTCTTGGTTTTTTCTCCTTTAAGTTCAAAGTTAGATCACCGCCCGTGCTCTTAAAGAACTGCTCCATCATCATTAACTGCTTAACTCCATCAAATGTTGTTACCTTCTCAGATCGGAGCCAGTTCCCCATAGCATCGGACAAGTCCCGGGCGTGTTCCAAAAAGGTGCTATCTCTTCCCTTAGTTACACCCCGGAACTTCAAACGGTACGTTTCTGGTTGCAGTTCGTAAGCCCTCAGGACAGCCTCCTTGAGATCCTCATACACAATACATGACTCCAAAGGTAACGCATCGTAGGCTTTAAGACCCTTGCCTATTAATCTAGAGGATACAAGTGCTGCCCATTTATTCTCTGGCCACTGGTGTTCCTGGCACTTCTTCTCAAAGCGTGCGAAAAATTCTGTTACACCACTCTCATCAAACACCGGAACCAGTTTCAATAAGTGCGAGAGAGATTGATCAGGAGCACGGTTACCAGCCCCAAGTCGCTGTCCCGTTGTCTCTACTCGCGACTTCTCTACGTCCCTGTCGGCACAGTACATAGTCGACTCAGCTTGGATTTTTGCTAGCTCTATTTACTGCTGAAGCTCACCTGCCCTTTGTTGCTGGTGAAGCTGAAGCTCAGATACCCTGATAGCCTTTCTCTCTTCGATCTTTGCTAATTCGAGCTGATACAATAATTCTGGAGTTAACCCTGGAGGAGGTGAAGGTGCTACAATGTTTGAAATTACCGGTGGTCCCCCCAGGGGCAACCCACCCTGCCAGTCACCACCCAACTGTGGAAGCGTACCCGGGGTCGGCAAACTACTGGGATGGCTGGGAGTCGAGTGTAGGGGAAGCATGGCCGAAGGGCTCTGAGCACTCAACCCATCTCGCTCACCAGTCACCCTGCCCAGTACACACGTTATCAAGTTATCCCTGGTCATGCTGCTAGTACCCGCATGACCGATAGCTGTGGCCAGGCATTGAAGACCGTACCGATCCATACCCTCCAACCGCTCGGCAGTAACAGGCCATTGCAAAAATATCCTAGCATCCTCCTCACAGTTCACCTGATTAACCCTTTCATCATACTGCTGTTCCACAGTTTCGACATTACGTACTGTGTCTCCATTCTCCTCTGATCCGGTATAAGACATGATGCTCACAAAAAATTCTCACCTTAATATTCAGAAAAGAAGCACCCCAAACTCTTATACCTCAATATACACACAAAAATTCTCGGAAATACTCAAGGGCTATACTATGTTGCAAAAAAAAAATATTCTTGCTGATCCCCGCAAAATATTCCCCAAAACAATGTAGGTTCAACAAATCCTAGGTAAGGTCGCCATTTGTTACGACTGAGGTTTAAATATATCAGGGCTCTTATTCATTGGACTAGTAATGGCATAAATGCTACAACGGAAAGCGCTAGATCCAACCTCTGATGTATATTCCCAGTGAACAAAGAACACAAATACTCTCCAGAGTTCTATAATGCAATAATAAGTTATCAAACTCTCAATAAATGTGCGTCTACTCTAGGCTTAATGTTATGTGAAAACAGCCTATTACTACCTATAACCGAAGGTGCTTGGTTATGGTATGCAAAGTAAGGTGGTAAGGGAAGTTACAGCTTACGTTACTTTAATCAATAAATGTCAGGCACTCCTGCATGAAAGAAAGTGCACTAAAGTCCTTCAACACCAACAAGGAATCTTCTTTAAATGTTAGATGCTATCAAGATGCTCGAATCGGAAATGGAACCCAAAAAGGCTGGCAGCGGAACAATGCTCGTGCAGGCTATGCACACAAAAAGGCAGGATATATAATGCAGTCGGAGCCAAGAATATCCTAAACGCTACAACAATAATAATAATCGCCACAACAATGCAGTATTCCTATCAACAAAAAGAGCCTAAGTCGTTTGTGTCTCAATACATCAAACTAGGCTGCAAAATGCTTGTGTAATCATAAACGGGTATGCATAATAAGAGTAATTAATTACTTAATGTCTACTATGACTGATAAAGTCTAGCTAGAGTCAATGATACGAGATACTGGTGCGCATGGCATGCCGCATAGCCTAGTGCAAATCTCAAGTCTGTGCGTCAAATATTACGTTATTGGGAAGGGTAGCTCTCTTGAGAAACCTTAATACCGAAGTATTAAGCGTTCTCCTGGCGTACCTCAAAGAAAAACAACCGAGCCTAGAACAGTGCAGAATGGTATAGGCAAAAAGCCCTCATTCGTGCATGCTCTATTCTCAATGGCACACAGACTAGAATTTACCCAATCAACTCCAGTTCTCAGGTATGTCGTGCAGCTTTTAACTAAAGCCAGCACCCATCGGAAACAATACCTTATAGTATCAGACTCCTAGTCTAGCATTATCTAATCCAGCAGAACACTAATAATTACAGAAAGCAGTACTGAACAATATGAATGCCAACCAATGCTTCGTGATCAACTTATCTTAACAACTAACATACACGGGTTATATCAGACCTTAACGCACAATACAACTGGCCAGCATGAAGCTGATTATGCAGAGTTAACCAGAGGGGGTATAATATTAATAAAAGGTGATGAAATATATGGAAAATGAGAGAGATAGGCAGAGGAAAAGGTTCTCAGGTGCGGCTAGGGGGACAGGTATCAAAGGGATAAGAGGGATGCGTTCTAGAAACCAGATCTGAGGGAGAGAGTGGCCAGAGAGCAGTATATATACTAGCACTAGTTCGAACCGTGTAGGAAAAGCGGTAACAAGTCCTCTAGCCAATGCTAAAGAAGCTAGCTAAACATGACGTCACCAAGCATGGTAAAAACTCCTCCAACGAATCCCCACGAGGCCAGCCAGCTATGACGTCATCGAGTATATCAAAACACTGCGCGCCTCCCCACACTCTGTTCTACTCTCTCTCTCTCTCTCTCTCTCTCTCTCTCTCTCTCTCTCTCTCTCTCTCTCTCTCTCTCTCAAATCCTATCATTACTACTTAATGATAAAACATATACTTTGCAATTAAATATATAA
Source organism: Paralithodes platypus (assembly GCA_032716605.1). NCBI lineage: Eukaryota > Metazoa > Arthropoda > Malacostraca > Decapoda > Lithodidae > Paralithodes > Paralithodes platypus. The sequence goes on from CM064566.1 coordinate 44,685,929, forward strand.
AGCCTTGACATGGGTGAAAACAAAGAGCCTTTCTGGACTGCCCATGACACGAGCTTTCATATGAAATAAAGCACACAACAATACATAAACTGTAGCCACATCCACTGCCCTGGCAATCCTAGCGAGTCACTGTAGGACAAGCCATGCGGTTCTAACGGAGTGGTTAACGTCACAAATGTTATTCCGATGAAATGGAAGTTGTATAGCCTAGCCTATATATTTGTAAAATGCACGGTGCGCTGGCTTGGAGCAAGCCTGTGTTGTTTTTCCCGTCTTGTGATGATCTTGCGACGGCTCGGTTGAGACGGTGGTCTTGCGACGGGACCGGAAAATCACGTCTCTAAATAGGGAAACTAACTTGAATATCGCTAGAATTCATCACATCTTGATGTCGCTAGATGGAAGTGATGGAAGTGATTCGCTGGATTTAGCGGTAGCAGCTACATTGGCAACATCGTACCAAGAACCTTCATTCCGTTATAATGAACAAGGTCAGATTTCGAAACTATTACAATTATTTCAAAGTTCAGAGATCATCAGATTGGTTTAGAAGTCGAAGTTCACAATTTCAGTTCCATTAGTTTAACAAACATAATAAATGATAATATGCTACTTAGAGGGTTTAATAAAGAAACATTACTTTCCCGATATCGTATAAGCGTACGCAAGCTGTTGTTCATTTTTTTTGGTTTTACGAACGTCAACAAACGCTTCGTATATTTGGGTTTGGTGAATCTTTTGGGGTTCTTAGTTATACATCAGAACATATTTATATTTTTCACACTCTTATAAGTATAAACACTTACTTGTTAAAGAGGAAATACACAAAAGCCCAATTTCGAATGATCGTGAATAACTTTACTTTGGCGTATGTTTGGGCTAATTTAAGACTACATTTAAGACGTGATTTTCCGGTCCCGTCGCAAAACCATCGTCGCAAGATCTACCCCGAAAACTGTTTTTCCGGTCCCGTCGCAAGCCCACCTTAGCAAGCGAGACACCAATATTCTCTTGCGACGGCAAGAGAGCTCCGGAGCTGGGTTGACGGCAAGCTGAAACAACTTAAGACGTGATTTTCCGGTCCCGTCGCAAGACCACCGTCTCAACCGAGCCGTCGCAAGATAATCACAAGACGGGAAAAACAACACAGGCAAAACAAAACAATCGTCCAAGCCAGCGCACCATTTTACAAATATATAGGCTAGGCTATACAACTTCCATTTCATCGGAAAAACACCCCTTTACTGTTTCTTCATTCTAATTTATTTCGGTATATTTGTTTATCCAAACATTATCTTATAATTTACTTGCCTATTATTAGGAAGTAGAGTAATAAGAGCCCACAGTAACGAATATCCAGTTGTTGATAATAAATTAATGTGGGACAGTACGCCTGGTTAGATTTTGTCCACGAAACAACAACAAACCCCAGCTGTGACTAGGCCTAGGCTATGCTATTTACCGATTGTTTGTTTCACATCAGAATTGCATTTATATAATCCTTATGATAATTAAATTGGCGGTGAATGTTATTACGATGAAATGGAAGTTGTATAGCCTAGCCTATATATTTGTAAAATGATGCGCTGGCTTGGAGCAAGCCTGTGTTGTTTTTCCCGTCTTGTGATGATCTTGCGACGGCTCGGTTGAGACGGTGGTCTTGCGACGGGACCAGAAAATCACGTTTTTAGATAGATAGATTTTTTTAACACTCGCCAATGAAATATGATGACTTGCTTACAGATATATACGTAAAGCCCGAATCGGATTGACTTAAACCCAATTGTTCACTTCCTCAAGCCTGTGTAGGAGCAGGGTTGAGTTGGCTTGATATTGGACACCCTTGTATGGCATTTGGGTGTGAAATACGACACCATTTCCAGTCTATCGGAGATAATTATTAAAATGCCCCAGAACGAGAAGCCCACCACAGAAGCCACGAGCGAACACCACACAGAAACACCCGAAAGAAAGGCCCACAGAACGAAAGGACCAGGTGACCGAGCCAACCAGTTCAGACAGGCCAAGGCCCGCAGGGCTAAACAGCTCCAAACCACACCTGCCTACCCCTTCTAAACACTGACCTTTCCCACACCTCGCATATACACTACCCCTCGTGTCCTACACCTCTACCTACATGATGACGAACATAAATACACCTTAAAGTTAATACACCCATGCCCTGTCCCTAAATTAGGATGTCAATATCAACATACCCTAAAAATACCTTGTCTTGCCAGACTAAGTTTCTGAAAACCAATCGCCCCATAAATATATGTATGTTCCTCCCAGGTTAAAACACCCATGCCTGTCCCTAGACCTCGTATATCATTTTTCCATGACGAGTATAGATATATGTAACCCCGTGCTCAGTCGCCCCCTTGCATTGTTCCTCTAGTAACTAAGTGTATATATAATATTAACCGGAGTATGCCACCAGTATTGATACGACATAGCGGCACTGTCCTTGTGTCGTATTGTGCCACGTGCAGACCAACCAGGTTTCATCACCTTATTAGGACGACGGCTATAATGTCGTCATTCATGCATGTATTCAATCCTTAGGTTAGTTATCTTTATCCGCCATTGTGTTCATCTCTTCCATTTACTTTTCCACAATTGTTATACGTCTTCCAATCACCTCCTTCGTATCCACAGTCCACACTACTCTATTTTGCTTTGTGTCCTACACCTCTTACCCGCCAGACTCTACCTACATGATGATGTACATGAGTACACATTAATTTAATACACCCATTAAAATGCCCCAGAACAAGAAGCCCACCACAGAAGCCACGAGCGAACACCACACAGAAACACCCGGAAGAAAGGTCCACAGAACGAAAGGACCAGCTGACCGAGCCCGCCATTCCAGACAGGCCCAAGCCCGCAGGGCTAAACAGCTCCAGGACACACCCATTTACCTTTTCTAAACCGACCATTTTCCACACCTCACGTACACTAACCCCCTCGTGTCCTACACTTATTAACTACAAAGATGATGAACAGGAATATACATTCATATTAAAAACACCCATGCCTGTCCCGACGTTGAGCCAATGCCAACACATCAGACAGCCATAATTATATCTATGTATGTTCTTGCATCCGAGAAGTAGATGTTATATATCTTAGAAGTTAAAACACCCACGCTGTCCCTAGACCCCGTATATCATTTTCCATGACTAGTATAGATATGTGTAACCCGTGCTCAGTCGCCCCTTGCATTGTTCCTCTAGTAACTAAGTCTATAATATTAACTGCCACCAGCATTGATACGACATAGCGGCACTGTCCTTGCTACAAAGATGATGAACAGGAATATACATTCATATTAAAAACACCCATGCCTGTCCCGACGTTGAGCCAATGCCAACACATCAGACAGCCATAATTATATCTATGTATGTTCTTGCATCCGAGAAGTAGATGTTATATATCTTAGAAGTTCAAACACCCACGCTTGTCCCTAGACCTCTTATATCATTTTCCATGACGAGTATAGATATGTGTAACCCGTGCTCAGTCACCCCTTGCATTGTTCCTCTAGTAACTAAGTCTATAATATTAACTGCCACCAGCATTGATGCGACATAGCGGCAGTGTCCTTGTGTCGTATTATGCCCAGTACAGATCAACCAGGTTTCATCACCTTATTAGGACGACGACTATAATGTCATCGTTCATCGATGTATGCAATCCTTTAGGTTAAGTATTTTATCCGCCATTGTGTTCACCTTTTTCCATTTACTTTCCACAATTGTCATACGTCTTCCCCTTGCCTCCTTCGTATCCACAGTCCACACTACGCCAATTTACTTCGTGTCTTACACCTCTTACCCCAACCAGAGATTATATAAGATAACCTGGTTATCAGTATCTGTCATAAGTACCCCGAAACAATAACTAAGTACCCCTACGAACTGCCGCTGTTGTTGATATTATATTTAATAGAAAACGCAGTTCCCAGGGCCAACTAATAGTATCCATAACCCTCGGACTGATCACATAACTCTATCTTTTCCAGACTCCTATACCACCCCATAGTTGCATTCCCCGGTAGCATTTGGCTAACGTATTCTACTGCCTTTTCAAACTTCCATATCAATTGTAGCCTAATGCCACCCCCACGCCCAGGGACCTTAGGGGCAAAATTTCCCTGTAGCCCTTGAACTCTCCCCCCCCCCTCTCATTAAGACACCCGCGCTTCTCGACTCTTGTCCGACCTAGCCTCTCTCTCATACCTCTTGAAGATCCTTGAATTGTCCGTTACTAACGCTCTCCAACCTTTTATATATACTCCTATCCAGCCTACCTTCACTTAGTAGGCCAGAACAACATTAGAACTTTACTAGCCCCTTGCATGCCATCTATTCTCTTACAACACATTCACAACCCTGCACCCAATGGTCGTCGGTGCGAGGCTAGCCGCCCCGCCAGTAACTAACTTCTATTGTCATACTTCCAGATAAATGTGGCAGAGTTAGCAACCCAGTCTCCACCATATCCAGCAAACCCTACAATTAACAACCAGCCGAGTAAAACCAGCTAGCTAAGGCACCTTCGGTTTTGGTATTAAAGACACTCACATCTGTCTCATACACAGAGGGTTATTACAAACACTGGTGATATGGCAAGCCCCTAGCCACAGCCGCCGGACGACTATATCAGAGAGAGGGCGCCCAGCTCCCCCTTTTTGCCCACCCGAGGAGGGAGACCCCCACCCCCGCGGAGGTATACCTGGCCCCTGTTTTGACTTTCGAGTCATTGCCAGGTAGCACAGGAATTCTTCCTATCAATGAACTAACCATGAATGACTAACACCTTTACTAACCTCTATTACCTCACAATAAACCATTTACCTTTCTTGCATGCTCTGATCACTAAATTAGCACCTCAGCTATACCATAGAATGAAGATTGAACAATCTAGAGAGACGCTCCTATCACAGCTGTCCCCATCCTCCTCGCAAAGTAGATCCAGTCTCTCTCCCCTAAATACGTCCAGTATAGCCAAAATAGTACCTCTTACTAAGGCTCAGTTATATGAAAATATAAAGGCTTCCTATCGCCCTGTGCCACAACAGTAAATACCATCTTACCTAGTCCCCATATCTATTGAGAGCTCAATTAAGTCCATAAGACTCGAGATCCCTACTGTCTACAGGGTCCAGAACCGAGCCTATAAATCTAACTCCCGCCCCCCGTCAAATCAGTTGAAAGCTAGACACCAACCAGTGGTCACTACCCTGCAGTTTACCTCTAGCTCTGCCCTTGTGTTGTTCCGGAGTTGAGAGATTCCAGATCCGGCAGACTCCGTGGCAGAGAAGACTGATAGAAGCATCTGTCCATGTACAAGTCCTAACGTGCACCTTATAACCTTCACACAAATTCGTGGGTATATAAGTGTGTAGCCAGCAACGATCATCAAGAGATCCGACTTGAGAACTTCCTACATTTTGGACCATCTGGACGGCCGAGGAACCAGTCGTTAGCCCCCAACATCACCGGAAGCAAGATAACCAGGACCAGATCTACCCATACTATTCAAGATTCATGTTACTAGTACTAAGTGTTATAGTACTAGCTTGATACTCACCTATTAACTTTCTATAAAGTGGCTAAGACCTTGCCCAGTGTAATTCATATTTAACCATTCCATTTGGGACGTACTAAGCGATCAGTGGTTTTTTTAACAGGCGACCTTGACTCTCGTAATTACCTTATTCAGATATTAAAACTCTAGTGATATCTAACGTTCGCCCACTGATTCGTGTTCTACATATTTCTGCCTTAAGAATATCAAACTTAGTTCAGTACCCCCATGAGGTTGCTAGAGATTTCCGTGTTCTATAATATACGCGTCTAATCCTAACTGTGAGTTGCTACGTGGGCACGCGACCAGCCAGCAAGAGGTAAAATCAGTGACATTGAATTATACGAATATATTGAGGTCTTCCAGTAAAATATAAACTTGCTAATTAAACCCGTGATCAGAAGAATATACCTGAACGTTGGAAGTGGGAGACTAGGCTCCATCCAAATCCGCAAATGCTAGCAGTTCCCTTCTATCATTTGTTTTGTGCGAATATAACTATCTTTCTATGCTCTTTCTTTCTTTATTTCAATAAACGTGAACTTGTGTCGTGTTACCGTGTGTTTATTTTGTGTTCTCTATTCCTCATACCTTGTATTGTGCATGCAGCCTTCTATACCCAGTCATTCAAAACTCACATTACCCAAGTTAAACCTGTAGAAAAACAGGGCATAACATTGGCAGCAGCGGTGGTTCTTGATTCGGATAAAAGGTTGCATTACATTGCAAGTTTGGAACAGCTAGAACACGAGAACATCATGGCGCAACCTAACCACGTTTTCATCCCAAATTATGATGAAACAAATTATGGGATCGAAGTATTCATGGACATAGTGAAACCCTTAGTTGACATTACTTATACCACGGACGCACATAAAATAGCCGTAACATTACCACACCTGGGAAAAGCCGTTTCCCTGGTGGCCTATCAAGTGCGCCCTGATCTCACCTGGAACGAATTTCGCACAATAGTGATAGAAGCCATTAAACCTTCGTTGGGCGTTTTCGTGGCCCACACCCGTATCCTAGACACGAAATTCGAAGGCGATCTAGATGCCACAGTCAGTAAGCTTGCCCAACACATAAAAAATTATTTCCCCACGTTGACCAAAATCCAACAAGAACAGCAAATTCTGGTCAACCTTGTGTCGATATTGCCCTCAGCAGTAAAAGACCATTTCCGGGTGCACGATTTCGTCGAATACAAAAAAGACCTCATCACGATCCGACGTATTTTGGCCGTGCGCACAGAAGCACCCACCCAAATCGCTGCAATCAAGAGGTTTCCCACGCACCCGCAGCAAACCAACCACCAAAACCCCAAGAATGCCTACCCAGCCTCATCTTTCAACAACAGACCCACCTACCCTTCCGGCAAGCCCCAACCCAGTAGACCCCGGTTCCAACCGTCCCAGCCACGCAGAATCTTCAACCGGAACAGCAACTACAACACTTACCAAAGTAAAAATCCTACCTTAGTCATTATCAACCCCTATGATTTCCCTGCCTGTAATGCTCAGTGTGCCCTCCACCAAATTCGTGACTCTGCCAAACCTCGCCCCTCTACTCCTCGCATTTCTGTAAATGAAGAGGAGTGGGGACAAGAGGAAGAAATTGCCCCCCATACCATGACCTCAGACGATACCGAGGAAACCCTGGAAGAGGTAGATACCGACCCCCAGGATTTTTAAAGTATCCCCCGCCCACGATGGGCTCGGCGGGGGACGCCATAACTAGTCGCACTGCCCCCATTTATTACATGGCCAAAATCAAGGACACTCCTGTCCGCTTGCTAATCGACACGGGAGCTGCCAAGTCATGTTTGTTCAAATCTTACTATGAAAAACATCCCCGACGATTTGGCCCTTTGTTAAACACCAAAACAGAACTCATCTCAGCTGCTGATACTTACTTAAATCTCCTAGGAGACACTTTACCCCTATCAGTAACCACTCCTGGCCCCCATGCTCGTTGTTATCACACATTTACAGTATTTTCCTCCAACTGTAAACATTATGATGGTTTCCTTGGACTTGACCTCCTTCAAAAACTAGAGGCCCAGATTGACTGCGGCCAAAGGCTGATCTCATTCAAAAACAAATTCCAGCCCAAAGCCTCTGACAAACCAATCACGCAGAAACCCATTCCCAAAAAGAAAAAACAACCTCCCCCTCAACAAAACCTGATTCAGGGTTACCAAGTTGCAGCTAGCACTAAGGTTACTCCTAAAACCTCCCCTTGCCCCGAGATCTCTCAAAACCTCGCTCAATTCAGTAAAAAAATGCCTCAACAAACGAAAGAAGACAAGTCCAAGCAACTCCCCCTCGGTAATCCCCTCAATTCTCGTAACTCTGTCCAGAATAAATCCTCCCATGTTTTCAGGACAGACTCTGATATATGTAACCCTAATTCTATCCAATGTTTATGTACACATGTTTCCAGAGAAAATGCCGACCAATGTACCCAACAATGTTTCCCCCATGCCCCCAGAAATGTTAACAACCCCAAATCAATACACCAGTCCTACACCAATAACCCATGTTCTACACCTAACTTTTTCCCCACCAACCCTCCGCAGTCCCCCCAGCAAATCCCGTTTACTAACTTGCTCACCTCGCACCCTTCTGAAACGCCCGCACGCGCCGTTAATCCCCCCCTCACGCGTGCCGACCGAGGGACACAACCATGTTCCCACCATGCCCCCAGAAATGCCCAGCTATTCCACCACCCCCCCAATCCCCCTTGTGACAGTTTTTCGTCAGTAGCTCCCTTCCACCCCCCCCACAATTCACACCCCTAATAAACTTCAAAACCCCACACTTGACTCACCCCCTCATGACAGACAAACCCACCAACCCCAGATAACCTCTAAACAAACCGTTACTGCCACCGACAACGCTCCCCCCACCAACCCTCCGCAGTCCCTCCAACAAATCCCGTTTTCTAACCCCCTCACACCGCGCCCCACTGATCCTCTCACACGCGCCGTTAATCCCCCCCTCACGCGTGACCCCCACCAAAGTGACCTTGCCCCCCTTATAAGTACCAAGCACCTGCTCGCCAGTCAATCCCCCACCATCATTAGCCCAGCGGTAGTTCAGGATAAATGCCAAATTCCCCCCCACCATCAAAAATGGGTGAACCTGCGGCCCATACCCCAAACTCACATGGTATTTTCCCCCACTAACACATCCCCCAACCCCCATCGCTGCCTCTTACAACCCGCCATCATTCCCGCTCGTATCAACCACATTCTCGTGGCTAATATCTCAGAGGAACCCCTGACATTACCGAAAGGTCTCATTATAGGAGATCTCGAAACTTTCGATGACCTCCCCATACATTGTAACGACACCCCTACCAGCCTCCAATTGCCCCCTCTTCCTGAGACACTATCTGACCACCAAAAGAACGGCATGTACGACCTACTGATGGAATTCAGTGACGTCTTTGCCCAACAACCCACCGAAATCGGACAGACGGATGTAGAACAACACATCATTAACACCACAGGCCCCCCCATACGACAACCATCCCGTAGAAAGAACCCCATACAACGTCAGGAAGAGGAACGCCAAGTCCAGGAAATGTTAGAGGCTGGGATTGCCACCCCGTCCATTAGCCCCTGGTCTTCCCCTGTTGTCTTAGTCAAAAAGAAAGATGGGACAACCCGTTTTTGCGTCGATTACAGGAGGTTAAATGACATAACCATTAAAGACGCTACGCCCTTACCCCGAATAGACGATTCTCTTGACTCCCTATACGGATCCAAATGGTTCACTACCCTCGACTTGCAAGCAGGGTATTGGCAAGTGCCTATCAAGGCCGAGGACCAAAAGAAAACAGCATTTTCCACTAGTGGTGGCCATCACTATGAATTTAACGTCCTACCTTTTGGCCTCTGTAACGGACCCGCCACTTTCTCCCGTTTGATGGAAACGGTATTGCATGGCCTAACCTGGGAAACCTGCCTAGCCTATCTGGACGATATTATTGTGTACTCTCCAACCTGGGAAGAACACCTCCTCAGGTTGAGACAAGTCCTGCAAAGAATCCGAGCCGCCGGGTTGAAATTAAAACCCTCAAAGTGCGTGATTGCCCGGAATAAGGTCGATTTTCTCGGACACGTGATATCTGAACATGGTATTGCGCCAGACCCAAAGAAACTTCAAGCCATACAAAACCAAACCCCACCCACCACGGTTAAAGGAATACGTTCGTTTCTAGGTTTAGCCACGTACTACAGACGTTTCGTCCCCCACTTTGCCACCATAGCCAGACCCCTCCACCAACTTACCCACAAAGACACCCCGTTCGCCTGGACACCTGAAAGAGACCTCGCGTTTAACACTTTGAAGCAAAAGCTAATCCAAGCCCCTATTGTCGTTTTCCCTGACTACCAGAAACCTTTCCGTCTTTATACCGACGTATCTCTGTACGCCATAGGTGCAGTATTAGCTCAATTCAGAGATGGAAAGGAACATGTGATAGCGTATGCCAGCTACAGACTCACCCCACCCCAACAGAATTACGCAGCCACCAAGAGAGAGTGCTTAGGGATCATTTGGGCACTCAGCCACTTCCGGTCATTTGTGTTAGGCGCAAAACTCAAAATAATTACCGACCATCAATCTTTACAATGGCTGCGTAGGTGCGAAACCAACTCAGCCATTTTGGTACGTTGGAGAGAGACACTAGAGGACTACGACTTTACAATACAATATCGTCCCGGCAAACTCCATACTAATGCAGACGCCCTGTCATGTTTGCCAGTACCAAAAGACCCCCCCACCAACCTAGCCGCCTTACAAAACACTCAATTGGTATCTACCCCCACCTCCCGACAGAATGCCCCCCCAGCCCCCTCCCTAATTCAATCTTGGGAAGCACGAATCAGACCCCCCTGGATACCGTTAAACGTCTTCAGGAGACTGACTCGCTGGGGAGATCAACTTGCCACAGACACTGGTCACATAATCTTGGACCCCACCATAGCCCACGACTACATGATTGCCATCCACGAGGGAAACGGCATACACCTTGGACAAAAGAAAATGTTAAAGATCTTCACAGACCAATACTGGACCCCCAACCCCTCCAAAATTGCACAACGAGTGACAGAATTCTGCAAACCGTGTTTATTGGGAAAGGATAGATCACGCACCCCAGGCCCAGCTGGTACCATTTCTGCCAACAAACCGTTCCAAGTCCTATCCCTCGACATCATGGGCCCGTTCCCTTCTTACGCTGGCAACCGCTATATCGTCACATTTGTAGACGTATATTCAAAATTTCTAATAGCCTGCCCAGTTAAAGACCACACAGCCACCACAGTCGCCACACTGCTTGCCACCGAAGTGTTCCCTATATTCGGCCTTCCCCTTGCTCTTCTATCGGACAATGCCCCCGAGTTTAGTGGACACGTTTGGCAACAATTCACCCAACAATGCGGTATCAAGATTAAACACTCATCCCCGTACTGGCCTCAAGGAAATGCTATCTGCGAACGCAGCCATCGCACCATCAACAACCAGTTACGTACAAGAATGATTGCTCTTAATACCTCAGACTGGCCATCACAACTAAAGATGATACAGTGGGGTATGAACACCTGTCCTCGGGAAGACGGTATTTCCCCTCATGAACGTGTTTACGGTGTACCCCCCCTGTTACTGCCATTCCACCACCACGCTCACCTTCCCTCCACCACCTCCACAATTGACCCATTGCAACATCTGCAAAACACCCTCCATACCGCCCAGATCTGTCAAGACACCAAAACTGATAACATCGATGAAAAAAACCCTTTCGCCATCCATGACACCGTAATGGTAGCCAACCTCCCTATCACCAACAAGTTAGGCCCTCGCTATGTCGGACCCTACACCGTAATACAAGTCCCAAATGCCTTTCAAGTCACCATCGACTATCACGGCGCAACTCGCACGCTCCGAACTAGATTCGTCCGAGCGTTTAAACCTCTAAAGCCACAAGACATTACCCCACCCCACACGTCCGACCCTAAATTAAATACCCCTACTCACCCCCTCACTCAGGCTACGAATATTCCCATACAAACCCCTAAGGACCTAAGCCCTCCAGCACCGAACCGACAAATCTTTTCTCACCATACCCCCCCAACTAACCTCCACAAACCCCAAGCCCCCAATATCACACCCTCTTCCACCATGACACCTTCTTTCACTTCTGATAGTCAAGTTCCTCCCCAACTTATCCAAGTACAAAAACCTCCACCCACAACCCCGACCACAACAGAAACCCTCCCGTCTAGCCCTGACATACCTCCACCAGGCACCACAGTGAGAAAACCACCACCGCCACCCCAAACCAAGTACACACCCAACCGCACCACACAATCTACCTCAGTAACCTCACGCTACAACTTACGCCCCCCACGTTATTTAGCGTTAGCAACGTTTTTTATGGGGGGGGCGGGAGGGAAGGAAGGGGGTAGGGGTGGTAGGGAGGGGGTGGTAGGGAGGGGGTGGGGGCGGGAGGGGGCAGGGGGTGCGGGGAAGGAAGGAGGGTGGGGGTGGGGGTGGGGGGGGGGGGGGGGAGTTAACCAACAACGAGCCCCCCCCCCCCCCTACCCCCCCTAACTCCCCGCCTCCCCCTAACCCCGGCTACCACCCTACCCCCCTCCCCTCCCCTCCCTACCCTCCTTCCTTCCCTTCACCCCTGCCCCTCCCTACCACCCCGGTGGTGATGGGCTGGTCTATCAGAGTGAGAACGGAGCGATCTCTGCCATACCCATAGCTTACTCTGACTGTTTCCTTTTACTTATATATTTTCTAGATCTCAAGTGACGGCGTCTCTTGCGTGGATTGACCTCCTAATCTACCAAGATTGGAAGCCAAAGCGTCACATCTTTCCTTTGCCCCTCAACTTTCTCTTCATAATTGCTGAGGGGCACAGGGCCCTGGGTGGGGCTTTGGTTTCCCGGGCGTTTCCGCACCCTCCTCAGCTCCCCGCCATGGAGTGGCTTCGGTCACCCAGGCTTTATTGTGGTCGGCGGGGAGGGTTCTGTGGGGGCGCTCGGTTATGGCCTTGGCCTTGCTCGGGGCCTTGGGGCTGTTCGGCCAGGCAGCTTGGGGAAAAACAACAACAACAACAACTTACGCCCACGACAAACATCGTTTAAAACCTCCAGAAAACACACCCTACTAACCAAGTTCTGTAGGGCTGCCAGACCACTACCCTCCTCCTCCTCCTCCTCCTCTTCTTCTTCTTCGTCGAATTCTCCCCCACAAAGGGAAAGAAGACGAATAATCACCAGCAAATCACCAACCTCATCAAACAACACACGCCCCTACCCCCAACCCTCCAACTTAAATCTACACTCCTTACCCACCCGGCTAGCCCCCCCCGCATCCGCCCCTTTCCCCTCCACGATCCCCACCACCCAACCCACACACCGACCAACCTCCTCATCTCACCGAACCCCCAACCAACGGCCCTAAGAAACCCCCCCCCAAAGTCACCCCCGAGAAAACTCCCACGTCATTTACCTATAAAACATGCTTCCCCTATAAAACATCGTCGAGCGACTCAAGTCCCACGACAAACATCTACCTTCCCACCAGGACCGCCAGAGGTAGAATAATCAACAGACCCATCAGATTTAAAGACAGCGATACAAAAATAACACCCCGTTCTGACACTAAGGACCCAAGCCACACAACACACACACCCCCTCCTTCCCACACACCTCCTTCACCCACCTTACCTACACCGATTTTGCGCATTGCCTCACTATATATTCCCAACCTACAACACCGCCTAAGAAAACCAAATACAACCCAGACTCACATTCCCCCTTCATCCCCAGCCCTGTTGTCACGCGCGAATCCCCTTTCGGTTAGTAACCCATTCACCACACTAAACAGACTTCCTGTCAACCCCACACACCTCACTCCGACCCCCACGGGGGAAAGCTACAAACCATTCATACGAAAGGTTAAAGTAAAGACCCCCACTGGACACTTGGCCCGTGTACCACACCCACACCAAGCCCGGGCAGCCGCCCGCCACAACACAGAGGACACATTCTTACAGGTATACATTGACCTGCAAAAGAAACCTGACCGTCGCTCTCGTGTTTGGTGGAACTTTCTAAATACCCTGAAAATGACCCACCATTACTATGATTCTTTTAACTTCACCCTTGAGGCTCGAGGACGAGCCTATAATGAAGGAGAGGGAAGTAAAATGCCCCAGAACAAGAAGCCCACCACAGAAGCCACGAGCGAACACCACACAGAAACACCCGGAAGAAAGGTCCACAGAACGAAAGGACCAGCTGACCGAGCCCGCCATTCCAGACAGGCCCAAGCCCGCAGGGCTAAACAGCTCCAGGACACACCCATTTACCTTTTCTAAACCGACCATTTTCCACACCTCACGTACACTAACCCCCTCGTGTCCTACACTTATTAACTACAAAGATGATGAACAGGAATATACATTCATATTAAAAACACCCATGCCTGTCCCGACGTTGAGCCAATGCCAACACATCAGACAGCCATAATTATATCTATGTATGTTCTTGCATCCGAGAAGTAGATGTTATATATCTTAGAAGTTAAAACACCCACGCTGTCCCTAGACCCCGTATATCATTTTCCATGACTAGTATAGATATGTGTAACCCGTGCTCAGTCGCCCCTTGCATTGTTCCTCTAGTAACTAAGTCTATAATATTAACTGCCACCAGCATTGATACGACATAGCGGCACTGTCCTTGCTACAAAGATGATGAACAGGAATATACATTCATATTAAAAACACCCATGCCTGTCCCGACGTTGAGCCAATGCCAACACATCAGACAGCCATAATTATATCTATGTATGTTCTTGCATCCGAGAAGTAGATGTTATATATCTTAGAAGTTCAAACACCCACGCTTGTCCCTAGACCTCTTATATCATTTTCCATGACGAGTATAGATATGTGTAACCCGTGCTCAGTCACCCCTTGCATTGTTCCTCTAGTAACTAAGTCTATAATATTAACTGCCACCAGCATTGATGCGACATAGCGGCAGTGTCCTTGTGTCGTATTATGCCCAGTACAGATCAACCAGGTTTCATCACCTTATTAGGACGACGACTATAATGTCATCGTTCATCGATGTATGCAATCCTTTAGGTTAAGTATTTTATCCGCCATTGTGTTCACCTTTTTCCATTTACTTTCCACAATTGTCATACGTCTTCCCCTTGCCTCCTTCGTATCCACAGTCCACACTACGCCAATTTACTTCGTGTCTTACACCTCTTACCCCAACCAGAGATTATATAAGATAACCTGGTTATCAGTATCTGTCATAAGTACCCCGAAACAATAACTAAGTACCCCTACGAACTGCCGCTGTTGTTGATATTATATTTAATAGAAAACGCAGTTCCCAGGGCCAACTAATAGTATCCATAACCCTCGGACTGATCACATAACTCTATCTTTTCCAGACTCCTATACCACCCCATAGTTGCATTCCCCGGTAGCATTTGGCTAACGTATTCTACTGCCTTTTCAAACTTCCATATCAATTGTAGCCTAATGCCACCCCCACGCCCAGGGACCTTAGGGGCAAAATTTCCCTGTAGCCCTTGAACTCTCCCCCCCCCCTCATTAAGACACCCGCGCTTCTCGACTCTTGTCCGACCTAGCCTCTCTCTCATACCTCTTGAAGATCCTTGAATTGTCCGTTACTAACGCTCTCCAACCTTTTATATATACTCCTATCCAGCCTACCTTCACTTAGTAGGCCAGAACAACATTAGAACTTTACTAGCCCCTTGCATGCCATCTATTCTCTTACAACACATTCACAACCCTGCACCCAATGGTCGTCGGTGCGAGGCTAGCCGCCCCGCCAGTAACTAACTTCTATTGTCATACTTCCAGATAAATGTGGCAGAGTTAGCAACCCAGTCTCCACCATATCCAGCAAACCCTACAATTAACAACCAGCCGAGTAAAACCAGCTAGCTAAGGCACCTTCGGTTTTGGTATTAACCTCTGAAGTGCGCATGGGGGTAATTGGAAACGTCCCCCTGTGCTGACGTATTTGAGGTGTTTCCGTCACTAAAATATTCATTGTGCCATTAATAGCATTAATATTTATCCATATGCGCCTATTATGGGTTGATTATAAAGGTATTAACCTGAAACAACAATAAAACGAGTGAAAACAGCGTTTGGATGGTCAAAATCGGAGATAGCCCCAGTTGTATAATGTATGGGTGAGGCAATCTGCTTTCCCGCAAATTTTCCCCCAAGGCCACTGAGACACAGTCGATCGATACTCTCTCTCTCTCTTTGCACTCGCTTGCTATCAGTGATGACCACACCTCCAATCGGATTCTAATGTTAGCACGAAATATACCTCAGAATAAGGGAATAACAGGGAAAATAGGTGATAACTGAAGGAGGAGGAAAGTGGGGAAGGAAGGTAGAGGACTGAGATTTTGCATGGCCCAGGGGCCAAAAAAAAATAAAAAAATAAAAAAAAAAAATATAAATTTTTTTTTTTTTTTTTCGATGTCAAAAGTTGATTTTTATTTTCTCTGACTCTTAAGAGTCTTCCCGCAGTGCGCCGGGGGAACTCTTAAGAGTCTCCCCGCAGCTCCCGGGTTAAAGACACTCACATCTGTCTCATACACAGAGGGTTATTACAAACACTGGTGATATGGCAAGCCCCTAGCCACAGCCGCCGGACGACTATATCAGAGAGAGGGCGCCCAGCTCCCCCTTTTTGCCCACCCGAGGAGGGAGACCCCCACCCCCGCGGAGGTATACCTGGCCCCTGTTTTGACTTTCGAGTCATTGCCAGGTAGCACAGGAATTCTTCCTATCAATGAACTAACCATGAATGACTAACACCTTTACTAACCTCTATTACCTCACAATAAACCATTTACCTTTCTTGCATGCTCTGATCACTAAATTAGCACCTCAGCTATACCATAGAATGAAGATTGAACAATCTAGAGAGACGCTCCTATCACAGCTGTCCCCATCCTCCTCGCAAAGTAGATCCAGTCTCTCTCCCCTAAATACGTCCAGTATAGCCAAATAGTACCTCTTACTAAGGCTCAGTTATATGAAAATATAAAGGCTTCCTATCGCCCTGTGCCACAACAGTAAATACCATCTTACCTAGTCCCCATATCTATTGAGAGCTCAATTAAGTCCATAAGACTCGAGATCCCTACTGTCTACAGGGTCCAGAACCGAGCCTATAAATCTAACTCCCGCCTCCAGTCAAATCAGTTGAAAGCTAGACACCAACCAGTGGTCACTACCCTGCAGTTTACCTCTAGCTCTGCCCTTGTGTTGTTCCGGAGTTGAGAGATTCCAGATCCGGCAGACTCCGTGGCAGAGAAGACTGATAGAAGCATCTGTCCATGTACAAGTCCTAACGTGCACCTTATAACCTTCACACAAATTCGTGGGTATATAAGTGTGTAGCCAGCAACGATCATCAAGAGATCCGACTTGAGAACTTCCTACATTTTGGACCATCTGGACGGCCGAGGAACCAGTCGTTAGCCCCCAACATCACCGGAAGCAAGATAACCAGGACCAGATCTACCCATACTATTCAAGATTCATGTTACTAGTACTAAGTGTTATAGTACTAGCTTGATACTCACCTATTAACTTTCTATAAAGTGGCTAAGACCTTGCCCAGTGTAATTCATATTTAACCATTCCATTTGGGACGTACTAAGCGATCAGTGTTTTTTTATTAACAGGCGACCTTGACTCTCGTAATTACCTTATTCAGATATTAAAACTCTAGTGATATCTAACGTTCGCCCACTGATTCGTGTTCTACATATTTCTGCCTTAAGAATATCAAACTTAGTTCAGTACCCCCATGAGGTTGCTAGAGATTTCCGTGTTCTATAATATACGCGTCTAATCCTAACTGTGAGTTGCTACGTGGGCACGCAACCAGCCAGCAAGAGGTAAAATCAGTGACATTGAATTATACGAATATATTGAGGTCTTCCAGTAAAATATAAACTTGCTAATTAAACCCGTGATCAGAAGAATATACCTGAACGTTGGAAGTGGGAGACTAGGCTCCATCCAAATCCACTAATGCTAGCAGTTCCCTTCTATCATTTGTTTTGTGCGAATATAACTATCTTTCTATGCTCTTTATTTCTTTATTTCAATAAACGTGAACTTGTGTCGTGTTACCGTGTGTTTATTTTGTGTTCTCTATTCCTCATACCTTGTATTGTGCATGCAGCCTTCTATACCCAGTCATTCAGAACTCACATTACCCAAGTTAAACCTGTAGAAAAACAGGGCATAACACCCATGCCCTGTCCCTAGGTTGAGCCAATGCCAACCAGTTCAGACAGCCATAAATCTATGTATGTTCTTCCATCCGAGAAGTAATATGTTCACCCCCTTAAAATACCTCGTCTTGCCAGACTAAGTTTCTGAAGACCAACTGCCCCCATAAATGTATGTTCTTCCATCCGAGAAGTAGTATGTTAAAACCCCATGTCCTAATTGATAAGAAACTATGATACCCACGGGTACACCAGTGTATATAGAACCATTGTTCCTGTAAGACCTAGCCAGCAATGACTGAAGATGTTAGCCACCATGCAGTAACATTAATTCTTACCCCAACCAGAGATTGTATATACCACCCTCTGTTACCATTGTCTCGACGCATTTTCACCACGAAACAATACCGAAGTTAACCCTACGAACTGTCGTTTTCTTTGGTGTATATATCATAGAAAACGCAGTTCCCAGGAACAACTAGATCAGCAAGAAATAGTGTCACATTAACAGTATCCATAACCATCGTATTGACGAGTAATAATACACCATGTTTTTTCCTACTTTGATCCACAGTCAAGCACACACCTACAGTTAACCTCCTCTTCCCCCCAGCCCCACAGTCCACATGATTCTATCCTTTCCAGACTCATATACCACCCCGTATTGTTCATCCCCCGGTAGCATTTGGCTAACATACTTTCCCTGTCATTAACCCCCAAACTCCAATATCAACTGTAGTCTAATGCCACCCCTACGCCCGGAGACCTTAGGATCAAACTTCCACGTAGCCCCCTGAACCCTCTCCCTCTCATTAACCCCCCACGCTCCTCGACTCCTTTCCGACCTAGCCTCTCCACCATACCTCCTGAATATCCTTGATTTTTCCGTTGCTAACATTCTCCAACCTTTATATATATACTCCTATCCAGCCTACCTTCCCTTAGTAGGACGGAACAACATTAGAACTTTACTAACCCTTTGCATGCCATCTATTCCCTCACATCCCATTCACAACCCTGTACCAAATGATCGTCAGTGCGAGGCTAGCCGCCTCGCCAGTGACTAACTTCTATTGCCATACTTCCAGATAAATGTGGCAGAGTTAGCAACCCAGTCTCCACCACATCCAGCAAACCATGCAATTAACAACCCAACCGATTAAACCAGCTAGTCAAGGCACCTTCGGTTTTGGTATTACGAACACCCACATCTGTCTCATAAACAGAGGGTTATTACAAACACTTGTGATATGGCAAGTCCCTAGCCACAGCCGCCGGACGACCATCACAGAGAGAGGGCGCGCACCTCCCCTTTTTTACCCACCCGAGGAGGGAGACCCCCACCCCTGCGGAGGTATACCTGACCCCTGTTTTGACTTCCGGGTCATTGCCAGGTAGCACAGGAATTCTTCCTATCAATGAACTAACCATGCATGACTAACCCCTTTACTAACCTCTATTAACCCACAATAACCCATTCACCTTTCTTGCATACTCGGATAATCAAATTAGCACCTCAGCTATACCATAGAATGAAGACTGAGCAATATAAGAGAGACGCTCCTATCACAGCTGTCCCAGTCCTCCTCGCAAAGTAGATCCAGTCTCCCTCCCCTCAATACTTCCAGTATAGCCAAAATAGTACCTCTTACTAAGGCTCAGTTATATCACATTATGAAGGCTCCCTATAGCCATGTGCCACAACAGTAATCACCACCTTACCTAGTCCCCGATCTATTGAGAGCTCAAATAATTCCATAAGACTCGAGATCCCTATGGCCTACAGGGTCCAAAACCGAGCCTATAAACCCAGCTCCAGCCCCCAGTAAAATCAGTTGAAAGATAGACACCAACCAGTGGCTGGCCCCCTTAAGTTGACCTCTAGCTCTGCCCTTGTGTTGTTCCTGAGATTTGAGTTCCAGAGCCGGCAGACTCCGTGGCAGATTTGAGATAGAAGCATCTGTCCACGTACAAGAAATCTACGTGCACCTTATAACCTTTACACACCAGTGGGTATATAAGCGTGTAGCCAGCAACGATCGCCAAGAGATCCGTCTTGAGAACTTCCTACAAATGGACCCCCTGGACGGCCGCGGAACCAGTCGTTAGCCCCCAACATCACGGACGCAAGATAACCAGGACCAGACCAACCAAATACTACCCAAGATTCACTTTATTAGTACTACCGTGTTACCGTACTAATTAGAGACTCACTTATTAATCTTTCTATGAAGTGGCTATATCTTTGCCCCAGTATAATTCATATATAACCATTCTATTGGGAAGTGCTAAGCGTATCAGTGTTCATTAATTAACAGGCGACATTAACTCGTAATTACCCCTATTCAGATATTATTACATAGAAGTAAAACCCTAGTGATATCTAACGTTCGCCCACTGATTTGTGTTCAACGTATTTCTGCTATAAGAATATAAAACTTAGATCAGTACCCCCCTGAGGTTACTAGAATTCCCGTGCTCTAAAAATACGCGTGTCTAATTCTAGTCTGTGAACTTCTACTTGCGCACCAGAACTGCCAGTAATAAATCTAATTAGTGAAATTGAATCTATAAGTAACATTGATGTCTTCCAGTATATAAACTTGCGAACCAAGCCAGTGATCAGAAGAGTATACCTGAACGTTGGAAGTGGGAGACTAGGCTCCATCCAGATCCACTAATGCTAGTTGTTCATTTCTATCATTTGTCTTGTACGAGTATTCATACCTTCTTATGCTTCCTATTAACCATCTTCAATAAACGTGATCGTATGTCTTGTTACCGTGTGTTTATTTTGTGTTCTCTATTCCTCATACCTTGTATTGTGCATGCAGCCTTATATACCCAGTCAGTTAGAACTCACATTACCCAAGTTAAACCTGTAGAAAAACAGGGCATAACAATTATGGCAAAGGAAAATGCGGCAAATTGGATGATTGGATACACGATGGGTTGAGGGGGGGCGTTGCCCCACCTCACCCCCCCCCCCTTCCCCCCCCTTGATTTATTGTCATCCTCATATATGTAGATCTGTAAGGGGGCAAAAACAGGTTGCCGGTATTTCGTTTTTGTGAGTAGGCCTCCTAACGCTCACGCCATTTATTGGGCGAATCGCACTCACCGCATCTTTCAAAACAAGAAGGACGAAGGATTCATTGTGCGCAATGCTTTGTTTACGGTCGGGACATTATTTTTGTGTTATTTTTCGGTGTAGGCCTAATCGGGTTTTTTCAAGTGTCGATAACGAAATTCCTCCATGCGGACTATGAGAAAAATATGGTGAGTCTATTGGTCCCTATTTTCCCTAATAAATTATTTCTAATAGGGGTGCAAAAGAGGTCTTGAATATTATCGAAGTGGGCTATAGTTAGGGAGCCCACTGGATTTCATTTACACTTTTGGGAACGAAATGTCTGATGGTTTTAATCTGTTGCTACTAATAGGTGAATGAAAAAAATACATTTCTTAAGTGCAGCATTCCTGGGGTGTAGAGGGGGCAGACCCCTAAGCCCCCCAAAAATGAAGCCTTTATTTACACTTTGGAGAACAAGGCTGAAATTATAAGGGATTATACTATTATACTACCGGATTAAAATATGCAACTTAACCTAAGAAGTGCGCATGGGGGTAATTAAAAACGTCTGCCTGTGCTGACGTATTTGAGCTGTTTCCATCACTAAAATATTCATTTTACCATATATAACATTAATACTTATCCATACGCACCTATTATGGGTTGATTATAAAGGTATTAACCTGAAACAATAATAAAACGAGTGAAAACAGCGTTTGGATGGTCAAAATCGGAGATACAGGCCGCGAGTTATATAATGTATGGGTGAGGCAACCTGCTTTCCCGCCAATTTCCCCCAAGGCCACTCAGACACAGTCGATCGATACTCTCTCTCTCTCTCTCTTGCTAACAGTGATGACAAGGCCCTGCTTGCAACTCGCTAATGTTAGCACGAAAATATACCTCAGAATAAGGGAATAACAGGGAAAATAGGTGATAACTGAAGGAGGGGAGGAAAGTGGGGAAGGAGGGGAGGTAGAGGAGTGATATTTTGCATGGCCCAGGGGCAAAAAAAAAAAAAAAAAAAAAATCGGTTTAAAGTTGATTTTTTTTTTTCTGACTCTTAAGAGTCTTCCCGCAGTCCGCCGGGGAACTCTTAAGAGTCTTCCCGCAGTTCCCGGGTTAAGAAAACAAACATTCTGGGGTTTCCATTTAAGAAGGGTTCTTGTGGAGGGTTCACGAGGGTTTCAATTACAGTTTGGAGAACATTGACATTTTTACTGGTGGATGCCCTTACAAAACTTATCCTAAATACATAACTTAAGAAAAGATATTCCCTGGCATTTTTGCTTAAGAAGAGTCAGGAAGGGTCAAAATAGGTCATGTTTACGCTTTGGAGAACAATGCTGAATTTCACATTGTTCATCCCTTTATTATCACTAATTAGAAGTATGCAACTTAACCCGGGAACTGCGGGAAGACTCTTAAGAGTTCCCCTGGCGGACTGCGGGAAGACTCTTAACCTCTGAAGTGTGCATGGGGGTAATTAGACACCTCTCCCTGTGCGCATGTATTTGAGGTGTTTCCGTCACTAAAATATTCATTGTACCATTAACCTCTGAAGTGCGCATGGGGGTAATTGGAAACGTCCCCCTGAGCTGACGTATTTGTGGTGTTTCCGTCACTAAAATATTCATTGTGCCATTAATAGCATTAATACTTATCCATATGCGCCTATTATGGGTGATTATAAAGGTATTAACCTGAAACAACAATAAAACGAGTGAAAACAGCGTTTGGATGGTCAAAATCGGAGATATAGCCCGCGAGTTGTATAATGTATGGGTGAGGCAATCTGCTTTCCCGCCAATTCCCCCAAAGGCCACTGAGACACAGTCGAGATACTCTCTCTCTCTCTTGCACTCGCTTGCTATCAGTGATGACCACACCCTCCAATCGGATTTCTAATGTTAGCACGAAAATATACCTCAGAATAAGGGAATAACAGGGAAAATAGGTGATAACTGAAGGAGAGGAGGAAAGTGGGGAAGGAGGGGAGGTAGAGGACTGAGATTTTGCATGGCCCAGGGGCCAAAAAAAAAAAAAAAATAAAAAAAAAAAAATATAAAAAAAAAAAAATATAAATTTTTTTTTTTTTTTCGATGTCAAAAGTTGAGTTTTGTTTTCTCTGACTCTTAAGAGTCTCCCCGCAGTGCGCCGGGGGAACTCTTAAGAGTCTCCCCGCAGCTCCTGGGTTAATAGCATTACTTATCCATATGTGCCTGAAAAGGTATTAACCTGAACCAACAATAAAACGAGTGAAAACAGCGTTAGGATGGTCAAAATCGGAGATATAGCCCGCGAGTTGTATAATGTATGGGTGAGGCAAGATGCTTTCCCGCCAATTTCCCCCAAGGCCACTGAGACACAGTCGATCGATACTCTCTCTCTCTCTCTTGCACTCGCTTGCCATCAGTGATGACAACACCCTGCTTGCAACTCGCTAATGTTAGCACGAAAATATACCTCAGAATAAGGGAATAACAGGGAAAATAGGTGATAACTGAAGGAGAGGAGGAAAGTGGGGAAGGAGGGGAGGTAGAGGACTGAGATTTTGCATGGCCCAGGGGCCAAAAAAAAAAAAATCGATGTCAAAAGTTGATTTTTTTTTCACTCACTCTTAAGAGTCTCCCCGCAGTCCGCCGGGGGAACTCTTAAGAGTCTCCCTGCAGTTCCCGGGTTAAGAGTCAGAAAAAAAAAATCAATTTAAAACACCGAAAAAAAAAATTGCCCCTGGGCCATGCAAAATATCACTCCTCTACCTCCCCTCCTTCCCCACTTTCCTCCCCTCCTTCAGTTATCACCTATTTTCCCTGTTATTCCCTTATTCTGTGGTATATTTTCGTGCTAACATTAGCGAGTGTCAAGCAGGGCATTGTCATCACTGTTAGTAAAATGCCCCAGAACGAGAAGCCCACCACAGAAGCCATGAACGAACACCACACAGAAACACCAAAGGAAAGGTCCACAGAACGAAAGGACCAGCTGACCGAGCCAGCCATTTCAGACAGGCCAAAGCCCGCAGGGCTAAACAGCTCCAGGACACACCCATTTACCTTTTCTAAACTGACCATTTTCCACACCTCACGTACACTAACCCCCTCGTGTCCTACACTCCTAACTACAAAGATGATGAACAGGAATATACATTCATATTAAAAACACCCATGCCTGTCCCGACGTTGAGCCAATGCCAACACATCAGACAGCCATAATTATATCTATGTATGTTCTTGCATCCGAGAAGTAGATGTTATATATCTTAGAAGTTAAAACACCCACGCTGTCCCTAGACCTCGTATATAATTTTCCATGACGAGTATAGATATGTGTAACCCGTGCTCAGTCGCCCCTTGCATTGTTCCTCTAGTAACTAAGTCTATAATATTAACTGCCACCAGCATTGATACGACATAGCGGCACTGTCCTTGCTACAAAGATGATGAACAGGAATATACATTCATATTAAAAACACCCATGCCTGTCCCGACGTTGAGCCAATGCCAACACATCAGACAGCCATAATTATATCTATGTATGTTCTTGCATCCGAGAAGTAGATGTTATATATCTTAGAAGTTCAAACACCCACGCTTGTCCCTAGACCTCTTATATCATTTTCCATGACGAGTATAGATATGTGTAACCCGTGCTCAGTCGCCCCTTGCATTGTTCCTCTAGTAACTAAGTCTATAATATTAACTGCCACCAGCATTGATGCGACATAGCGGCAGTGTCCTTGTGTCGTATTGTGCCAAGTACAGATCAACCAGGTTTCATCACCTTATTAGGACGACGACTATAATGTCATCGTTCATCGATGTATGCAATCCTTTAGGTTAAGTATTTTATCCGCCATTGTGTTCACCTTTTTCCATTTACTTTCCACAATTGTCATACGTCTTCCCCTTGCCTCCTTCGTATCCACAGTCCACACTACGCCAATTTACTTCGTGTCTTACACCTCTTACCCCAACCAGAGATTATATAAGATAACCTGGTTATCAGTATCTGTCATAAGTACCCCGAAACAATAACTAAGTACCCCTACGAACTGCCGCTGTTGTTGATATTTATATTTAATAGAAAACGCAGTTCCCAGGGCCAACTAATAGTATCCATAACCCTCGGACTGATCACATAACTCTATCTTTTCCAGACTCCTATACCACCCCATAGTTGCATTCCCCGGTAGCATTTGGCTAACGTATTCTACTGCCTTTTCAAACTTCCATATCAATTGTAGCCTAATGCCACCCCCACGCCCAGGGACCTTAGGGGCAAAATTTCCCTGTAGCCCTTGAACTCTCCCCCCCCCCCCTCTCATTAAGACACCCGCGCTTCTCGACTCTTGTCCGACCTAGCCTCTCTCTCATACCTCTTGAAGATCCTTGAATTGTCCGTTACTAACGCTCTCCAACCTTTTATATATATACTCCTATCCAGCCTACCTTCACTTAGTAGGCCAGAACAACATTAGAACTTTACTAGCCCCTTGCATGCCATCTATTCTCTTACAACACATTCACAACCCTGCACCCAATGGTCGTCGGTGCGAGGCTAGCCGCCCCGCCAGTAACTAACTTCTATTGCCATACTTCCAGATAAATGTGGCAGAGTTAGCAACCCAGTCTCCACCATATCCAGCAAACCCTACAATTAACAACCAGCCGAGTAAAACCAGCTAGCTAAGGCACCTTCGGTTTTGGTATTAAAGACACTCACATCTGTCTCATACACAGAGGGTTATTACAAACACTGGTGATATGGCAAGCCCCTAGCCACAGCCGCCGGACGACTATATCAGAGAGAGGGCGCCCAGCTCCCCCTCTTTGCCCACCCGAGGAGGGAGACACCCACCCACGCGGAGGTATACCTGGCCCCTGTTTTGACTTTCGAGTCATTGCCAGGTAGCACAGGAATTCTTCCTATCAATGAACTAACCATGAATGACTAACACCTTTACTAACCTCTATTACCTCACAATAAACCATTTACCTTTCTTGCATGCTCTGATCACTAAATTAGCACCTCAGCTATACCATAGAATGAAGATTGAACAATCTAGAGAGACGCTCCTATCACAGCTGTCCCCATCCTCCTCGCAAAGTAGATCCAGTCTCTCTCCCCTAAATACGTCCAGTATAGCCAAAATAGTACCTCTTACTAAGGCTCAGTTATATGAAAATATAAAGGCTTCCTATCGCCCTGTGCCACAACAGTAAATACCATCTTACCTAGTCCCCATATCTATTGAGAGCTCAATTAAGTCCATAAGACTCGAGATCCCTACTGTCTACAGGGTCCAGAACCGAGCCTATAAATCTAACTCCCGCCCCCAGTCAAATCAGTTGAAAGCTAGACACCAACCAGGGGTCACTACCCTGCAGTTAATTTCTAGC
Organism: Paralithodes platypus; assembly: GCA_032716605.1. Taxonomy (NCBI): domain Eukaryota; kingdom Metazoa; phylum Arthropoda; class Malacostraca; order Decapoda; family Lithodidae; genus Paralithodes; species Paralithodes platypus. The sequence goes on from CM064566.1 coordinate 44,712,340, forward strand.
TCTGCCCTTGTGTTGTTCCGGAGTGAGATCCCAGAGCCGGCAGACTCCGTGGCAGATTTGGATAGAAGGACCTGTCCACGTATTGAAGAACTTCACACATATGGCCCCCCTGGACGGCCGCGGAACCAGTCGTTAGCCCCCAACATCATGGACGCAAGATAACCAGGACCAGACCCATCAGATACTACCCAAGATTCCCTTTAGCAGTACTACATATTACTGTGCTGTTTTAGATTCACTAATTAATATTTCTACGAAGTGGCTAAGACCTTGCCCAGTGTAATTCATACTTAACCATTCCATTTGGGACGTACTAAGCGATCAGTGCTCTTTAATTAACAGGCGACCTTGACTCTCGTAATTACCTTATTCAGATATTAAAACTCTAGTGATATCTAACGTTCGCCCACTGATTTGCGTTCTATGTATTTCTGAGACAAGGATATAAAACTTAGATCAGTACCCCCTGAGGTTACTAGAATTCCCGTGCTCTAAAATACGTGTGTCTAATCTAGTCTGTGAACTACTACTTGTGCACCAGAGCTACCAGTAATAAATCTAACAGTGAATATGAATCTATAAGTAACATTGATGGTCTTCGGTATATAAACCTGTGAAATCAAAGCCAGTGATCAGAAGATTAATACCTGAACGTTGGAAGTGGGAGACTAGGTTCCATCCAGATCCACTTATGCTAGTGTTGTTCAATTCTATTATATTGTCTTACACAAGTATTCTGCAGTGGTATATCAATAAACGTGATCATGTAACTTGCTACCATGTGTTTCTTTGTGTTCTCTATTCCTCATATCGTGTATTGTGCATGCAGCCTTATATACCCAGTCAATTTAGAACTCACATTACCCAAGTTAAACCTGTAGAAAAACAGGGCATAACAGTTAGCAAGCAAGTGCAAGAGAGAGAGAGAGAGTATCGATCGACAGTGTCTCTCCAGACTTGGGGAAAAGTGGCGGGAAAGGAGGTTGCCTCAGCCATACATTATGTAACTCCCGGCCTGTATCGCCGATTTTGACCATCCAAACGCTGTTTCCACTTGTTTTATTGTTGTAACAGGTTAATACCTTTATAATCAACCTATAATAGGCGCATAGGAGAAGTATTAATGCTATTTATGGTAAAATACATATTTTAGTTATGGAAACAGCTCAAATACGTGCGCACAGGCAGAGGTGTCTCATACCCCCCATGCGCACTTCAGAGGTTAAGATGTGGGGTTTTCATTTAAGAAGGGTCGAAAGGGGTCTCAATTACACTTTGGATAAGAAACATGAAAACAGTAGTGTCCAAAGTTCATTACTCAAATAAAGATATTCACTGGCATTTTTGCTTTCTTCGTAGGTACGGTGTGATGATTTTAAATCAAGGGCACTTTTTCTGAAGATCGGCACCTCTTCAAAATGGAAAGCCCAGATGATATTGGTATGCTATATCACTCAGCTCGTATTCTTTTATTTTGATTCCCAAATTGATTATGTTATTAGATTAGAATTTACATCAATTACCAACATGTTTTAATCATGACCATAGACTGCAGTACATCTGGACTGGACACGAAAATGGAACTTTGCAGTAAGGGACCCAAAATCCGAGAACGAACCTCCAAGTTCTAACCTCGAAACCGCGAAAATGTGATATTTTCACGGTTTCGAGGTTCTAACTTGTGGGTTCGTTCTCCGATTTTTGGTCCCTTACTACAAAGTTCCATTTTCGTGTCCAGCCCAGATCTACTGTAGTCTATGTCATGACAAATCTTTTGTCCTTCCTTTTCAGCATGTGCCCAGCAGCCATTGCCCTCCAGATATCTTATACATGTTCTGTCCATTAAAGCAAAGATTCTTTTCTGGCAGCCTGACAAATGGGCTGTAGTGACACGTGCTGCCGAAGCTAGGAAATTGTGCGAGAACTTCCAAACATCATAGTACAAAGCAGTTATTAATGCATTACCAAGTGACTCAGAAGAGGATAATGGTTACCACAGCAATGTTACAAAAACTGTACTGCTATTCAACCTGTGTCTAGGCCTATTCATGACAAGTTAGAACAAGAAATTGAGGTTTTGTGCTCTGTATCATCATCATCAAATTGCATCTGTTCGGCCTACTAGCAATGAATCTAGTAAAAGAGTGTCTGCTGTGGGTATTTTCCCTGATAGGCCTACATGTTTGTTTTGTGACAAGAAGGTTAAAACACGCCCAGATTGAACAAAAGAGCTCACAGGAAAACTAGTAACTAAGCCTGCAAAAGACAAGATTAGAGAGATAGCACATACCCTCAAGCACACACATAGGCCTACTACAGTGCATTCATTCGACATATATCGACAGGCCCCGCCCACTTCCCCAACCGTTATCATACGGCTGGCATGACTGTGCGAGATAGGGGTGTCCAACAGGGTTACCAAATCAGCACAAAAATATTATTTAATCTGTTTGCAGAAGTAACTAGAAAAATACAAACTAGTAAATGCCTACCTAATATTGCTAGAATATTACTCCAATATTGATAACATGTGCTAAAAGATTCGGAGTATAGTCAGCATTCTTATTGCTAGGTGTAAAATATTGCCGCTAGATGAAGTCAATATTTATTTATCAATTTAAATTATTAAAAATGGCCTACAAAGCCATCTACCTTTCTACATCAACGAGTGAAAAAGAAATGTTAAGACTGGAGCCTGTCTTTAACAGCTCCATTCCCTTGTTCAAGTAAATAGTTTTAGATCTAGCGGTAAGGAACCTACATTGGCAACGCTTCTCTCTCAAGGTTTCAACTGTCACTGCGCTGCCATTCAAACGTCAGTTCAGTTCCCTCCTGTCTTCTGAAAGGGGAAGATGGCGTCTTCTGCCCATACCCCTGGCAGACCTGCTGGTTCTCCCTGACTTGTCAGTCAAGCCAGGAATATTGTCTTGAATGTATTCATGTATTTTGATAAGGAGAAAACTGAGCCAGTTGATGTGGTGGTGAAGAAAACCTCTGAGGCAACGAAAGTTTCACAGCCATTAATTAATAAGATCAGAACTCAAGGCATGAAGATTGAAGGAGTCTTTCATTCACCAGTTTACCAGCAACGGCTTTCACCCATACTTGGACCATTGACAACTTTGATCACTTCACAATATGAGAGAGAGAGAGGGAGGGGGAGGCATTACGGTTACGGTACCGTACCCTATAAACCCAAACGCACTCGCTCGCTAAGCCTAGCTTAATATTTTTCTACCTCTGCTCTGCCCAAGTAGACGAGGTAACAATGGTAATGGAGTTTACTTTTCTATACTATGGTGTATAGTAAAGAATAACTGCAAATATGCATGTATTAACCCTTAACTAGCAGCGCGCAACATAAGTCGAGTATAATAAATTTGGACTATCTGGCGGCGCGCGACATAGATCGTGTGGCAATTTCAGCACGTAATGTTGCTGAGAGAGAGAGACAAGTGGTGGCAGGAGAGTAGCGAGCGTATGATTGCTCCAGACCACCGCGGCGAACCTACTGACACGAATCCCACCTCCTCCCTCCCTCTCTCACTCGCTACATACTGAATTGTATGGGGAAAGTACCGAATTACATGCTTTTTGCACTCGTGTTGCGCGGTTGTTGCAAGAAAACTAGCCGTCATAAAAGGATCGTTGTGGTATCATTGGAAAGCTCTGTTTATGCCCTTTCAGGGATAGATACTTGTTTTACGCTCTGGGTCTTATTTAGGCATGAAAATGATCACGTAAACAGCCCTATTTTGGCTAAAAACACCCCGCTGGGCGGTACATATAAATAGACCGCCTAGCCCGCTAATAAGGTGTTAAAGCGCTCTTACATCCTATAATTAATTTTACTTGGAGCTCTTATCAGCTCCGTGGTAAGGTGACAAGTGACTTGTCCGAGATTGCGGTATGATAAGCTCTACTTCGTCTACGGCGCTGATGGAAGCGGGCGGGGCCTGTCGATATATGTCGAATGAATGCACTGTAGTCAACATTAGTGGAGTTGACCTAATAGAAAAAGAAGCCCAGTTTCACCACAGTTGCCGATCCTAACACACACGCAAGGCAGATAGGGCAAGAGGATTTGATCTACCATCAAGTTTTGACGAACCTGTTAATGCCAAGTTCCCCCTTGACTGTATTTATTCATATGTCAAAACCATCATTATTGATCGCCAAAGACCCGAACGTCTTACATCCATTTATGAACCTCTGTACTGAACTCGAAGTAGTCCCAACAGTAAGCAAAGCACAATATCTGGGGGATCTTTTGACCAACAAATTTACGGGCACACTGTCTTGTATTGCATTCTACAGAGTGCCGCCAACAAGGTGAGATTATCCACACCACAGAGATTGAGTACGATTCCATCAAGATAGTGCATGACTTTAAGTCATCTCCCGAGGGTCAGGTTACAAAAGCTGCCTTACAGCTCAGACATGCCCTAAAGAATGTAACGAAGGAGCCACTCCCAGATCCACTGACTGTTGGTGCTTTGAATTGTGGTGAGGGAGAACCTCCTGAATTTGTTAAGACTTTCTTTCAGACACTACTTGGAGGACCCATGACCGGACAATATTTAGAATCAGTTTTGCGCCGCTCTGATTCCTTGAGCCAGGACGTACTCTTTTTGGTCAAGAAAGGTAACTTGCAACCAAAAAGCATATCATGATGGGTTAGTCATTGATGTCCCTTATTGGCAGTAAGAAGATTCTTACAGTTCTGAACCGAGTGGGACACCCTCTTAACTACCATGATGTTGAAGAAATTGAGATCGACCTTACCTATGCTATTTTGGAAAGACAGTTGAATTGTCCAGCTGGTACCGTTCCTGGAGTACCGTTTAGACTTATGTTAGGCATGTAGAGAACTGATTGTTTTGGAAGATGGTCCTTGTTAGTTTGATCATTAAACCCAGTCCACATGGGAATGCCATCCATTACCAGTGCATGCATAACCATCCACAAAAAGTCCACCTTACGTGACGGAATAGAGAGATCCATGTTACTGCGGAAGTCCTTGTTTTTATAGAAGTCATTCATTCGTGGCTTTTTCCTGTAGGGTGGCAGGTATTTGTCTAGGACATCCAATTTCCTCCTCCTTTTCTTACCACCCATCTTTGCCAGGGGCATGTCTTTCTCAGGGTCATCTTCATCTTGCCTAACTCCTTGTAGCGAGGGTTCTGTAGGGGACCACCTGCTCTGTGTCTGATACAATATGCCCATTGTTGTGTCGTGCAAGGTGTCGGACCCTGATAGTGTTTGTGTTAATTCGTCGTAATTGTCAAAAGCTAGTCCACATGGTACTCCAGGAACCGTACCAGCTGGATAATTCAACTGTCTGTCCAAAATAGCATAGGCAAGGTCGGTTCTCCCTCACCACGGTTCAAAGCACCAACAGTCAGTGGATCTGGGAGTGGCTCCTTCGTTACGGCCTTTAGGGCATGTCTGAGCTGTAAGGCAGCTTTTGTAACCTGACCCTCGGGAGATGACTTAAAGTCATGCACAAATCTTGATGGAATCGTAGTCAATCTCTGTGGTGTGGACAATCTCACCTTGTTGGCGGCACTCTGTAGAATGCAATACAAGACAGTGTGCCCGTAAATTTGTTGGTCAAAAGATATTGTGCTTTGCTTACTGTTGGGACTACTTCAAGTTCAATACAGAGGTCAATATATTGTTCGTAAATGGATGCAAGAAGTTTGGGTCTTTGGCGATCAATAATGTTGGTTTTGACATGAATAAATACAGTCAAGGGGGAACTTGGCACTAACAAGTTCCTCTAAACTTGGTGGTAGATCAAATCCTCTTGCCCTATCTGCCTTGCGTGTGTGTTAGGATCGGCAACTGTGGTGAAACTGGGCTTCTTTTTGTATTAGGTCAACTCCACTAATGTTGACTAGTAGGCCTATGTGTGTGCTTGAGGGTATGTGCTATCTCTCTAATCTTGTCTTTTGCAGGCTTAGTTACTAGTTTTCCTGTGACCTCTTCTGTTCAATCTGGGCGTGTTTTAACCTTCTTGTCACAAAACAAACATGTATCAGGGAAAATACCCACAGTAGTCACTCTTTTGCTAGATTCATTGCTAGTAGGCCGAACAGATGCGATTTGATGATGATGATACAGAGCGCAAAACCTTCATTTATTGTTCTAATTTGTCATGAATAGACCTAGACACAGGTTGAATAGCAGTAAAGTTCTTGTAACATTTGCTGTGGTAACCATCATCCTCTTCTGGGTCACTTGGTAATACATTAATAACTGCTTTGTACTATGATGTTTGGAAGTTCTTGCACAATTTCCTAGCTTCGGCAACACGTGTCACTACAGCCCATTTGTCAGGCTGCCAGAAAAGAATCTTTGCTTTAATGGACAGAACATGTATAAAATATCTGGAGGGCAATGGCTGCTGGGCACATGCTGAAAAGGAAGGACAAAAGCGACGTGTAGATTTGTCATGATTAAAACATGTTGGTAATTGAGGTAAATTCTAATATAATAACATAATCAATTTGGGAATCAAAATAAAAGAATACGAGCTGAGTGATATAGCATACCAATATCATCTGGGCTTTTCATTTTGAAGTGGTGCCGATCTTCAGAAAAAGTGCCCTTGATTTAAAATCATCACCTACGAAGAAAGCAAAAATGCCAGTGAATATCTTTATTTGAGTAATGAACTTTGGACACTACTGTTTTCATCTTTGTTATCCAAAGTGTAATTGAGACCCCTTTCGACCCTTCTTATATGAAAACCCCACAAACTATTGTTTCTTAAGTTGCATACTTCTAATTAGTGATAATAAAGGGATGAACAATGTGAAATTCAGCATTGTTTTCCAAAGCGTAAACATGACCTATTTTGACCCTTCCTGACCCTTCTTAAGCAAAAATGCCAGGGAATATCTTTTCTTAAGTTATGTATTTAGGATAAGTTTTGTAAGGGCATCCACCAGTAAAAATGTCAATGTTGTTCTCCAAACTGTAATTGAAACCCTTGTGAACCCTCCACAAGAACCCTTCTTAAATGGAAACCCCAGAATTTTTGTTTTCTTAATTTGCATATTTTAATCCGGTAGTATAATAGTATTAATCCCTTATAATTTCAGCCTTGTTCTCCAAAGTGTAAATAAAGGCTTAATTTTTGGGGGGCTTAGGGGTCTGCCCCCTATAAACCCCAGGAATGCTACACTTAAGAAATGTATCTTTTTCATTCACCTATTAGTAGCAACAGATTAAAACCATCAAACCTTTCGTTCCCAAAAGTGTAAATGTACTCCAGTGGGCTCCCCTATTACTAGGCTATTTAGGCTAGCCTATGACTTCTAACCCTTAAAATGACCTAATCCAGTTTCAATTTTAATTATCGAAATAATTATCTAGGCATAGAAAGCGTGTTAGGCTAGCAGTTAGCAGCCTATTTTTTAAGTACTTGGGAGTAGTGTTACAAGAGCCTACAGGCAGCCTATCGTCGCTTTATGAAATTCAAGTCTAGGCCTATAGGCTTCCACATTTCTATTCGTATAGGATAATTACACACAAATATTATATTCCACACATTATTTTTCCTTTATTCGAAGCTATGTATCGTAGGCCTATGTGCCTAGTATACACAGTAAGTATACTGTAGGCCGAAGTCTCTCGAATTCGGAAAGGCCTTGAACAACCTCCTCCTAAGTATGTGAACACAACACTGGCAGCAGTGGCGGTGGGCCGGTGGCCGCGGTGAGTTCTTCGCGACGGTCCGGTGCGCACGATCGAGTTGGTGGTGAGTGACGCGCGTTATATCAATATTTCATTTATTCTCAGGTCTAGCATTCTGTTTACCTACTGACGACCATTCAAACATTATAATATATAAAACTGTATTACCAAAGAGGAAATTTCAGTGGTATGGGCAGCTATATTAGGTCATTCAATCACATCCCGTATTTTTATCTATCAAATCTGGCACCTCTCAGGAGAAGATTCCCCTGCGCGCGCATGCGACTTAATTTTTCCCGTGTGATCTGCAGAAGTAGAAATCGCTCCAGACCTCCTTCTAGGTACGATACGTTTTCCGGACTTTTTACGTGCCTGGCGGATGCGCAGAAGCTCGTGCCGATGACTTTGTATTGTTGTTGTCGTTGTTTTAATGTAGTCGATGCCGGAGATACTGGTTATAATAAACGCCTTAGAAGGCTATGGGAATGGATCAGTTGTTGGTTTTGCCGAATGAGGCTTTGAACTTCTGTGAAATATAGAAAATAATTAATATTTTACTTTGATAAAATTTTCAGTGTGAAAATTGTCATTGACATTATATGTCATAGCAATTAGAATGAGTTGTTGAAAATGAAGGCATGATCGCATTGCCAATTACATCTATCTTTAGACTAGCATGATAAAACCACCTTTAAATTGTAAACTACTGTCCAAGACTACAAACTATAATTTTAACTTATTACCTTTCTACTTAGCCTAATGAAAGATGGTATTTTAAGTGATTGGAAAATGGGCTAGACAAAATTATTTTTCATAAAAAATTGTAGCCTATAATAGATTATATAGATAAAATATATATTGATATATAGGCTATTATACATTTGTATTATAATAAAATCGTCTAAAAGAAGCCAGAATTTTATTTAAAAGGATGGCACTGGTACTGAATGGGTTAAGTTGATGTAGGCGAACAGCCTAAGGACTAAGGAGATTGATTAGCATGGGTCTAGATTCCATAGACCTAGGGATACAAAATTGCACCTCCACCTACGGGAACTATCTGCTCCTCTTGAATCTCGTCTGGAGTAGGAATCGAGCGTGTCGAGCTCTGTGCTATAGCGGCGCCTACTATTCATAGACTACCCATTAATAATAATTGGTTAAGCAAATATACAAGGCATAGGCAGTGCCAGTAACACAACCACTTAACCTCTCTGCTGCGTAGGTGGGGTATTGGCCACCCCTCCCTGTGCAGAGGTATTTAGACTGTTTCCTAAACTCAAATCGTCATTGTACCATAAATATCATTAATACTTATCCATATGCGCCTATTTTATGTTGATTATAAAGGTATTAACCTGTTACAACAATAAAACAAGTGGAAGCAGCGTTTGGATGGTCAAAATTGGCGATAGAGGCCGGGAGTTACATAACTTATGGCTGAGGCAGCCTGCCAGCCAGCCAGCCGTCACGATGGCTGGAGAGACACTGTTGCGTGGTAGTCTCTCTCTCGCTCTTTCCCACGCTTGGTAACACAGATGACCATGCCCTGCTAGCAACTCGCTAATGTTAGCACGAAAATATACCTAAGAATAAGGGAATAACAGGGAGAATAAGTGATAATTGAAGGGGGGGGGGGGGAAGGTTGGAAGGAGGGGGTTTGGAGGAGTGATATTTGGCATGGCCAAGGGGCAATAAAAAAAATATATACTGGGCTGATTTAAATGTTTTTTTTTTAGGCCTTGGATTATATGAGGAGTTCCGCAGCGCACCGGTAAAACTCTTATGATGAGATCCGCACTTGCTGGGTTAATCACGGGTATTTATAAGTGAGGATCGATGAGAGAAATTGAGGAAAGAGCCCTAGATTCCCAATAATCAATAATATTATATTAACAAAACATCCATTCCTACCTTCTCAGCCCAGCTGCTCGGTCACTCACGCCAGTAACATTTAAGGCTACGAGAACTTTTGAATTTAATAACTTATAACATGAATATGTTATGTTATATTAATAATAATGTTTAAAAGCTTATTGATTATCATAATAAAATAAATTGACATTAATATACAATATCAGAAACTGTAAGGGGAAATTAAAATATTTGAACAAAATTTTCCGTCTTTGAAGAAAACGGACATGGCAGCGTACAGGGATAACTAAACGTTTTCTTCTACCAGGTAAACGGATTACGCGTTTTACGGTTTTGAAATAAATATAACGCAATCATTATACATTTAATACCCATTATTTTATGCTCTAAAAGTAATAATGCCATTAATCCCAATAGTATTGGGAATGGGGTAATCGCTAACAAAAATTAATAACCGAAAATTGCAAGCTGTGATTTTTTTTATTTTATTTGTTTAAGGTGTGGGCCCCTTGAGGGCGCAGGGCCCTAGGCCATGGCCTACTCGCCCCCCCCCCCCCCCCCCCTAAATCCGTCACTGTCGATATGGGTCAAAGGTGACTCCAGTAATGTTCCAGGCTAGTTGCACTAGTTTCAGTATGTTTGATATTGGTCAAAATGACTCAATGACTAAGCCTAGGAACCTAGCTGAGCTCAGCATAGGTTCAGGGTCGAGGTGATGAAGGGTTTTTTGCTTTTAACTCTGCCTCACCCGGTACAACAAACACCTCATGGACGAGGACTCTGTTGTTGGAGCAGGCTTCTTTGAAGCAACGCACTGCTCCCACTCTTTCAAAGTTTTAACTTTTGTTGTATTCACAACTAAAAAGATCTTTTCCTGTTATAAGGTTTCTTGACTTAACCATGCGGTTATTGAGGTTTTGATATCACGAATGTCCCCCTCCAGTCTTGGAATTCAGGCAACATCGTCAATGATGAAGGGGCCACTATTAAATTATAGATTTGATTCCCGAAGGGAAGTAGAGAAAACCTAATATTTAGTAGAGGCCCCGGAATCATTGATGACGAAGTCCCTCCCAGCCATCCCCTTCCCATTTGCTGATATTTTGAGTTTATCTTGGTATATCATTGAAGGACGAATTGTTGCGCTTGGCGAGAGGCGGTAAGAAGCCACAACGCAAGAAAATCCACCGAATGTGGGAAGCTTGTGAATAACAGTGTTAAAGTGGAAATTCTTTTTCCTTTTTTGTTCTCTTAGTTTTTACAAAGTTTTTTCGTAGTGGGTACCCGATCTGTGACGACACCATAAGAGAAGTAGCGTTGCACTTATGAAGATGACTCCTATTCTTCCCCGCGGCGGTTGATTCAAACGACTGACGTGGGTGTTGAATGGAGACTATTATACTAATAGGCAACATCGTCAATGATTCCGGGGCCCCTACTAAATATTAGGTTTTCTCTACTTCCCTTCGAATCAAACCTATATTATGCCCCCTATTGCTTCCATTTGTGTTCTGTGCATGAAGTCCCATAGTCCAGTCCTGCGGAACCCACCTATACCAAGTTAATCCTGTATAAAATCAGGGCATAACATTGGCGGCTAGCGGTGGTTCTCGATTCGGCTAAAAGATTTCATTGCAGTTTATTTTTTTGAAACAATAGAAGCATAATAACATAGAAAAATGGCAGCCCGTTCTCACATTCCCATTCCGAAATACGATGGGGAGACCTACGAAATAGAAACATGCATGGACATTGTGAAGCCTGTGCTAGATTTGGCATATACTACGGATCGAGAGAAAATTGCCATATTACTTACGCACTTGGGAAAAGCCGTTTCCCTAGTCGCATCACAGGTAACCCCTGAACTTTCGTGGGACGAATTCAGGCCCATAGTTATTGAAGCCATCAAACCCTCATTGGGCATCTTTGTCGCCCACACCCGTATTCAGGATACAAAGTACGAAGGTGATCTGGATGCAACATTGAACACCATTTCACAACATATCAAATCTTCATTCCCAACCCTACCTAGAATTCAACAGGATCAACAGATCCTAGTAAACTTAGTATCAGTGTTGCCCTCAGCAGTTAAAGAATACTTCGCAGTGCACGACCTCGTCGGGTTCCAGAAAGATCTAGTCACCGTCTGACGAATCCTTGCGGTGCAACCCGCGAAAACGCCAAAAATTGCCGCCATAAAAAGGTATACCACCCACCCACAAAGTGCTACGAACCCTTGAGACACCAACCTCTATCGCCATCCGCAAAACGCCACCTCCAAGCCAGCCTATAACTCCGGAAAACCTCAACCTAGCAGACCACGATTCCAGCCCAACTCCTTACGGCGCATTTATAACCGCAACAAGGGCTACAGCGGCAGCCAAAGTAAAAACCCCACTCTTGTCATTATAAACCCCTATGATTTCCCTGCGTGTAGTCCAAGGTGTGCCCTGCATGAAATTCGCGACTCTGCAAAATCCCGACCAAACCAACCTCGCATTTCAGTAAATGAGCAGGAGTTTGTTGAGGAAGAAGATGTCGATAATTTTGAACAGGAGGATGCTGCTCACCTCATGAGCCCTGCAGCTACGGACGACATACTGGAAGAGTCAGAAATAGACCACCAGGATTTTTAAATTCTCCCCCGCCCACAATGGCCTCGGCGGGGGACGCCCTCAGTGACAAGACTGCCCCTGTTTATCATCTCGTCAGAATTAAGGACATACCTGTCCGATTATTAATTGACACTGGCGCCACTAGATCATGCCTGTTCAATTCTTTCTTTGACCAACATCACTGCAGGTTTGGGGCGCTGTTGCCCACTAAATCCAAATTAATCAGTGCCGGAGATACTCCCTTGCAACTCCGGGGCGAAACACAACCTCTCAGCGTGACTACCCCTGCTCCCCATGCCAATTGCTACCATTCATTCATAGTCTTTCCTTCCGATTGTCAACATTACGACGGATATTTAGGACTTGACCTCCTCCACAAGCTCCAGGCCCAAGTGGATTGCGGCCAACGACTCATCTCATTCAAGAAGAAACAAAATCCAAATTAAACCCCCCCCCCCCCCCCGTGTTCATTCGAGAGTCCTGTTGCACCCTGAATCACAAGACTGTGAATCAGCCTCGCACCCCCAGAGCAAAAACAAAGTAACCTCCATAAAACCACAACTCTCTCAAACCTCGTCTGGAAATAAAGAAAACCCTTCACACAACATTCACCAAATACCCGCTAAGAATAAGAGACGTAAACGAAATGGTGCCACCCCCAAAAACCCTGCCCACAAGACCTCCATAAACCCTATACACTCAGTCCCTATCCCTCTCCCAACATCAAGAGATAAACCCATATATTTGTATAATGCCCATTCCCCTAACCCATATTCTGCTACCATTATTCCAGAAAATGTCAAGCACCCTTCTTCACTTGTTTTGCTGAATACTCCCCATAACAATGACCATCCTGTGCAACTTTCCATGCCTCCATCTTTCCAGATCACCCCTGATACCTATCCTATGCAGGCCCTATCTAATGACCAAATGAATGTGCATGTACCATCCAAATCACTCAAGTCCCCCTCCGAAATTCCGTTTTCTATGTTTCCCACTCTTTCTGCCCCAGCCGAAATGTCGCAGGTACCCCTCCCCTCTGCGTTTTCTATGACTAACCAAACACAGAAAACGAACAACCCACACACACTAAAACTAACCCCATGCTGGAACCCCTCCTAACATGCACTCCCATTGTGGTCAGCCCCGCCATCATCCAAGATAAATGCAACATTCCCCCTAACCATCAGAAATGGGTTAACCTCCACCCCATTCCTCAGGACTCCATGATCTTGACACCCACTAACACGTCAATAAATCAAGACCGCTGCCTAATCCAACCAGCAATCATCTCCTCGCAATCCAATACCATATTAATAGCCAACATTTCCGAGGAGGTAATCACTTTACCTAAAGGTCTCATTATCGGGAACCTAGAGACTTTTGATGACCCAGTAGTTTGAAATTATCCTCCATTCCCGAATCCCTTTCATGCCAACAAAAACAACAAATGTATTCCCTCTTAGTAGAGTTTAGCGACGTCTTTGCCCAAACTTCCACCGAAATAGGGAAGACCAACCTTGAACAACACGCCATAAACACCACAGGACCGCCCTTGCGCCAACCATCCCGCCGGAAGAACCCCCTTCAGCGGCAAGAAGAAGAACAACAAGTACAAGACATGTTGGATGCAGGCATTGCTACCCCATCCATTAGCCCATGGTCCTCTCCCGTGGTGCTAGTGAAGAAGAAAGATGGGTCCACTCGATTCTGCGTGGACTATCGCCGATTGAACGATGCAACAATCAAAGACGCCACCCCTCTTCCCCGGATCGACGACTCCCTCGACTCTCTCCACGGCTCCAAATGGTTCACCACGTTGGACCTTCAAGCCGGGTATTGGCAAGTGCCCATAAAACCAGAAGATCAACAGAAAACGGCATTCTCCACCAGCGGCGGCCACTTGTACGAATTTAATGTCCTACCTTTTGGCCTCTGCAACAGCCCTGTCACCTTCTCCCGCCTGTTGGAATCAGACCTCAAAGGGTTAACTTGGGAAACCTGCCTCGCCTACTTGGACGATGTAATAGTCTACTCTGATACCTGGAAGGAACACCTGCGTCGATTGAAAAAAGTACTACAGCGTATAAGGGAAGCCGGACTCAAGCTCAAACCCTCCAAGTGCGAAATGGCAAGAAACAAGGTTGATTTCTTAGGTCATGTTATATCCGACCAAGGAATATCACCTGACCCCAACAAACATCTGCCATCCATAACCAACAACCCCCACCACAGTAAAAGGGGTTCGCCGTTTCTGGAATTAGCCACCTACTACAGACGTTTCATCCCACACTTCGCCGAAATAGCTCGGCCACTGCATCAACTCACCCATAAGGACACAGTATTTTCTTGGACACCTGAGAGAAATGCAGCCTTCGAGGAGTTAAAAGATAAACTAGTACAAGCACCTACTGTATCATTTCCCGACTACCAGCAACCTTTTCGTCTCTACACGGACGTATCCTTATACGTCATTGGAGCAGTTCTCGCCCAAGTCCAGGAAGGAAAAGAGCACGTCATTGCCTATACTAGCTCCACTTTAAATCTAGCCCAACAAAATTATGCTGCCACCAAACGCAAGTGTCTCGGTGTCATTTGGGCCCTAAACCATTTCCGGTCATTTGTCCTAGGAGCAAAACTAGACATTATTACCGACCACCAATCTTTGCAATGGCTACGGAAATGCGAGTCCAATTCTGCATTACTAGTACGATGGAGAGAAACGCTTGAAGAATATGACTTCACAATACACTACCGACCCGGAAAACTCCACACAAATGCTGACGCCCTCTCACGTCTTCCGGTACCCAAAGATCCCCCCACCAACCTAGCCACCTTAGAGCAGACTCAGTTTGTCAATGCGTCCATAGTGCAGGGCCTACACAAACCCGCTGTGTCACTGCTCCAATCCTGGGAAAGGAGAATCAAACCGACTTGGATGCCCAAGCATATATTCTCAAATTTGACACGTTGGGGAGATCAACTTGCCACGGAATCCGGCCACATAGTCCTCGACACAACAATCGCACGAGAGTACATGATTGCCATTCATGAAGGGAACGGAATTCATCTCGGTCAAAAGAAAATGCTCAAAATCTTCCAGGACCAGTATTGGACACCCAACCCATCCGGAATTGCCAAGCAGGTGACCGAAGCATGCAAACCCTGTGCACTGGGTAAAGACCGATGCCGCACAGCAGGACCCGCTGGCACCATTTCCGCTCAGAAACCCTTCCAGATACTTTCCCTTGATGTAATGCTCGCGCCGGCAACTGTTATATCGTCAACTTTGTTGACATTTACTCCAAATTCCTCATAACTTGCCCCGCAAAAGAGCACACTGCCACCCTCCTCGCCACCGAAGTTTTTCCCATTTTCGGCTTACCTATTGCTATATTATCAGACAACGCTCCTGAATTCAGTGGTCAAGTTTGGAAAGAATTCACAAAGCAATGCGGACTAAAGATCAAACACTCCTCCCCTTACTGGCCGCAAGGCAATGCCGTATGCGAGCGCAGTCACAGTACGATTAACAACCAATTACGTACCCGTATGATTGATTTAAACACCGCCGACTGGCCATCTCAGTTAAAAATGATCCAGTGGAATATGAATACCTGCCCCAAAGAAGACGGAATTTCCCCCCATGAACGTGTGTATGGTATAGCACCCCTCCTACCATTTCATCACCAAGCACAACCCTCCACTACGTCCCTCCAAATTGACCCTTTGCAGCAACTCCAGAACACCCTACGCACCGCTCAAAACTGCCAAGACACAAAGCATGACAATTCCCTTGACCAGAACCCCTTCGCCATTCACGATACCGTGATGGTGGCCAAGCTTCCGGTCATCAATAAATTAGGCCCAAGATATGTCGGACCTTATACTGTCACCCAAATACCAAATGCCTTCCAAACCACCATTAATTATCACGGCGAGACTCGCACCTACCGAAATAGATTCGTTAAAATTTTCAAACCCCTAACTAACGAGGATAGTATTTCCCCTACCAACCCTGACGCCGAGTTTACAACCCCCTGTACCCACCCGCACCTCTTGTGCAACCCCACCACTCCACCCAACATCACAACAACACCAAAACCTCCTACACCACCTCTCCCTACTTTTCGCCAACACCCCCCCCCCGAACCCCTGCCCCCTTCGCATTGTCACCCGCGGTTACACCCCCCCCCCTTCCCTACCCATTCCTTCCACCTCACACAGCAAATCTCAACAAACAAAAAACATACCTCACAAACACTCTCAAACCACCAACTGTTACCAACTACGTCCACGTGTCTTTTCCAAAACCTACCCTACAAAACCACGGCCAACCAAATGCTTGCGAAAACAAACCCCATTACCACAATCCCCCTCGCCCAAGCCTTCTACTTCCACCCACAAACCCCCACCTACCCGCTCATCTCAAAAGAAAGAAAGCCCAACCACTTCTATCAAAACACCTCTAATTTCATCACAAACCCCATCTCCCCCTCGCTCCACCCCCAGTCCACAACCAGAATCCTTCAAATCCACATCTCCCAGGTCTTCCATCACCGACCCACCAAACCACGGCCTTCTATATACAAGGCCTGTGCGCTGGCCCGTGACGTCACAAGCCCAGGCCACTCGCGCGCTGGGTGGCGGGCTCACACTCCCACATATTCCCACTGACACTCTTCATATTTATGCTTACTCCTCGATATATCATTAAACTGACTATGTAACATTGTTACACTCTTCATATCTATGCTTATTCCTCGATATATCATTAAACGGACTATGTAACATTGTCGTTGTATTAAGTAATTAATGTTTTATATATATATATATATATATATATATATATATATATATATATATATATATATATATATATATATATATATTATATATATATATATATATATATATATTTGTTGTATCAATACTTTATCCGATTTTAGAAAGGTATAGAATAATAGATTAACAAAATACTAAGTGAATTGTATTTACTAACTTATATTTACATATACACTTAATTTACATACATTTTCATTTCATCCTCATCACTCCAACATATTCTTATGTTAAGGTTTGGAGCTTCCTTTTTTTTCCTGACTGCTTGCTTTGATATAATTATGTGATCGTTTTCTTTTGCACAAAAATTATTGAGCAAGGCATAGAAATCTCCCCAAAGTCATCCCGGAAGATAAAGGTCAACATCCAACCTAAGCCCACTTCAAAGCCTACGCATCCGCCACCACCTACCCCACCAACGGCTTCTACCACCGTGATGACCCCTGCTATGACATCTCAAAAAGTGGTAATTCCAGCTCAACACCAACAATGGGTGCCAATACACCAACCCATAAACTCCACCATGATATTCTCACCAAACCAGACTCACCTCCAAGCAGGGAGATGCCGGATACAACCTGCCCTCGTCCCCCCCACCAGGGGCGTGGTGCCCCGATGAACCCCTCACCCTACCCAAGGGCCTTGTCATTGGAGATTTAGAGACCTTCGAAGATTACCAACCTACAAGTTCCACACCAAGTTTGCCCCCTGTCCTGCCCACGATGCCACCTCACCTGACAAAGCTTCAACGTAAACAACTCTCCTCCCTTCTCCGAGAATTCACAGATGTATTTGCCCAATCTGATTTAGAAATTGGGCAAACTAAAGTGGTAGAACACAGTATTCATACCGAAGGACCTCCCCTCCGCCAACCTTCACGACGAAAGAACCCTCTACAACGTCAGGAAGAAGAGAGACAGGTACAAGAAATGTTGGACGCCGGTATAGCTACGCCCTCTGTCAGTCCCTGGTCCTCTCCCGTCGTCCTAGTACAAAAAAAGAACGGATCTACAAGATTCTGTGTGGATTACAGACGCCTGAACGACGCCACCATCAAAGACGCCACGCCCTTGCCTAGAATCGATGACTCTCTCGATTCCCTGCATGGATCAAAATGGTTCACTACTCTAGACCTCCAGGCAGGGTACTGGCAGGTACCCATCAAGACCAGCCACCAACAAAAGACTGCATTTTCCACCAGTGGCGGTAACCTGTACGAATGCAATGTACTTCCCTTCGGTCTCTGCAATGGTCCAGCCACTTTCTCACGCCTGATGGAATCAGTCCTCAAGGGCCTCACCTGGGAAACATGCCTAGCCTACTTGGACGACGTCATAGTCTACGGTAAGCCCTGGGAAGAACATCTTCAGCGCCTTCGTCAGATGTTGCTCAGAATACAAGGAGCAGGTCTCAAACTCAAACCGTCTAAATGCTCAGTAGCTAGGACATCAGTGGATTTCCTAGGCCATGTGATCTCAGCCGAAGGCATCTCCCCTGACCCAAAGAAACTATCTGCAATTCAAGCACAAACTCCTCCGACCACCGTCAAGGGCGTTCGCTCCTTCTTGGGCTTAGCCACCTACTACAGGAGATTTGTCAACGGGTTTGCTGAAATCGCACGCCCCCTACACGAATTAACCAAGAAAGAAGAACTGTTCGTGTGGACCAAAGAAAGAGACACCGCCTTCAACACTTTAAAGACTCACCTGGTGCAAGCCCCAACCGTGGCTTTTCCAGACTACAGGCAGCCATTCCGCCTATATACGGACATATCCTTGTATGCAATAGGCGCAGTGCTAGCCCAAATGCAAGACGGCAGAGAACACGTCATCGCTTACGCCAGCTCCACCCTCAACCCAGCCCAACGTAATTATGCAGCCACCAAAAGAGAGTGCCTGGGTGTGATCTGGGCATTAAATCACTTCCGCTCCTTTTTGATCGGCACTACAGTCGACATAATTACGGACCACCAATCTCTACAATGGCTCAGGAAATCAGAAACCAACTCTGCCCTACTTGTCCGCTGGCGAGAAACCTTAGAAGAATTTGATTTCGAAATCCATTATCGCCCCGGGAAGTTACACACAAATGCAGACGCTCTGTCACGTTTACCTGTCAACACTGTGAACCTCGCCCAAAGCTGCTGTGCAAATGGCACAAGTAACCCTCACCAACAAATTAACCAAGTTACTCCTCCCTCCAACGTTTTCTATGGCCAAGATGATACCATAGTAACCCCTCCAACCTTACGTTCGCCCCAGCTGATTCATTCATCGACAGAGGGAAATCAACTCTCCCTATTACATTCCTGGCTCAACAAGAAGAAACCCAAGTGGATTCCTAGAGAGATTTTCTACAACTTGCAGCGCGTCGGTGATCAGCTGTACACCGAGTCTGGTCACATTGCAGTGGACCCCCAAACAGCCCAAGATTTTTGTTTAATAATACACGAAGGAAATGGGATACATCTTGGACAAGCAAAGATGCTCAAAGTCTTTCAACAGATTTATTGGACCACAGGCCCCACCGCACTGACGAAGAAAATCACAGAAGCATGTAAACCCTGCAACCTAGGAAAAGACCGAACAAGGACACCCGGGCCTGCAGGTAAACTTGCCGCTGCTAAACCCTGGCAAACTCTGTCCCTGGAGGTGATGGGTCCTTTTCCCTCAGTAAATGGAAAAGATTTGTCGTCACTTTCGTCGACGTATATTCCAAGTTCATCATAGCCTGCCCTGTCAAATTTCATAGCGCACTTTCCGTGGCAGAAGTCTTAACCACTGAAGTATTGGCAGTCTTTGGTCTGCCAGAAACCATTCTCTCCGACAACGCCCCAGAATTTACCAGTAAAGTGCGGCATCAAAGCGTCCCATTCTTCCCCCTACTGGCCTCAAGGAAATTCCATCTGTGAGAGAAGCCACAAGACAATCAATAACCAACTAAGAACAAGACTCATCGCCCTCCAGACTCAAGACTGGCCAGCTCAAATGAAAATGATCCAGTGGGGTATGAATTCCTGTCCTCGAGAAGATGGCATCACGCCCCACGGATGGATTTATGGTGTGGCCCCCCCTACTCCTACCTTTCGACGCTAGCTAAACCTTCAACCCCTACTTTGGACATCGACCATTTGCAACACCTCAAGAACGTCCTCAACACTGCACAAGTAAGCCAAGATACCGCCAAGGATGTCTCCCCACCTCAAAACCCCTATGCCATCGACGATCAAGTGATGGTTGCCAAGTTACCAGTGATCATCAAACTAGGACCTAGATATGTGGGCCCCTATAAGATCATCAAAGTGCCAAATCCCTATCAAGTCATCATTAATTATCACGGAGTGACTAGGGTATACCGAAACCGTTTTGTGAGGATTTATCGCCCCCTAATTAAGGATGAAGAAAACTCCTCCTGGACCAACCAGCCCCCTACCCCCATACCCTCGACAAAGCCCTCACCATGCCCCACTGATAGTGAGTTACCAACAAATATTTATTCCCCACCTATACCTCCTACAACCCCTTCTCATTCACACCCACCCCCACCCTCACCTCTCCCCTCCTGCATTCTACAGTCCCCCCCAATTCCCCCCCAGCCATCGACCACATTTATGGCCTATCCCCCCTCCCATAACACCCCCCAAACTTACCCCTCACCCTCACCAGACAAACCCCGAGCCGTGCCCACCCCACCCCGTCCAAGACACCCCCTGCATTCGAGACTTCCGGCCAAACTCCCCCGTCGTAGGCCTAAACGCTCGTCTACCACATCCGCATCCGCCTATCATCACAAGCCTTCTACTAGTAAACAAGACGAATATTCTTCAACATCAAGTTCATCTTCAAACTCGCACTCCCCTACCCACCCCCCCCCCCCCCCCCGTCATCTTCCTCATATACGTCAACTAGTAACAAAACACCTCACTCTACCTCTCGCCCCAAAAGCCATATTTCATACTCCACCTCACACACCCCATTATTTCCTCCCGGACGCCTGGCCCCACCCAACAAACCATACCCCTCAAGTACCAAGCCTAGACCTCCTTATTTACTGATCACTAACCCTAAGAATGCCAACCCCTCAACCCCAAACCCCAAACCCCAGAGGATCACCAACTACCCTCCACCAGTATCACCATCACCATCGACGTCTTCCTCAACCTCATCAACCCCAGTGCTAACACCTACCACGACCAGATCAGGCCGTCTGTCAAAACCCCCGGCTCGTTTTTCTTCAATTCGTCACCAACCTCACGCCCTTAGCCGTAGAAATACGAATAGCAAATGTTACTGAGGAAATTCTGATGCCAGCACCCACGAATTCAAACACCCCTATTCCCGTTTGGTGGTCAACTGTTATATTACTCTCGCCAGCTGACCGAGGAAGGAAACCACAGTCCTCTCCAACCCTCACTTCCCCTCTACCCTCGACAGTGTCAACACGGAACTTCACCACCTGACGACTTCTGAGAAATCAAGCCAAACCAAGCCAGCCACAAACCCTCTACATAACATAACAAGGATGCAGTGGCCTGACTTACTCAACAATGCACTGGCCAACTATCAACGTGAATCCTACCTGAAAGTATTTACTATAATGGACAGACCAGCCGACAACAGGTCAACAATTTGGTGGAAACATCTAGCTGCCTGCACACATTATCTACGACAACACGACCTGTGGGTTTTTTCTTTGCAGTCACGAGGTCGTGACTTTCACGAAGAAGAAGGTAGTGAAATAACAGAGAAACAGTTACCCAAGCATTCACCACCACCAAGTCGTTTTCCCTCTCATCCTACCACACCTCCTCACCACAGTGGAAGAATGGGAAACAGTGGCCGAGTAGAGGAAAGAACCAGGCAGGAAAGGACCCGGCGGAGCTCCCTGCCACACCGCCAAGAGACGGGTGAAATAACGAAAACACGGTTACCTAAGCATTCACCACCACCAAGCCGTTTTCCCTCTCATCCTACCACACCTCCTCACCACAGTGGAAGAATGAGAAACAGTGGCAGAGTAAAGGAAAGAACCAGGAACAAAAGGACCCGGCAGAGTTCCCCACTACACCACCAGGTGATGCCTCGGAGGCAGGGTTCCCCTCCACACCACCAGGGGAGAAACAACTCATCTCCCTGTAGCCTACCAACAATGATATACCCTACAAATCCGGAACACGCATTGCCACCATCAATATGACACGTCCTCCAACACCAGAAGGGAACTTACTCATCACCATCAACAATTCCAAAGTCCAGGAAAATAACAGCAAGAAACGTAAAAGGCAGAACCCTCAACTCATCAAGGACACAACAGCCAGCCCAGACAAATGTGCTCGGGCTGTTACCAAAGAGAGGGACTGTCCTCCAACACCAGGAAAGGACATAATCGTCAACCAAGACAATGCCAAAGCACCAAGAAAAGAGAGAAGTGAGATAGACAGGCGACAACAAGAATGGCACCACCAACACCGTATCTACCCTCGCCCTTGTTACCCGCCCCCGCGTCCCCTCTGGGACAAAGGAAACAATAGAGTAGGGTCTAGACAGTTCCCCCCCACTCCAAACCACAAGGAAGTAAACACCCCAGGTTACCAGTTGCTAGGTGCCATTTTGGCCCCTAATCCATCCACCGACCTGGCAAGATAAAAAGGTAGATATACACTCCCACAGACTTCAATTAAGTATCTCAATCTAGAGCTGTTGTTGACACCCCGGGTAAAAGGACAGATTCAAAGGTTGAGGGCACAGTTGAAGAGTTGTTCAGTTGATCGCAAGGCGTAGACACAATTACGAGACTGTAGTCACCCACGGATACTAATTATTTTGAGTGGGTATCAACAAGCTGGTTTATTAGAGCCTTCCAGGTGAAGTAATCTAATAATCTCGGCCTACCTCAACCCCGGTGCTATTGTGGATATAAGCAGACAGTCAGGTACTATCAAGCTTTATCCGGGATAGACCAAAGCACCAAGAAATTCATCAAAGTATTTTTAAAGACCAGAGTAGACAGGAATTCACTCCTGCGTTAGCTCGATTCTATTTTGTCACGGCTTGGGCTAGGCAAATTAGTTATTTAAGATCCCAAACCAAAGTACTCGCGTTAAGCTGTGCTAACCCAGTCACGTCAGGACAACCCCCATGGCCAACGCATCTACCCAAGATTGGCTTACTAATTCTACAACCATTGGATTAATTATTCTACACATCGAAAGTGAAGTTATTATACCGTAAAAGTTATAGAAGATCTAACTGTAAAAAGAAATTATACTTGGCGTATTATCAGAGAGAAAGTATATAAAGATCGAAAGTGAAAGTAATTCAAATATATCTACTGCGTATACGATAAAAAGTATTCTGGAAACATCGGATACTACGCACGTATATAAAAGCGAGAGAAAGGAAGCTCTAGTGAAACCCAAAGAAATCAGGGAAGTACTGATAATAATTCAGCTAAAATTAATAACAAATAAATTCAAGTTAACTGATGTGCAAGCACCACAGTGATTTAACCTCAGCAAAATAATTACGTTCAGCTCCCAAAATCCAGAACAACTCTACGCAGGTAAATACCAAAAGTTCACATATATAATTAATACATAACCTTTCTAAGCACAAGTGTAAATCCTCGATTGAAAGGAGTGCTATTCTTATCTCTGAAATAAATACAGGACAAGTGTAATCTTTCAGTTAGAAAGCGGTCCCTAATACTTACTTAGATATTGCATAGAATAATCCAGTCTTGCGAGTCAGACGTAGTGGAGCCTCGTTCGTGCACTTTAATTGTTTTGTTCTTGACCATTGTTGTTCTAGTTTTTACATATGCAATATTCTTGTGCAAATAAACGGAATATGAATACACGTCTTGTGATAATTATCCTCTATTGTCTTTCTGTGTCTGTGGTAAAACAATATAACTTCTCCAGTTAGGAAGAGCCCACTTGATTAAAACCAATTAAACCCCAGTAAAAACCTGGCATAACAATGATCATTATCGCAGTTGTTTATTGGGAGGAAAGCATCATTATCTACCAGAACATTCATTGTGATCTCAGTGGATAGATTTCTCTGGTTCAATGAATTTGAAAACTCTGGAATTTGAGTTAGTTTGTTGATGACAATATAATTATACATAATAATATTAACTACAGAATCATCAGGATATAGTAAAGAACCTCTGCTAATGCCCTGTATGTAGCTGTTATTATCTGGCAAATTATCTACATTTTCATGACTAGTAAGGAGGTCTTTACAAAAATTACATTTCAGTTTTTTGGACACCGCATAACAACAGTAGCCAGCCAAGTAAGTTATAACTGGAAGAAGGTCCATGCTCTTTTCAATATCATCCTGTGTTACATCTATGGCAACGACATGGGCCACCTTTAGTTGTTCTCGATCACCATATGTGGATTCTAGTAACTGCACTGCCTCTACATAACTCTCCCCCACTACCGCGAAACCTTCTATTAAGTGAAAAGCCTCCCCTTCTAATTGACCCTTAAGATAATGAAACTTCCTTACATTATCCAAATCTGAATCATGTACGGTAGACTTAAACACGTCCCAGAACGCCAACCATTCTGTCATGTGCCCCCAAACTTCGGCAAGTTCAGCTTGGGGAGATTCACTGAGCGCCGTGGGTCCGTGCGTCTGGCAGCGTTATGCTCACCCTCCTGTTTACCCGCGAGAGCTCGCTGTATCATACGCCGCGCCCGAAACACAGTTTCGTCATACACAGAGCGGTTTTCACATTCGGTTGTTGTCTCCTCTTCCCCACTCAAACTTGTCAATATTGTTTCACTAAGAGCACTTATACGATCATAAGTATTTCGGATGTTGTCCAATCTAGCTCCCAGGTCCTCAAGGGCCGCGGTAGTGGTGAAGGTTTCCATGTCAGATATGAGCCTATTCATAACCCCCCTTTGTCCAGCTCTCTGGTTCTTGAAAGCCTTATCTGTCATTTTCCCTAACGGTTATTATGGTCCTATAATATTGGCTAAATACTCAACGAAATAATGAATAACCGTCAAGTTATTATGATACAGACTAGACTAGGATGGGAAACACTGAGTAGCAAACTTATATGACTAAAATTAGGGATACATTACAGTACTCACAAATTCATCCGGCAACACTCAATACTTAACCCTTTCATGCTCCTATGACGCAGACGTCGCCAGATTAGCAATAATAAATAGAGCTCTCTCACTCTTACAATTACCTCTCCAAAATCAGTCTCCTGCCCACAGCCAACTCAAAGACAATTGCAGAGGTTGAAGCAACCAAACTAAAGGCCTCCAAATACCCCCAATGGTAACAAAGGCTCCAAAGCATCCCTAATAGGCTCAAATCTGCGCCAAGAATGTGAGAGCGTCAATAGGTCAACAATCAAACAAATGAGAGAAAAAAAAATATATAAAATAAAATAAGTCAGTCATTGGTCTGATGTCTGAAAGAAAACATTATTGAGGAAAGGTGATAGGAGGGATGCACGATTGCGGCAGGCGGAGAGACACTACCCCGGCGTCACGCTCCAGCCAACGCTTAGTCAATCCTGCTAGCTTGTTATATAGTTGCTGGTTCGCGTCTAGGTCTCTGATGTTTAGTGTCACGGACAAAAAACGGTGGCGAGTATCTGCGAGCCGGCACCTCAGGATGCGGTTGACTGAATTGCGTATTGCCTGATACTCATCCGCACTGAGGCCCCGTACTTGTGTCCGGCTTTCTAATGACACTATCTTAGTGTCGCCCCCCGTTGCCTGCTCTAGGTCCAGTGCCACCCGCCTAATTTGGTCGGCTAATTCCCTAGGTTGAACGCCGGGGCAGATGTAATTTCTGCCTATGAATAGATATGTGAGTTGGGGTCGGAATAACGTCAGTCGTCCCCACTCGTCCGATGCACGTAGCCGATCAATGTTGGCCCCAGGGACCCCAAAGAATGAAAAAATTAAAGTCCGATCCCCCCCCGACGCCCGGTACTCGACAGGTCCTTTTTCTGCTGGCCGTAGGCGATTGACATAAGAATGTCCAAAGACCGCAATACGGTCAGGTACCGGCGCCACAGCGGTAGGACGAAAATCAACCCCCCACTCCACCTGGATCCCTGGACTTGCATGACGGCTCGTTTCCCTTACTCATTATTTAATTTGTGGTCTTGCTTAGAAGTAAATTCCCAAGGTCTGGGATGAATGACAGGTAAAAGTTATAGAATTACTAGACTAAATCAAAGCTAATTGGTCAATCAACATAAAAAGGGAATCAAATAATGTTGGGATTTAACTTACCAATCAATCACACAGCACAGTAATGAGGTACGAAGCCGGTAAAAATGGTGGGCAAGGTGACGGTTAGGCTAACTCAAGGGATAGGAGGAAGGCACCGTAGCACATCCTTATTTAATGATAGATGGTTTTAATTAATCATGTACATGAAGAAAAAAAAGGCTTAGCTGTCAGTCGTAAGTCGGGTGAGAGCGTCGATGAAGATATGAAGAGTTGTTGTTGACTATTGTAGGCACTAAAGCACAGCTAACGAAAGTGTACTGATTCGGATGAAATCTACGTGAGCTCTGCTGGCTGTCTCCCAGCACGGCCACCAGCAGAACGCTGCCGGCCCCAGGAAAAATATCGTACCGATATGATATGATATGATTGTCTAAGGTACTAATATATATATGGTAATCTACATATATCCTACAATGACCCCATAAATATTATGATATAACATAATAGGTCTTTAATATAATATACCCTAACTTACGATAATCACGGTATGATATTTTTCCACCATCTGGTCTACCGTGCCAGACAACATGACATTCCTAACTTAAAAACCTAGGAATAACCGTTATAGCCTAACTATCGTGATTTCCACGATACACTCCCCCCCACAAAAGAATCTGAACCCCACCTTAACCTACAGTTGCCCAGAGGCTATCTTTTGATGCCACATGTTGATGGCGTCGTCAGCAGCACGTCTAGGACGAGTCCCGATCCGAGGTTGATCACCAGTCAATAGTGGCGGATTAGCCTGTAAAGAATCCTCGGATCCAGCAGTATCAGGCGGAGCATTGGATTGTGATGTAGAGTTAAGCTCCAAGGCGTATAAACGTGCGATAGGACGAACAGTGGTCCCATTGGCAGTCCGTAACAGCGCTACACGCTCCACTGAGTCACCCCCCCTTGTACACTTCTAGCACACGGCCCAACTTCCAGTACATGCGAGGACCTTCGTCATGGATCAGAACCACATCACCAACCGAGGGTGCCGAAGGTTTACCTGTGGGTCGAGAATTCCTTTCTCTCAGAGATAATAGATACTCGTGAACCCACCTTTTTCTAAAATCCTCGATAATCTTAGAGATGTATTGGTACCGCCGGGATACAGCCGCTTCAGTATACAAAGAAGGATCCTCTAGCTCCACAAGTGGCTGAAAATCGGATGGAAATCCAGTCAATGGTCGACCGTAGAGTAAGTGCGCTGGCGTCAGTGGCAGTGGTTCTTGTAGGTCGGTGTAAACATAAGTAAGTGGGCGGTCATTAACAACTGCTTCTATCTCAGTGAGGACTGTTATCAACTCACTTTTCGTCAATAAAGCACGCCCTACTACGGCTCTAAGTCCTGATTTGACTATACATACACACCGTTCCCACATTCCACCAAACCAAGGTGCCTTCACTGGGATGAACCTCCAATCGCACTTTCTTTCTCCCATAAAAGCAATGACCATTGGATCATCGCTCAAATCCTTGAGGTACCTAGATGCTTGAGTAAACGTGGAAGCATTGTCACTCAGCACAAGTTGAGGGAACGATCTACGGGCACAAAACCTCCTAAACGCCAGCATGAATTCCTCACAAGACATATTGTCACATAATTCGAGGTGCACCGCTCGAGATGTTGCACAAGTAAACAATAAGATATAGACCTTTTCATGCTCTCTCGTCTTTAACGCTCCAGTGTAGTCCAACCCCACTGATTGAAAGGGTTCTACTTGCTTCACTCGGCATTCTGGTAAAGGCGGAACTGGTCCAGTCATATAAGGTTTACCTTTCAGTCTTTGGCATATCACACACTTCTTCACTATATGTCGAGCTACTTGTCGAATCCTTGGGATCCACCATCGGAGACGCAAATTCGATATAATATGATGGACACCATAGTGTTTAACTTCTTCATGTGTGCGTTTTACCAACAAATATGTGACATGATGTTGTGCTGGCATAAGGATGGGATTGTTCGTGTAGTCCTTTACACCCGACCACTTCAGACGTCCCTCACACCTGATGAGGTCACTATCCAGGTGTAACCTCAGTTGACGCATTAAGTTAGGCATTTTCATCTTGTCAGAGCTTCGACTTAAAGATTCTAATTCTTGAAAAAAGGTTTCTGCTTGAACCAATTTAATCATTGTTACTTCAGCTGCTTTAAATTCATCAACGTTGATGATGTGACCCATATTGCAGTGTGTGCCTTCTACCTTACTTTTGGTGTTGGATATAAATCGCAGCACCCAGGCTACCACCCTGACTAATTTATTGTAGTCACCGACCCTTTCCCACTCAACTTTCGGACTCGGTGTGTCTTTCGGTTGGGTTGTGACTGTCACTGTTTCCAATGGCAGAAGTCCCCCCCTATCAGCTTCCCATTCCGTCCATTCTTTCTCATGGAGCAGCCACGATGGACCATGCCACCATAATTCGGACTTTACTATCTGGGTTGCTGTAACTCCCCTAGTTATAAGATCACTGGGGTTATGCTTTGTCACATAGTGGTAAGCGACATCTGGTAGTAGGGACCGAATTTCATCAACCCTATATCGCACATACACGGGTAGAGACTTTTTGCTATGAACCCAGTTCAGTGCTATTTGACTATCACACCATACGTGAACGGCAATTATGCTTAGTTCCTTCTCGTATGCTGTGCGTACATAAGACACCAGACGTCCTAGAAGCAGCATGGCAGTCAATTCCATTTTGGGGATAGTTACCCTTTTTACCGGTGCTACTTTAGCCCGGGCGGTAACCAAATATGCCCCAAATGAAGTAACGACATAGATAGCAACCCCGTATGCAGTGGCACTGGCATCACAGAACGCGTGCAAAGTAACATCGCCGAATGCTGCCACTTTACGAGGTACACAGGATGTCATACTCTTTTAACAACGATACACCTTGATTGTTTAGATCTTCGGGTAAGTTATCATCCCATCCTATGTTACGTCTCCAAACTTCCTGCATCAGAATCCGAGCTCTTATTGTAACGGGTAATGCTAAACCCAAGGGATCAAAAAATCGCGAAACTTTGCTCAACAGGCTCCTTTTTGTATGCGTCTGCACCTGCTGAGTAAAAGACTTTGTTTGAAAGGTTAGTGTGTCTTGGTTTGGTTGCCAGTTCATCCTCAAATTTCTGGTCTCTTCCTGGTCATGAGACGCCGTCCCGTCCATCTGAATAAGACACTGCAGAGATTCACTATTAGTAACCCACTCGCGGAGGTGCAGGTGTGCCTCTGTAAATAACCTACGGGCTTGCCAGTAGGTTTGTAGCAGATCATCCTGATCGTCGCTACACCCGCTGAAAATTATCTATATACAGGCCGCGAGAGAGCTTTTCTGTGTCCTCTACAGTGTCAGACAGATGCTTCTTGATGGTGGCGTTAAGCAAAAATTGGGAGCATGTAGCACCAAAGAGTACAACCCTAAATCGATAGGTGACTACCGGGCCTTCGGGATTGTTGATGTCCTGGAACCAGAGAAACCAAGTAATGTCCCTATCAGCCTCATTTAGCTTTACCACTAAAAAAGCTTTCTCTATGTTGCTTGTAAAAGCGAACTGTCCCAGCCTAAACCTTAGTAGTTGTTGTGCCAAATCGGACACTAGTGATGGTCCTGTCAAAAGGCAATCATTTAGGCTGGGATTATTACCTTGATGGGCCGAGCAGTCGTACACCACCCTTATTGGCGCTGTCCTTTCGTACCCCATGATGGGCCAAATAGTGGACTCTCCCCCTTCTCACCGGCTCCTGGACATCAACAAGCTCAATAAACCCTCGGTCCAGGTAACTGCGAAATACGTCGTCGTACGCCTTGCAAATGCTCTGCTCACTAGCCAACTTCCGCTGTAGTGCGCGCAGGCGACCCAATGCCAAACCGTAGTTGGTGGGCAGGCTTATCTCTTCCGACCTCCAAGGTAAACTAACTTCATATTGCTTTTCTGCGGCACAATAGCTCACAGAGTCCTCAAACTTTCTAATCGCGATTTCTGAGTCATAGTCAGTCTCCATAGGATTTATACTTATGTGATCCAATTTCCACATCTGTTCCAGGTCGAACTCGGCAGTTACTTTAGGGACACTAGGTTTGGTTTCATTATCCACCAACTCTTCTGCCGCGGTTACATTCACCCGCAGTATAGAAACCGTGTCGACCAGGACATTTGATTGGGTTGTATGTACCTTTCCGCTCATACAATAGCCAAATTTAGTGGGGATTAGTATTACTCCACACATCCTCTTAAACCCTGGGTATATTATATCATAATAATAATCAACACCGAGCAGAATATGCACCTCTGATAGATCTCCCACGGGGTCTGACAGATGAATACCTTTGTGGCGCAGGACTTGTTCTACCTTCATCACCCCCACAGACTTATATTCCGGTAGAATGTCTACTACGATACATTTCATGAAGTATCTTTGCCTATGGTAGATATAAGAAACCTCTGCTACCTCATATATTCCTGTTTGTCGGTAACTCCCGTAAAGCCCTGCAATCGTAGAGTCTCAGCCCCCACGATACTATGCTTTAATCCCTTTAAAACGGACCTCTTAATAAAAGACTGTTGGGAGCCTTGGTCTAGAAGTACCCGACAATCAGTATCACTGCCACTACTCTCCATGGGCATCTTTATAATGGGTAAAGTAGTGGTGTCCTTCACGCTACCCGTGTCAATGTTGTAGTACCCTCTGACTTATTATCCTTATACCCTTGTCAACTGCAGGACACAACTTGTCAAAGTGATGTCCTTTACAGTGACGGCAAGGTCTTAAATAGCTGACAGTGCATTGTCCTTGTTTGCCATGATCTTTACCCAGACAACCTACACATAGCTTTAACCTTTTAGCTTGTGCAATTTTGGCTTCATTTGTCTGGTATTTCCCACAAAAACTCCACTTATGCTTATCGGCTTTATCGCTGTTACATAGTTTACGTACAGCTTGTGGTTTCTTGTGTGAACCTTCCTTTTTTCCCTTGGTGCCCACTGTCATGCTAACTGTCCCCCTCAGATCTAATGATTCACCCCCTCCTGACTGACTTAAGGATCTCCCACTGTTCAATTGCAAAATGCTAATTTCTTTACTGAATGAGGTTTTAAACTCACCCAGGTCAAATGACCTAACCTTATCCAGTATTGCCAGTGGAAGCTTCTGTCTAAGAATAATCACTATCATCTCATTTGAGGTCAGCCCTAAGGTCTCCAAAGATCGAGTGTGACACTCCATCTCGGCCCTAAATTTGGCTAACTCTTCTACCTTATATCTAGGTTCTGCCAATATTTTCATTGAGGCAACGACATGGGCCACCTTTAGTTGTTCTCGATCACCATATGTGGATTCTAGTAACTGCACTGCCTCTACATAACTCTCCCCCACTACCGCGAAACCTTCTATTAAGTGAAAAGCCTCCCCTTCTAATTGACCCTTAAGATAATGAAACTTCCTTACATTATCCAAATCTGAATCATGTACGGTAGACTTAAACACGTCCCAGAACGCCAACCATTCTGTCAAGTGCCCCCCAAACTTCGGCAAGTTCTGCTTGGGGAGATTCACTGAGCGCCGTGGGTCCGTGCATCTGGCAGCGTTATGCTCACCCTCCTGTTTACCCGCGAGTGCTCGCTGTATCATACGCCGCACCCGAAACACAGTTTCGTCATACACAGAGCGGTTTTCACATTCGGTTGTTGTCTCCTCTTCCCCACTCAAACTTGTCAATATTGTTTCGCTAAGAGCACTTATACGATCATAGGTATTTTGGATGTTGTCCAATCTAGCTCCCAGGTCCTCAAGGGCCGCGGTAGTGGTGAAGGTTTCCATGTCAGATATGAGCCTATTCATAACCCCCCTTAGTCCAGCTCTCTGGTTCTTGAAAGCCTTATCTGTCATTTTCCCTAACGATTATTATGGTCCTATAATATTGGCTAAATACTCAACGAAATAATGAATAACCGTCAAGTTATTATGATACAGACTAGACTAGGATGGGAAACACTGTTTAGCAAACTTATATGACTAAAATTAGGGATACATTACAGTACTCACAAATTCATCCGGCAACACTCAATACTTAACCCTTTCACGCTCCTATGACGCAGAGGTCGCCAGATTAGCAATAATAAATAGAGCTCTCTCACTCTTACAATTACCTCTCCAAAATCAGTCTCCTGCCCACAGCCAACTCAAAGACAATTGCAGAGGTTGAAGCAACCAAACTAAAGGCCTCCAAATTGGCAAATACCCCCAATGGTAACAAAGGCTCCAAAGCATCCCTAATAGGCTCAAATCTGCACCAAGAATGTGAGAGGGTCAATAGGTCAACAATCAAACAAATGAGAGAAAAAAATATAAAATAAAATAAGTAAGTCATTGGTCTGATGTCTGAAAGAAAACATTATTGAGGAAAGGTGATAGGAGGGATGCACGATTGCGGCAGGCGGAGAGACACTACCCCGGCGTCACGCTCCAGCCAACGCTTAGTCAATCCTGCTAGCTTGTTATATAGTTGCTGGTTCGCGTCTAGGTCGAGATGGAGTCTAGGTCTCTGATGTTTAGTGTCACGGACAAAAAACGGTGGCGAGTATCTGCGAGCCGGCACCTCAGGATGCGGTTGACTGAATTGCGTATTGCCTGATACTCATCCGCACTGAGGCCCCGTACTTGTGTCCAGCTTTCTAATGACACTATCTTAGTGTCGCCCCCCATTGCCTGCTCTAGGTCCAGTGCCACCCGCCTAATTTGGTCGGCTAATTCCCTAGGTTGAACG
This sequence comes from Paralithodes platypus, assembly GCA_032716605.1. Taxonomy (NCBI): domain Eukaryota; kingdom Metazoa; phylum Arthropoda; class Malacostraca; order Decapoda; family Lithodidae; genus Paralithodes; species Paralithodes platypus. The sequence continues at coordinate 44,745,421 of CM064566.1, forward strand.
CCGGGGCAGATGTCATTTCTGCCTATGAATAGATATGTGAGTTGGGGTCGGAATAACGTCAGTCGTCCCCACTCGTCCGATGCACGTAGCCGATCAATGTTGGCCCCAGGGACCCCGAAGAATTAAAAAAATAAAGTCCGATCCCCCCCCGACGCCCGGTACTCGACAGGTCCTTTATCTGCTGCCCGTAGGCGATTGACATAAGAATGTCCAAGACCGCAATACGGTCAGGTACCGGCGCCACGGCGGTAGGACGAAAATCAACCCCCCCACTCCACCTGGATCCCTGGACTTGCATGCCGGCTCGTTTCCCTTACTCATTACTTAATTTGTGGTCTTGCTTAGATGTAAATTCCCAAGATCTGGGCACCATCGTGATGAATGACAGGTAAAATTTATAGAATTACTAGACTAAATCAAAGCTAATTGGTCAATCACATAAAAAGGGAATCAAATAATGTTGGGATTTAACTTACCAATCAATCACACAGCACAGTAATGAGGTACGAAGCCGGTAAAAATGGTGGACAAGGTGACGGTTAGGCAACTCAAGGTATAGGAGGAAGGCACCATAGCTCATCCTTATTTAATGATAGTTGGTTTTAATTAATCATGTACATGAAGAAAAAAAAGGCTTAGCTGTCAATCGTAAGTCGGGTGAGAGTGTCGATGAAGATATGAAGAGTTGTTGTTGACTATTGTAGGCACTAAAGCACAGCTAACGAAAGTGTACTGATTCGGATGAAATCTACGTGAGCTCTGCCGGCTGTCTCCCAGCACGGCCACCAGCAGAATGCTGCCGGCCCCTGGAAAAATATCGTACCGATATGATTTGATACGATTGTCTAAGGTACTAATATATAGGGAGAGCGGTGATGGTTCGTTTTTTGTTTTTTTTTAATATTTGTAGAAATTCAGGTTTAAGCAGTAGTATAATCTAGTTGATGTTAGAATGTTGCTTCGTTATTTGGTTCTTTAGCCTAATTATTTCAAACCCTTAGCTCTTTTCAGTTTTGAGCTATAGTTCCCGAAACACAAGTTTCTAAATCGTCCGAACCTTCCCTACCAGTGGTGATGGTTCGGTCAGAAGGGTTGGATGGTTCGGTCACGTATATTAATTGGCATAATCTTAAAATTATGTGCGTTGGATTTGCTAAAAACAAGAATTTATCAATTCAAAGAAATTTTATTTTGCTAAAATACAAAATTAAACTTCATAATCGAAATTAACCTCTTCATATTTGTAAACAAATAATATTGAAAACAAACTTGATTATACTTAACCAGAATTATGGATAATGTACTTATCCATAAATCAAATAAACATACAGTACCTTTATTTATATAAACAATATTATAGGTATGGATTAGGACTATGTTACTTCAAATAAATTACATAATTGACTTAGTTTATATTATATTGTATTAGCACAGATAAATACATAATAAAATATAAATATATTTAAAATGCCCCAGAACGAGAAGCCCACCACAGAAGCCACGAGCGAACACCACACAGAAACACCCGAAAGAAAGGTCCACAGAACGAAAGGACCAGCTGACCGAGCCAACCAGTTCAGACAGGCCCAAGCCCGCAGGGCTAAGCAGCTCCAAACCACACCTGCCTACCCCTTCTAAACACTGACCTTTCCCACACCTCACATACACTACCCCTCGTGTCCTACACCTCTACCTACATGATGACGAACATAAATACACCTTAAAGTTAATACACCCATGCTCTGTCCCTAAGTTAGGATATCAATATCAACATACCCTAATAATAATAATAATAATCTATCTATCTATCTATATGCTCAGGCCCAATCCCCATTTTGGGGGTAGCCGACTCAAGACAGAGCAAGAACAGGGAAAACACAAAAACAACATAAAACAAAAAATAATAATAATAATAATAATATTTATTCAGTTAGCAATTTACAGAGTTGGTACCACATAGTTTGTTACAAATATGACATGTACCAGCCTTGCATAATTCCAACTAAGGATAGCCCAATAAGGCCGTTAGGCGTATTTCCATTGGGGTCCTTGTGGGATTAGGTTAGCTGGGGAAAATGGGGAGGATAAAGAAATAGATACTTTAGAGAAAGTATTTCTAGGGGGTTATTTTAAGATACCTTACATCCTATAGTAAATATCAGTAATCCGGAATCAGTAATAATTTCAGTTTGGTTTGTCTATCTCTTATGTCGCATTTAGTAGTAGACATAAGCTTGGTGCTCCCTTCTCGCAGCTGTCCGGTTCAGGTGTTCCTTCAGGCTACATCTGAAGGAATACAGTTTTCTCTTTTCACGGACTGACTGGGGTAGGTCGTTCCAGTCTTTGATGATGAATGTACCTTGTCTTGCCAGACTAGGTTTCTGAAGACCAATCGCCCCCATAAATCTATGTATTCAATCCTTAGGTTAGTTATTAACATCAACATACCCTAAAATACCTTGTCTTGCCAGACTAAGTTTCTGAAGACCAATCGCCCCCATAAATCTATGTATTCCATCCTTAGGTTAGTTATCTTTATCCGCCATTGTGTTCATCTTTTCCATTTACTTTTCCACAATTGTTATACGTCTTCCACTCACCTCCTTCGTATCCACAGTCCACACTACTCCATTTTGCTTCGTGTCCTACACCTCTTACCCGCCAGACTCTACCTTCATGATGATGAACAGGAATACACATTCATATTAAAACACCCATGCCCTGTCCTTAGGTTGAGCCAATGCCAACCAGGCAGACAGCCATAAATCTATGTATGTTCTTCCATCCGAGAAGTAGTATGTTAAAACCCCATGTCCTTATTGATAAGAAACTAAGATACCCACGGGTACACCAGTGATATAGAACCATTGCCCCCGTAAGACCTAGACAGCCATGACTACAGATGTTAGCCACCATGCTATAACTTAATGCTTACCCCAACCAGAGATTGTATAGATAACCTTTTTTGTCCATTGTCTATCATAGTATCACGAAACAATAACGAAGTACCCCTACGAACTGCCGCTTTTCTTTGGTATATATTTCATAGAAAACGCAGTTCCCAGGGACAACTAGACGTACAAGAAATCGTGTCAAATAATAGTATCCATAACCCCTCGTATTTACGAGTAATAATACCCCATGTTTTTCCCTACTTTACCCACAGTCAAGCACACACCTACAGTTAACCTCCTTCTCCCCCACAGCCCCACAGTCCACATGATTCTATCTTTTCCAGACTCAAATACCACCCCATAGTTGCATCCCCTGGTAGCATTTGGCTAACATACTTTCACTGTCCTTTCAAACTCCAATATCAACTGTAGCCTAATGCCACCCCCACGCCCGGAGACCTTAGGGTCAAATTTCCACGTAGCCCCCTGAACTCTCTCCCTCTCATTAACACCCCGCACTCCTCGACTCTTTTCCGACCTAGCCTCTCCCTCATACCTCTTGAAGATCCTTGATTTTTCCGTTGCTAACGCTCTCTAACCTTTTATATATATACTCCTATCAAGCCTACCTTCCCTTAGTAGGCCGGAACAACATTAGAACTTTACTAACCCCTTGCATGTCATCTATTCCCTTACAACCCATTCACAACCCTGCACCCAATGATCGTCGGTGCGAGGCTAGCCGCCTCGCCAGTAACTAACTTCTATTGCCATACTATCAGATAAACGTGGCAGAGTTAGCAACCCAATTTCCACCACATCCAGCAAACCATATAATTAACAACCCACCGATTAAAACCAGCTAGCCAAGGCACCTTCGGTTTTGGTATTAAGAACACCCACATCTGTCTCATAAACAGAGGGTTATTACAAACACTTGTGATATGGCAAGCCCCTAGCCACAGCCGCTGGACAACCATCCCAGAGAGAGGGCGCCCAGCTACCCCTTTTTACCCACCCGAGGAGGGAGACCCCCAACCCTGCGGAGGTATACCTGACCCCTGTTTTGACTTCCGGGTCATTGCCAGGTAGCACAGGAATTCTTCCTATCAATGAACTAACCATGCATGACTAACCCCTTACTAACCTCTATTAACCCACAATAACCCATTCCCCTTTCTTGCATACTCGGATAATCAAATTAGCACCTCAGCTATACCATAGAATGAAGACTGAACAATATAAGAGAGACGTCCCTATCACAGCTGTCCCAGTCCTCCCCGCAAAGTAGATCCAGTCTCCCTCCCCTCAATACTTCTAGTATAGCCAAAATAGTGCCTCTTACTAAGGCTCAGTTATATCACATTATGAAGGCTCCCTATAGCCATGTGCCACAACAGTAATCACCACCTTACCTAGCCCCCGTATCTTTTGAAAGCTCCAATAAGTCCATAAGACTCGAGATCCCTATGGCCTACAGGGTCCTAAAACCGAGCCTATAAACCCAGCTCCAGCCCCCAGTGAAAGCAGTTGAAAGATAGACACCAACCAGTGGCTGACCCCCTGAAGTTAACCTCGAGCTCTGCCCTTGTGTTGTTCCTGAGTTGTGAGATTCCAGAGCCGGCAGACTCCGTGGCAGATTTAAAATAGAAGCATCTGTCCACGTACAATTTTAAGTATCTACGTGCACCTTATAACCTTCACACACACTAGTGGGTATATAAGCGTGTAGCCAGCACCGATCGCCAAGAGATCCGACTTGAGAACTTCCTACATTTGGACCACCTGGACGGCCGCGGAACCAGTCGTTAGCCCCCAACATCACGGACGCAAGATAACCAGGACCAGACCAACAAAATACTATTCAAGATTCACTTTATTAGTACTAACGTGTTATAGTACTAATTCGAAATTCACTTATTAATCTTTCTATGAAGTGGCTGTAACTTTGCCCAGTGTAATTCATATATAACCATTCCATTAGGGAAGTACTAAGCGTATCAGTGTTCATTAATTAACAGGCGACATTAACTCTCGTAATTACCTTTATCCAGATATTAAAACCCTAGTGATATCTAACGTTCGCCCACTGATTTGTGTTCTACGTATTTCTGCCATAAGAAAATAAAACTTAGATCAGTACCCCCCTGAGGTTACTAGAATTCCCGTGCTCTAAAACATACGCGTGTCTAATTCTAGTCTGTGAACTACTACTTGTGCACCCGACCTGCCAGTAATAAATCTAATTAGTGAAATTGAATCCATAAGTAACATTGAGGTCTTCCAGTATATAAACTTGCGAACCAAACCAGTGATCAGAAGAGTATACCTGAACGTTGGAAGTGGGAGACTAGGCTCCATCCAGATCCACTAATGCTAGCGGTTCATTTCTATCATTTGTCTTGTACGAGTATTCCTATTTTCCTGTGCTCCTTATTAACCTACTTAAATAAACGTGATCGTGTGTCTTGTTACCGTGTGTTTATTTTGTGTTCTCTATTCCTCATACCTTGTATTGTGCATGCAGCCTTATATACCCAGTCAGTTAGAACCCACATTACCCAAGTTAATCCTGTAGAAAAACAGGGCATAACATTGGCGGCAGCGGTGTTTCTTGATTCGGATAAAAGGTTGCATTACACTGCAAGTTTGGAACAGTAGAAGCAAGGGAACATCGCAAAAATGGCAGCTCGCTATGACACTCACACACATTCCCAAGTATGATGTAAACACGTATGATATTGCCACTTACTTAGACATTGTAAAGCCAGTGTTAGATGTGGCACTTCAAAATGACCGCGACAAAATCGCCGTTGCATTATTGCACATTATGCAGTTGGGAAAAGACGTTTCCCAAATTGTTAAACAGGTAACGCCAGAGCTTACCTGGAACCAGTTTCGATCCCTCGTGATCCGGACCTTAGGGCCACTTTTGGGTTCCCTCGTCGCCCCCGAAATAATAAAAAAAGTCGACGAGATCAAGTATGAAGGGGATATCAATGTGACCCTCATACAACTCTACAGATATGTGAGGACCACGTATAGCTCTGAAGATGACGAGCAACAAAATGAACTCTTATTCACCGCATTGTTAGACATCCTCCCACCCCACATCACCGCCCATCTCGACCCGTACGGCTCATTCGAAGAACATATGCTCTCCATCAGAGAAAAATGCCAACTCAGTTCGATGAATCCCCTATCCAACCCTTCAGCCCCTATCCAAGAAAGTAAACGTATTCCTCCACTGAACACTATCATCGATAAGTCCCTCCATCCCCCTAAAGAAAACTCTGTGCACCCTTCCAAAATGACTTCCGGTGAAGGTCCAACCCCAGTGCACTCTTTCTTGCCTCTATCCTCTCTGACCATCCCTAAATTTTCCCCTGCCCAGCCATCCACCAACGATAATCTTCCATCAATTGTGTTACCCCATAAACCTCATCCTTTTTCTATGCCTGCCAACAAACCACAGCACGCAGAAATGGTCACCCCCACCGTAACCAAATTTCTTTCAATGTCACCCCTAAAAAATGCTGGTCAGAAAATGAGCCCCCCCTCCACTCTCTCACATGCCCCTGTCACCCAAGACCAACCTTCACCCCCGTCAATCCCTCAACAACCTGTCACGCCTCTCACTTCCTCATATTCATCACCTGTCCCCCCCTCAAAACTGTCAACCTCACCCCCCCCCCCATCATCTCCCCACATGCCCAACCTCGGTGAACCCCTTCAAACACCCGCATCAACCAAGAATGCTACAGCTCCGCCTACCTCCTATTCCCCCCCTCCCTTGTCGCCCTCTCCAACATTACCCGAACCGCTCTTGAATCCACCTCCAGTAACACCCCCGCTCACCAACCTACCTCTGCCCCATAATCCAGCACCAGAACCAAAATCTCCATCAATGTCTCCTTCATCCATCCTACCAAATTCCATTGTTGTCCGAGACAAATCTCTTCCGCAACAATCTCTCCAAACTGACCTACTCACCCCATCCCCACAATTTACCTGTCAATCCCCCCATGTTTTCAGGACAGACTCTGATATATGTAACCATAATTCTATCAAATATTTATGTACACATGTTTCCAGGGAAAATGCCGACCTATGTACCCAACAATGTTTTCCCCATGCCCCCAGAAATTTTCAGCTATTCCACAACCAACAAAATTCCCCTTGTGACACTTTTCCGTCAGTAGCTCCCTTCCACCCCCACACAATTCACACCCCTAGAAAACTTCACATCCCCACACTTGACTCGCCCTCTCATGACAAACAAACTCACCAGTCCCAGATAACCTCTAACCAGACCGTGACTGCCACCAAGAAAATTCCCCAAATTCGTCCTGTTAACAACCCCAAATCAATACATCAGTCCTCCACCAATAACCCATGTTCTATGCCTAACTCTTCCCCCACCAATCCTTCCCAGTCCCACCAACAAATTCCGTTTCCTAGATCACTCACACCTCACCACTCTGATCCTCCCACACGCGCCGTTAATCCCCCCCTCACTCGTGGCCCCCCCCCAAATGATTTCCCCCCCCCCCCCCCCTCATGAGTACCGAACACCTGCTCACCAGTCGGTCTCCCACCATTATTAGCCCAGCTAAACTTTCAACCTCCACCAAATCCCACCGCTGCCACCAACGAAATGCTAGGTGTGAAGGGAATTTTTCTGTCCTGAAATATCCCCAGGCCCACTTAAGGATCAACCTTTCCTGGTACCTGGCGCGGGGCTCGAACCTCTGAAGGGAGTTTAACCCTCCTAAAAACCCACAGGTTTTGAGATGCCTTGGGTGGGGTTCGAACCCTGGTTAGTGACCATGACCATCACCACCAGGCCCGCGCGCTAACCCACTGTACTACCACGGACGTACTAAAAGTATAGCAACCTTAGTCCGATTTTTAAGAACCAGGTGATAGTCTTGTGGTGATTCACGTGATGAGTTTATTGGACTTACCATCCACGACTATTTTACACTATACCTAACGTCAACTCGGGTAGTACATTATTGGGGTTGCGGGACATTTTCCAGGGCATTATCCGCAACCCCACCCACACATCAACCAACCTCCTCATCTCATCGAACCCCCAACCAACCCCCCCTTAAAAAAAAACCCCACAAAGTCACCCCTGAGAGAACCCCCATACACACCCCCACCAAATCCTCTTCCATTCCGCCTACCACCCTCACCCAACAAAAACCTCCACACGCATCTACCTCTCAAATAACCCCCGACCTCGCCCCCAATAAATGCCCTTCACCTGTAAAACGTTCTTCCCCTCAATATAAAACATCGTCGAGCGACTCAAGTCCCACGACAAACATCTACCTTCCCACCAGGACCTCCAAAGGTAGAATAATCAACAGACCCATCAGATTTAAAGACAGTTATACAAAAACAACACCCCGTTCTGACACTAAAGACCCAAGCCACACAACACACACCCCCTCCTTCTCACACACCTCCTTCACGCACCTTACCTAAACCGATCTTGCGCATTGCCTCACTATATTTTCCCAGCCTACAACACCGCCCAAGAAAACCCAAAAAAACCCAGACTCATATCCCCCCTTCATCCCCAGCTCCGTTTTCGCGCGGTAATCCCTCCCCTTCGGTTAGTAACCCATTCACCACACTAAACAGACCTCCTGTCAATCTCACACACCTCACTCCGACCCCCACGGGGGAAAACTACAAACCATTCATACGAAAGGTTAAAGTAAAAACCCCCACAGGACGCTTAGCCCGTCTACAACGCCCACATCAAGCTCGGGCAACCGCCCTCCACAACACAGAGGACACATTCCTACAGGTATACATTGACCTGAAAAAGAAACCTGACCCTCGCTCTCTTGCTAGGTGGGACCTTCTAAATACCCTCAAAATGACCCACCATGACTATGCTTCTTTTTACTTCACCCTTGAGGCTCGGGGACGAGCCTACAATGAAGGAGAGGGAAGTAAAATGCCCCAGAACGAGAAGCCCACCACAGAAGCCACGAGCGAACACCACACAGAAACACCCGAAAGAAAGGTCCACAGAACGAAAGGACCAGCTGACCGAGCCAACCAGTTCAGACAGGCCCAAGCCCGCAGGGCTAAGCAGCTCCAAACCACACCTGCCTACCCCTTCTAAACACTGACCTTTCCCACACCTCACATACACTACCCCTCGTGTCCTACACCTCTACCTACATGATGACGAACATTAATACACCTTAAAGTTAATACACCCATGCTCTGTCCCCAAGTTAGGATATCAATATCAACATACCCTAAAATACCTTGTCTTGCCAGACTAGGTTTCTGAAGACCAATCGCCCCCATAAATCTATGTATTCAATTCTTAGGTTAGTTATTAACATCAACATACCCTAAAATACCTTGTCTTGCCAGACTAAGTTTCTGAAGACCAATTGCCCCCATAAATCTATGTATTCCATCCTTAGGTTAGTTATCTCTATCCGCCATTGTGTTCATCTTTTCCATTTACTTTTCCACAATTGTTATACATCTTCCACTCACCTGCTTCGTATCCACAGTCCACACTACTCCATTTTGCTTCGTGTCCTACACCTCTTACCCGCCAGACTCTACCTACATGATGATGAACAGGAATACACATTCATATTAAAACACCCATGCCCTGTCCTTAGGTTGAGCCAATGCCAACCAGGCAGACAGCCATAAATCTATGTATGTTCTTCCATCCGAGAAGTAGTATGTTAAAACCCCATGTCCTTATTGATAAGAAACTAAGATACCCACGGGTACACCAGTGATATAGAACCATTGTCCCCGTAAGACCTAGACAGCTATGACTACAGATGTTAGCCACCATGCTATAACTTAATGCTTACCCCAACCAGAAATTGTATAGATAACCTTTTTTTTTCTCTTGTCTATCATAGTATCACGAAACAATAACGAAGTACCCCTACGAACTGCCGCTTTTCTTTGGTATATATTTCATAGAAAATGCAGTTCCCAGGGACAACTAGACGTACAAGAAATCGTGTCAAATAATAGTATCCATAACCCCTCGTATTGACGAGTAATAATACCCCATGTTTTTCCCTACTTTACCCACAGTCAAGCACACACCTACAGTTAACCTCCTTCTCCCCCACAGCCCCACAGTCCACATGATTCTATCTTTTCCAGACTCACATACCACCCCCCGGTAGCATTTGGCTAACGTACTTTCACTGTCCTTTCAAACTCCAATATCAACTGTAGCCTAATGCCACCCCCACGCCCGGAGACCTTAGGGTCAAATTTCCACGTAGCCCCCTGAACTCTCTCCCTCTCATTAACACCCCGCACTCCTCGAATCTTTTCCGATCTAGCCTCTCCCTCATACCTCTTGAAGATCCTTGATTTTTCCGTTGCTAACGCTCTCCAACATACACATACATATATACATAAAATTTTAAGACTGAGTGTTCCACACATAAGTGCAGTTTCAGTCTCTTGTCCTAATGGCGGCGTTCCAGGCAACCCTGTTAAGGGCTGCTTCACTTGTCAAGTTCTTGGATTTGAGATCGGCGCGTATAGTCCGATCCCAGGTCTTCCTCGGTCCACCCCTTGGTGCAGCTCCCTCCACAATCACAGACCTGCATTTTGTCACCCAATTTTGTTCATCCATTCTCTCCACATGTCCATACCATCCCAGTCTACTTGTACGCATCACCTCGCTAATACTCTTTATACCTAAACGTCTCCTCAGCTCAACATTTGTTATTCTATCCTGTAGCCTGGCCCCACACATCCATCTCACCATTCTCATCTCATTACGCTCCATTCTGTTGACATCCTCTACTTTAACGGCCCATGTTTCTGAGGCATACGTCATTGCACTTCTAACACATGAGGCATACACCTTTCCCTTCAGGGGGAGAGGCATTCTTTTCATGGTCAGGATTGGCATCAATTCTCTGAACTTCCCCCAGCCACACCTAATTCTAGCAACAGTGGCAGCCTCGGCCCCACCACCGGCAGAGATGGTATCTCCTAGGTAACAAAACTTGTTCACCAGCTCCAAAGACTCATTTCCAAAATTCACAGCCACAGGATCATCACTTAACACAAGCTCGCCTTTGCACACTACGCACTCAAATTTCTCTATTTCTGACTTATCCTTCGGCAGGGGCCCCTTTATTCTACTACAGCGCTTACTCCCATGGTGTACCCAACATCGACAGATGCTACATTGAATTGAGTTAACGCCCACTCCCTTTCCACACACTGCACATGGGTATGCACCGCTCTTTTCCACATTGCCTCGTCTCAAACTACAATGCATAACCTTGGTTTTGTTAATATTGACTCTTAAACCCTTGCTCGCCATGCCCTCTCTCCACTTTCTGAATTTGGCCTCAGCATCCTGCATACTGTCAGCTATTAGGACTAAATCGTCTGCATAAAACAGTTCCAACGGGAGTCCGCCTCTAAAAACTCTAGAAAGCGCCTCCAAGACCATAATAAAGAGGAGGGGGCTTAACACTGAACCCTGATGGACTCCAACACGGACTGCGAATTCATCACTCAGTACACCTTTCACCCTCACCGAACTTCGCGAATCCTCATACATCTTCATTATCACACGCACCAGCCACTCTTCCACACCAAGTTTCCTCATAGCCCACTGTACAACATCTCTAGGTACCCTATCAAAGGCCTTCTCCAGGTCCACAAACACAAAGTAAAGATCCCTGCCTTTTAGTAGGTATCTTTCCTGTATCTGCCTGACTATGAAGATAGCATCGGTTGTACCACGTCCTGGCATAAAACCAAACTGCATATCATCAATAGAGATGCTTTGCCTGATCAAACCCTCAAGGACTCTCTCACAGACCTTCATGATTTGGTCAAGCATTTTCAGGCCCCTATAATTTCCTCTATCTAGCGCATCCCCTTTTCCTTTGTATATATTTACTATTACACTTTTGAGCCAATCCTCTGGGATTTCTCATCTTTAATAATGGTGTTTATCAACTCAGTGACTAAGTTTACACCAATCTCCCCTGAGGCTTTTATCATCTCAGCGACAATGTCGGAGCAACCTGGAGCTTTACCGTCCTTCATTTTATTGATTGCGTCGCTCACTACAGCTGGTGCTATCAAAGGAGGGGGCCCAGATATTGGTTTTTCGATACTAAGCTGTTCCTTATCCCATTCAAACTCTACATTTAGCAATCGTTCATAGTGTACCTTCCATGCTTCTCTGATTTCATTTTCTGCATACACAATCTTCCCATTATCATCTCTAACACACTGTTCACCTATAATATCCCTACTGTCATTTTTAACCTTTTATATATATACTCCTATCAAGCCTACCTTCCCTTAGTAGGCCGGAACAACATTAGAACTTTACTAACCCCTTGCATGTCATCTATTCCCTTACAACCCATTCACAACCCTGCACCCAATGATCGTCGGTGCGAGGCTAGCCGCCTCGCCAGTAACTAACTTCTATTGCCATACTTCCAGATAAATGTGGCAGAGTTAGCAACCCAGTCTCCACCACATCCAGCAAACCATACAATTAACAACCCACCGATTAAAACCAGCTAGCCAAGGCACCTTCGGTTTTGGTATTAAGAACACCCACATCTGTCTCATAAACAGAGGGTTATTACAAACACTTGTGATATGGCAAGCCCCTAGCCACAGCCGCTGGATGACCATCCCAGAGAGAGGGCGCCCAGCTACCCCTTTTTACCCACCCGAGGAGGGAGACCCCCACCCCTGCGGAGGTATACCTGACCCCTGTTTTGACTTCCGGGTCATTGCCAGGTAGCACAGGAATTCTTCCTATCAATGAACTAACCATGCATGACTAACCCCTTACTAACCTCTATTAACCCACAATAACTCATTCCCCTTTCTTGCATACTCGGATAATCAAATTAGCATCTCAGCTATACCATAGAATGAAGACTGAACAATATAAGAGAGACGTCCCTATCACAGCTGTCCCAGTCCTCCCCGCAAAGTAGATCCAGTCTCCCTCCCCTCAATACTTCTAGTATAGCCAAAATAGTACCTCTTACTAAGGCTCAGTTATATCACATTATGAAGGCTCCCTATAGCCATGTGCCACAACAGTAATCACCACCTTACCTAGCCCCCGTATCTTTTGAGAGCTCCAATAAGTCCATAAGACTCGAGATCCCTATGGCCGACAGGGTCCTAAAACCGAGCCTATAAACCCAGCTCCAGCCCCCAGTGAAAGCAGTTGAAAGATAGACACCAACCAGTGGCTGACCCCCTGAAGTTAACCTCTAGCTCTGCCCTTGTGTTGTTCCTGAGTTGTGAGATTCCAGAGCCGGCAGGCTCCGTGGCAGATTTAAAATAGAAGCATCTGTCCACGTACAAGTATCTACGTGCACCTTATAACCTTCACACACACTAGTGGGTATATAAGCATGTAGCCAGCACCGATCGCCAAGAGATCCGACTTGAGAACTTCCTACATTTGGACCACCTGGACGGCCGCGGAACCAGTCGTTAGCCCCCAACATCACGGACGCAAGATAACCAGGACCAGACCAACAAAATACTATTCAAGATTCACTTTATTAGTACTAACGTGTTATAGTTACTATTTCCAATTGGGGCAGAGAAAACCTTGTTAACTTTAATGCTTCCAAAACCCAATTTCTCCATCTATCTACCCGTCAGGATCTCCCAGCGGACTATCCCTTATTCTTCAACAATACAAAAATCAACCCTTCATCTTCTCTCAATATTCTTGGTGTCTCTTTTTCTTCTGCTCTCATTTGGAAGGACCATATTACCAGTCTTGCTAAGGCAGCCTCCCAGAAGCTGGGTGTGCTCAACCGCCTTAGGGGGTTCTTTTCCCCTGCACAGCTTCTTGCTCTGTACAGGGGCATAGTGCGCCCTTGTATTGAGTATTGTTCACATGTGTGGGGAGGTTCCTCTCACACCGCTCTCCTAGACAAAGTTGAAAGGAAGGCCTTTCGTATCATTAACTCTCGTCCACTCACCAACTCTCTGCAATCTCTCTCTCGCCGCAATGTTGCATCTCTCTCGCTATTCTATCGCTACTATAATAATCAGTGTTCCTCAGAGCTATCCCAGTGCATACCACCTCCTTTACGTAGGGCACGTGGTACCCGTCTTGCAACTCAATCCCACCCCTACTCTGTGCAACTCTCCAACCCAAGAGTGAAACGTTACTCTCAAACTTTCTTCTACTCAACAGCTGAGCTCTGGAACTCTCTCCCAGAATCAGTCTTTCCCTCTTCCTATGACTTAAATTGCTTCAAACTCTGTGTGTCCAGGCATTTTGGCTCGAACGTCCCTTGATTTTGGCCCTGTCACTCTTTCAACTATGGGGGAGGCACTCGCTATAGGCAGTTATGCCTTTTGCCTCCCTCAATCACATAGAAAAAAAAAAAAAAAAAAAAAAAGTACTAATTCGAAATTCACTTATTAATCTTTCTATGAAGTGGCTGTAACTTTGCCCAGTGTAATTCATATATAACCATTCCATTAGGGAAGTACTAATCGTATCAGTGTTCATTAATTAACAGGCGACATTAACTCTCGTAATTACCTTTATCCAGATATTAAAACCCTAGTGATATCTAACGTTCGCCCACTGATTTGTGTTCTACGTATTTCTGCCATAAGAAAATAAAACTTAGATCAGTACCCCCCTGAGGTTACTAGAATTCCCGTGCTCTAAAACATACGCGTGTCTAATTCTAGTCTGTGAACTACTACTTGTGCACCCGACCTGCCAGTAATAAATCTAATTAGTGAAATTGAATCCATAAGTAACATTGAGGTCTTCCAGTATATAAACTTGCGAACCAAACCAGTGATCAGAAGAGTATACCTGAACGTTGGAAGTGGGAGAGTAGGCTCCACCCAGATCCACTAATGCTAGCGGTTCATTTCTACCATTTGTCTTGTACGAGTATTCCTATTTTCCTGTGCTCCTTACTAACCTACTTAAATAAACGTGATCGTGTGTCTTGTTACCGTGTGTTTATTTTGTGTTCTCTATTCCTCATACCTTGTATTGTGCATGCAGCCTTATATACCCAGTCAGTTAGAACCCACATTACCCAAGTTAATCCTGTAGAAAAACAGGGCATAACAATGAAATGCTAGGTGTGAAGGGAATTTTTCTGTCCTGAAATATCCCCAGGCCCACTTAAGGATCAACCTTTCCTGGTACCTGGCGCGGGGCTCGAACCTCTGAAGGGAGTTTAACCCTCTTAAAAACCCACAGGTTTTGAGATGCCTTGGGTGGGGTTCGAACCCTGATCTGTGACCATGACCATCACCACCAGGCCCGCGCGCTAACCCACTGTACTACCACGGACGTACTAAAAGTATAGCAACCTTAGTCCGATTTTTAAGAACCAGGTGATAGTCTCGTGGTGATTCACGTGATGAGTTTATTGGACTTGCCATCCACGACTATTTTACACTATACCTGACGTCAACTCGGGTAGTACATTATTGGGGTTGCGGGACATTTTCGAGGGCTTTACAATATTATTCCCTGATGGATATTAAGAGTTGTGTTTCACTATGTGTTCATAATATAGATGTTTACAAGAAGTAGTATTATGAATTGAGAAGGTAATTTTTTGGTAATTAGTGGGAAGGATGGTTCGGACTGGTCCGAACCATCACCACCCTCAATTGTCCGAATGATCCCGAATCTATATAGTTAATTGATGGGTACGCTCAACGTTCACACAAGCGACTTCAGCATTTGTTATTTACGGCAATATCTTCGGCGTACAACATAGTTTCACCATAATAATGCATATTTCGCTGGTTTACATATTCATGGAGGTAGAGCTTACGATATAAAGTGAAAATATTACATAGGAAGTGCAAAAAACCATAAAATCGGACCTGCATTAAAAAGTGTAGCTGATGTATGAACCAAATCACGTGTGATGAAAGTAGACTAACTCTCGCAGTTTCACGCAAAATCTCGGGGCCTTAGGTCCCATACGTTTCTCAGGAAATGCACTGTCCAAACCATCCTTCCGTCCGAACGATCACCGCTCTCCCCTATATATGGTAATCTACATATATCCTACAATGACCCAATAAATATTATGATATAATATATCATATATAATATACCCTAATATACCCTATACACTATATATACCCTAACTTACGATAATCACGGTATGATATTTTTCCACCATCTGGTCTACCGTGCCTGCCAGACGACATGACATTCCTAGAAATAACCGTTATAGCCTAACTATCGTGATTTCCACGATATTATGTATTTTTGGTTTTACTTTGTGGTGGCAATTTTGTAATATATATTTACATTCATTTTCAACAATAGCAAGCAAATGTTGTCTATATTATGTATACATTTTGAAGGCAGGCTCGTGAAATGTGTGCATTTTGTGCCACCCTACTGATAAGAGGGTGGGTTATCAGAAATCGGGGTAACAGAAAACGCAGCTTTAAATAACAATATTATATATATATATTTAGTTTATCTATGCAAATATATATAATGTCCTTATAACCTCGCTCTATACAACTGAACAATGTAGGATGAAATTGTTTATTCACCATGTTTACATACTGAAGATGAAAAATATTTGATCTGTAAATTTTCCATCAATAAAATTAGTATATTTATGAAGGGTTCATTTATTACGAGTTCTATTTGATAATATATTTTCACTAATAACGATAACAGGAAAGGGGTCATATATATAAAGGACGTCTGATGAAGGATCACAAGTCGGGTAGGATTTTATTTTCGCTACTTTTAAGGCCTAGGGTATCTCAAAATTAAACATCCTGTACAAACCTTGTCTGTTAAGGTTTGTTCTTGTTATCGTTGGCCGGAGAACAGCTGTCAAGAACATGATAAATGTTTTAGAACTATCTGAAATAGGCCTAGGCTAGTAGGAGAAATCTTGGTAATCGAGTAGGCTGAGGCTGAGGGCAAAGTAGGCTAATTGTTTTCACTACAGTTACAGTTGGCTAGGCTAAGCTATTCACATTATGTTGTAGGGCTATGTACGCTTGTGCAGTACAGTAAATGGTAATAGGCGCCGCCTATGGGTACCGTACATTTCAAAATTCAATAGGTGCATCATTATGAGTTTAGCCTATATTAGCCTAGTAGGCTAGGCCTAAACATGACTTTTCTAATAGGTTAGGTCTAGGCTCTTAACTTGTGATGTTTTCTTTTGGTAGCATTCAAGGAGACTACTGCAGGACTCTTCTTACCTCTGACCGGGTAGGCTATAGCATAATAGGCTATCGGCACTGTCCTAGTGTTTACTAGCCTATACCCCTTTGAAAGGACATTAGCCTAACCTATCCTAGTATTGGAATTTTTTTTTTTTATTAGGCCTACCACAAATTTTCCGAGTGTTTTTTATAAACAAAATTGGTCATTTGCATATATATATAGTGTTTGTAATTAATTAGAAATCTCGGGAAAACCTATTTTCCCCATTAGGCCTAGGCTATCGATCGATGTTGAGACACGCTCGCTCCCCGATAGTGATTTGAAAAGACATTAGCCTAACCTAACAACCTTACCTAACCTAACCTAGTATTATGGGTGGGGGCTGCCGCCCCCACACCCCCGCTGGTTGAGTACTAATCCCTTAATAAAAAACAAAAACAAATTGGCTGTCGATTATACGAAGGTGAATGAAAAGTTGATGAAGTCTATGGTGTTTACTCTGCAATCTTCAGCTTGATTGTACATTGATAACGGGAAAGTACCCTATTGACAACCTTGTTACGAAAATTAAATTTTAGTACCATACTTTTATATTAGGCTTTTACGAGGGTTTAACACATTTTCATATGATCATTAGAGCTATCGGTAAATCTACAGTTATACTACCCCTCCCCCACTACCCCCCACCACCGCCCCCCTTTAAAACACGCCTTTTAGCGTGTCTTTGGATGGTTCAGCAGACACAGAAACTGAAAAAAAACGTATTTTGATACAAATTTATCACCAACCAGATAAAAGTTTTTTCATGTAATTTGTTGTTTTTTTATTTGATATTCAGTGTTGTTTAATACAGAGGACCGTCGCATTTTAGTATTTTTTTTTAACATTAGCCTAACCTAACTTAACCTAACCTAACCGAAAACTATCCTGTCTCGCCGACGGTCTAAACCCAGCTCACGTTCCCTGTTTATAGGTGCGCGACGGTCTAAACCCAGCTCACGTTCCCTGTTTATGGGTTCGCAAAGGTTTGTAATACTTCAATGTATCTATTTCAAGTCAAATATACATTTCCGCGCATCATCAAACCATACTAAGTCTACTACTAATAATATTAACCCATTAGTACCAACAGAATAGCGACAAAATAGGGGTAGTATAACTGTAGATTTATCGAGCTATCGATTACTGAAAGTACCGTATTGACAACCTTCTTACGAAAAAGAAATTTTAGTACGCCTACCATACTTTTTTATTAAGTTTTGCTGAGGGTTAAAACAAATTTTCTTATGATCTTTAGAGCATATAGATTCATTATTTATCTTCAAATATATCAACAAAATTTATGGTATTAAAATAACATTAAACCCTAGTATTATAGGTGGGGGCTGCCCGGCTGCCGCCCCCACACCCCCGCTTTCACTTAGATTTGTGGTGTAGGCCTAGGGCCCTAGGCTATTTGTCTGTGAAGTGGGTAGGCCTATTTTTCAATATGTTGATAACGAAAATCCTCCATGCGGACTATAGGCCTAGGCTATGGAGAAAAATATGGGGTAAGATTAGGAGTAGTGGGCGTACCACTACCAACATACAGCAAAACTCCTCTATAAAACAGTAACCTAACCAAACAACCTAACCTAGTATTCATGTAGTACTAGGTTAGGTTAGGTTAGGTTAATGTTTTATAGATGATTTATGCTGTATGTCATAAGAACATAAGAAAATGGGAGTCTGCAAAAAGCCGATTGGCCCACACAAGGCAGATCCCTCTCAAAGAACGTATATACCGTTGGCTGTCGGGTCCTGTGCTACCTGTGACTAATCTACTTATATTTGGTATCTAAATGTGTGTAATCAATTGTAAAGGAATATATAACAATACCATATATTATTGGTAGTATTAGTAGATTACTATTCAATATTTCCAGCAACTTGTCAGGAAAGAAATCACGAATTTGGTAAATAATATGAAGTTTAGCTAAGGCATTTACTGTCAATAGATCTGGCATGAGATGTCCAACTGAGCTTGAACTAGTACATTTATTAGGGATGGCAAGGGATAAGATCTATAGGGGTATTGATATAGTATGAAAGGTATTTATGATTCGGGTAGAACATAAGAAAATGGGAGTCTGCAAAAAGCCAATCGGCCCATACAAGACAGATCCCTGTCTTTTGTCTATTACTGAACTAAGTATACCCTGTTCATTATAGGCAGACCAAATATCTTAAACACTAACATCTCTAACTAAAAAACGACTAGGGTACTCGCACTAATAGTTCTACAATTTATGACAAATCAACTAGGGAATAGGAATGAAAATTTAACCCCTCAGTGTTAGTGAGTTGGGCCCACAATTGAGCCCCATAATTAGGGTTGGGTGTGAGAGGGATCTGTATTGTGTGAGACAATCAGCCATCTGCAGACTCCCACTTTCTTATGTTCCCATGTAAGCCCTAGCTCTGTTTTGAGTTACATGAGGTTGAGGATCACGATTTTGGCCTAAAAATATTGAGTAAACTAAATATCAAAGGAAACTGTATTGTATGAGCCCCACTCGGAAAATCTGGACGTGGAAGTTGTCCTTTACCTGTTTACTACCTGGTTTGACATCTGGTACGGATTGGGAAATGCTTGGATGGGCCATTTTTCTGTACCCTTCTCTCTCTCTTGTTTAGCCTCCTTAGTTTGTCAATCTTAAGACCTTTCGCCACATTTCTTTGTCAATATTAAGACCCTTCGTGCTATTTTGGTGTCGATTTTTTCCCTGACCAGCGACAGCGAGCCTGCTATTTTATAGGAACTTTTCTACCGAAAAACATACCCGGTACAAATTAATTTAAGAAGATCTAATGGATTTTTGTTTAAAGTTTGATGGAGGTCTAGGGAGAAAACTAGAACAATAATGAATAAATACAAAAAATCTACCAAAAAGTGAACCATTCCCCCTTAAGGGGAAGTTTATAGTTCCCTCTCTAGACCTCCAGCAAGCCTTGAAGGTTTCGATTTGGTCGCCACGGGATCTCCTGTATGCCAGTGTGGGCAGATCCAGCCTCCTCAATCTCTCTTCATAGGACATGTCCTTTAGGTTAGGCACCAGCTTTGTAGCTCTCCGCTGCACGTTCTCCACCGCCTCTATGTCCTTAACCAAGTGGGGACACCATACCTGGTTGGCATACTCAAGATGAGGCCTTACCAGAGCTGTAAACAGAGGCTTAAAAATTGCTGCTTCCAGGTGGACAAAAGTTCTTCTAATGAGCCCCATAATTTTATTTGCCATATTAATTTTTTCAGCTAAGTGGTCAGAGAAAGTGAGCTTGTTGTCAATAACCACCCCAATATCCTTTTCTGTGCTAGTCCTGTTAATGTCCGAGTACAAATTATATCCATCGTCCTCAACTAATGTTCTTCCGATTCTCATGTACGGTACTTCCTCTTATCCGGATGAAAATTTAGCAGCCACTTTTCGGTCCATCCCCTGAGCTCGTCCAAGTCCTCCTGCAGCTTCTTACAGTCTTCACTGCTTTGTATCTTTCTGAAGATCTTGGTGTCATCTGCGTACAGGAAGACCTCACTGCCATTCTTGACCGCTTCTGGGAGATCATTAATAAATAAAACAAAGAGCAAAGGACCCAATGTGTTCCAATGTGGAACGCCGCTCAGAACTTTCTTCCAGTCTGATTCCTCCCCATTTAACATCACCCTCTGTTTCCGGTCCGTTAAAAAATTCTGGACCCACTGCAGCAGTTTACCTCCAATCTTATAACTGGCCACTTTTTCAATCATTCGTTTGTGTGGTACCCTGTCAAAGGCCTTCATGAAATCCAGGTAAACCACATCCACAGCCAGCCTATCGTCTAGTGTCTCCGTCCATGTGTCCAACACCTTGATTAGCTGTAGGACAGTCGATCTACCAGAAATGAAGCCAAACTGCTTGTTACTAAATAATTTATTTGTTTTCATATGTGAGATGATTTCCTCCCTCAACAGCGACACCATAACCTTACAGAACACACTTGTCAGGCTGACTGGTCTATAATTTCTTGGATCACATTTGTTCCCTTTCTTAACCCGTGGAGCCCCGGCTAGTTTTGTAATGTTTGTTCACCAGAACCCGGCCGGTTTTCAAAAAATGGTTTTATTCCAGAAACAATAGCGAATGGGTTAGGAATGAAGGAAAAACCGCTCAAAAAGCTTAAAAAATGGTCCTACACAGCCCCCGAAAACGTATTTTACAAGAGTAAAAAATTGAAGGCAATTACCCCAAAAAACCAGGTTATTGCGCGCTCACGCGCACGCACGTGGACTTTGAGAGTTTTCAACCATCGGCACGGTTGCGTGGGATACGTACACAGTTCCCATACAAATCTGAGCCCTCTTGAGTGGCTACACCTGAGGTTACGGTCGGCGCAATTAGGGTGACGCGTCAGGCGCGTCTCTGGGGCTGTGCGTTACATACATCGCCGACGCGTCAGACGCGTCGCTGGGGCTGTACGGGTTAAAGATGGCTGTAATATGGGCAATTTTCCACTCCTCTGGCACCACACCCTCCTGTAGTGAACTACTGTACAGTATCCTGAGTGGCTCAAGTAATTCCTCCATCAATTCTTTAATCACTCCTGGGTGTATGCCATCTGGTCCAGGAGACTTGTTTCTCTTTAGCCCCTGCAGTACTTTCCTTATCTTATCATGTGTGATCTCAATCTGTTCAAGTCCCGGTACATCTCTTGTGGTGGCTGGTGGTGAATCTCCTTCAGGCCCCTCAATGAAGACCCCTGCAAATTGTTCAGAGAGTATATCCGCCTTCTCCTTGTCGCTTGATGCTTTTTGAGTCTTTTCATTATCCTTGTATAGTCCACCAATGCGCGATTTAGTTCTTGATTTTGACATGACATACTTCCAAAATATTTTAGGGTTTTCCTTAACATGCTTTGCTATCTCCCTTTCCTTCAGTTTCACTGCGTTCCTTGTTTGTCGTCTAACTTGATTATTCGTTCTCCTGTACTCCTTCTCAATGTCCCCGTAAGCGTCACCTAAGTTATATTCTTGCCTCATTATCCTCATCCTCTCCCACAGTCGCTGTTTTCTCTTAATCTTCGACCAGAGCTTTCTATTCATTGGCAATTTTTCGTTCTTTCTTTTTCTTGCCTTTTTTTCTCCAACATATTGCTTCTTGGGTACACACTCCTCTATGACTTCGTGTAGCTTATTGATAAATTTCTTCCACTTGTAATCTGTATTTGAGACCTGCACCAGGTATTGTGACCAGTCTATATCAAGCCTCCTCTTCATTTGTTGGTAATCTGCCTTCTCATACATATATATCTGCCTTTTACTCTTATCCTCTAACTCTTGGATATCACAAATTAAATAGGCCTACTGTAGATACAAGCGTGATCGCTTTTACCAAGTGGACTATCAATCTTGATCTCCTCAACTATTGACTCATCGTTGCTAAGTAACAAGTCTAGAGTGTTGCCTTTGTTATTTCCTCTCATTCTAGTTATATCTAGTATATGTTGAGTGGTACTTGAAAAGTAGACAGAATGGATAAAAAACACCATCTGAGGAAGAGCACTTTATTGACAACGTTTCGCAGATAGCTTCATCAGGTCACTAACAACTGCTGGTACATAGGAGGCCTTAAATATCCGTCCAGACAGGTGGCGGGGGAGGAGAGGGAGGTGGGGGTTGGGAGGGAGGAAGGAGGCAGGACAGGGAGGGGCAGAAGCATGGGGGGAGGGGAGGCGGAGCCTATATATGGGTCAAATACATCAGTAAGAACTAGCAAAAACAGACATACAAACATGCGTACAGGGTAACAACTCTACTAGTACAAAGAAATAAAATAACTATAACAATAATCTATCTTATCTATCTATTGCCTGACGCCGTGATCCCCGAAGGGGTGGCCACGAACGAACCGCCCCCATGCACCTCTGTCCCCAGTCAGTCGACGCCCCTCCCCCCAACCAGCACCGCCTTCGTTCATGTAGTTCCTCACTCCATCCTTCCACCTCATATTCGGTCTACCTCTCCCCCTCTGTCCCTCCACCTCGCTCTCGTACACCCTCTTAGTCATTCTCTCGCTTTCCATACGTTCCATATGGCCGAACCATCTCAAGTTGTTCCTTTTCACACTTTCCAGCACATCTACCTCCACACCACACCTCCTTCTTACTTCCTCATTAGTCTGTCTATCCCTCCATGTAACTCCGCACGCACTCCTTAAGTAATTCATTTCCACTGCTCTCACTCTTGGTCTGAGTCTCTCAACCAACGTCCATGCTTCGCTTCCGTAAGTCAGTGTCGGGATTACCACACTGTCATGCAAGGACTTCTTCACTTCCATACTGACCACCCTATTTCTTGTTACTGCTTTTAGCGTTCCTACAACCCTCTTCCCCTGTTGTACCCTCTCCCGCACCTCTTCATCCATAGTCCCATCTTTACTCAACACACTGCCCAGATACTTAAAAGAGTTGACGATCTCCATAGCCTGACCGTTCAGCTTCACCTCACACTCTGTGACTTCACCCCTTTCGAAGACCATAACCTTGCTCTTCCCCGTATTTACCTTCAAATTCCGTTTTTCGCACACTGTTCCAAACTCATTTACCAGACCCTGCAACTCCCATTCATTATCACTCATCAGAACTGTATCATCCGCAAACAGCAGTATAGGTAGCTTCCACTCAATTCCCTCCCTTTTCAGCGATACACCAACATCCACTGCTCTTGATAGTATTTCTTTCATAACTCCATCCATATATACAGTAAACAACCACGGGGACATCACACACCCCTGTTTCAAACCAACATTCAGGTCAAAGAACTCGCTCTGCTCACTCTCCACACGTACTGCCGCCTTTGCACCCTCATACATGCTCTTCACTGCTTTCAGCAACTTGCCCTCTACTCCGTATATTCTAAGTACTTTCCACAAACCTTCTCTATCCACTCTGTCATAGGCCTTCTCCAAGTCCATAAAGGCAACATACACCTTTTGTTTCTTCTCCAGATACTTCTCCACAACACAATTCAGGGTAAAAATCTGATCTACACATCCTCTTCCTTTCCTAAAGCCTCCCTGCTCGTCGCCTATCCATTTCTCCGTTCTCACTCTCACTCTCTCAATCACTACCCTACTGTATACCTTCCCTACTACGCTTAGAAGACATATTCCTCGGTGGTTACCACACACTCCTCTTTCCCCTTTGCCCTTATATAGGGGGACTATTATGCCAGTCTTCCAGTCATCGGGTGCACTCCCCTTCTCCCATGCTAGTTTGCACATTTTCCATACCCATTCTATCACTATCTCACCACCATACCTCAACATTTCCCCACACACTCCATCTGTTCCTGGTGCTTTCCCCAACTTCACTCTTTTCATGGCTTCCCACACTTCTGACCTCCTGATCCCCACCTCCTCCTCCACTACTTCTCTTCTTCTCCCTCCCATACCATATCCAGCTATGTTTGCTGGCTCTTCATTCCTTTCATTTAGCAACTCACTGAAGTACTCCCTCCATCTTTCGACTCTCTCTTGCTTCTCGGCTAGCATTCTCCCATTCTTATCTTTCACACCCTTACTGTTTCCCTTGCTACCTTCCCTAACTTTCTTGACTTCTTTCCAGAACAGTTTCTTACTCTCCCTCCATTTTACACTCAGATTCCTTCCAAATTCCTCATCTACTCTTCTCTTACTTTCCTTCACTACTCTCTTCACCACCCTCTTACTCTCCACGTACCTCGCTCGTTTCTGTCTCTCGGAATCTTCATTCCCTCTACTACCCAACCACTCTCTATATGCTTTCTTCTTTTCTTCCACAGCTATTCTTACCTCTTCTGTCCCCCCCGCTCTGCCTGCTTCGTTGGTTTCACTTTTGAACACGTGCGGGGGCTGACGGAGGCGGCAGGAGGGGAGTGCATGCCCGCATGCCCGCCCTTCCTGCCGCCCCCAACTAATTGTAGTGGGCCCTATCATTTCTCATCCTTTCTGTTTTCCGTTTTTCCCTTCTTCCCGCTGCCCCCTCCTTTGGGAGCACCGTGACTGTCATGAGGTAAACGACCGTACTCACTCTTTGGTTTCGTTGGAGGGTGTTGTGGGTCGGCAATCCCTACACCCGTCGAACTGTGGTACCCGACGTGTTAGAGCGAGGGGAAACTTTTATGCCAAACCCTAACCCTTGTGCTGGGTCGGCGATCGACGGATCGACGGCCCTTAAGGTGCATTAGTCGGGGTGTATATCTGCAAGAATTCCTAGGGCGGTCGTCCCGTCCTCTAATTGTGGCTCCATGGTGGATTTGGAATCTGACTCAGATGAATTTAGAAATATTCGTCCTATGGAATCTAAAATTGCCCCCTCCGACGCCGACCCCTGCGAGAAATTGGACTGCCTCAAGGACCCTTCCCCTGCTGCCAACAGTGCCGGAGTTCCCCACTCAGGCATGGCACCCACAGACCTTGGCAAACCTCCTAAGGATACTGTGACGAATTCTCCATCGTCGGGTATTGAGATCCATCAGGTGATCTCCCCGGCATCAATTTCTATGCACAGTACTGCCTCTGTGATCAATAATAGTGACGACAACCCCACAGTCTCGACTTTAACTTCTAAATTACCAGATTATGATTCTAGCCTTAGCCTACCTCTTCATTCCGTTGACAACCTTAATGAAGAACCTCGCATGCCCTCAGCTGACACCCCTACGGATGCTTCTTGCATCCCTGACCCGTCTGTGACTCCATCTGTTACCATCTTCCCTCCGGATGCAGGATCTACCTCAATTGAACCTGCTTCTGTACCTCCACGATCTCAACGAGCCATTGATGCAGGTACAGGAAAAGACCTTGCCGGTATTTCCTCTGCCATTCACACGCTTCAACCGTTCGTACCTTCGCATAACCGACAAAGGCGTAAACGTAACACGTATACCCCTGCTTCGAAGGACACTTATAACGCTATGTTCAGTCCCCCTGATTGGTCACGGTTTTTCCCGGTCTCTGGTGAAGCTATGGATGATTTCAGTCTATACGATACTCTCGCACAAGATATTGGTGACTTCACCATGCATGCTGTTGGATCGGCCAAGCGCATGATTGAGGTGAAAACACAGGAGCAATCAGAAGCCTTACAAGCCTACCTCGACACCCCCAACGACAGATACACAGGTAAACCAGATGAATTCCTGAATCAGTGTACTGGCACGGTTGTGCTCCCTTCCGACTTCGAATTTGCAGATCAGAGCTTTACAGACTCAACCAATCGTATCTTAAAATTATTGCAAAGAACTGACCCCACTGTTGTTAAAGTTGACACTTATACTGCTCCTCAGCGTGGAAATCGGCCCCCACTACGCATTGTCAAAATCTATTTTAAGCGCCATGACCTCCCTATGCATGTCCGTCTTGCAGGTCGCCAACTGCAGGTACGAAGGTATGTTAACAAGCCGAGACAATGCACAAATTGCTGAAAGCTTGGGCATTCAACCCCACGGTGTCGGGCTCTCAATGCTCGTTGCTTAAATTGCGGCTCAGAACAACATGCTCTCAACAATTGTCAAGCCAGCGCGCCCCGTTGTGCAAATTGTGACGGGTCCCACAAAGCCAATGACAGAACATGCCCGCACTTTGCGTTTCATCGTGATGTATTACATTTGCAGGCCACAAAAGGACTCCCCTTCCGGTCTGCTGCAGCACAATTAAGGCAGGAAGGTAAATCTCCTCCATATCGACGGTATGAATCACCTACACCCGCTGACTCCTCTGACCACCAGCGTCCAGAGCAGCCTCCGGCACCACCTATTAGCCCACAACATTACCCCACCAATGATACCTTCCGTTTAGTTCACCTTAACTCCCCGGACCTATCCACCTCTAACAGGTTCGAGGGATTTACTAACTTGACCGATGATACTGAGTTTTGGAACATGACTGCCGGAGAGAACCTCATGGAATGTAACACAGTACCAGATATAGAGACTTCTCCCCAATCTCACTCCACCCAGTCGCAGCCTCGGAAAAAGCGTAAGGTTGCAAGTCCTATCCGGTCATTATCCCGGACCTCGAAACTCGGTTCCACCACACAGAAGTGGGTTATGCCTACCCACGATCCGGACTGTGGCTGCCATAACTGCGGCCGATTCTTTCTACTTCAGCACAAGACTTCTACCCGTACAGTACTCACCGAACATCTTCACAAATTTCTTTCCAAGCGAGCTCCAGCGGAAGATTCTCAAATTCACCCGACTCCTTGTTATTGTGTCACCCATATTTGTGAATCTGATCCTACGCCCAAGGACTTGATGCAGAGATTCCTGAAGGACAATCACCTGTTGGATTCTGACTTGACTAATATAGAGCTATCACAATCCCGATTTGATGTTCACCAACCTCCTGTCAATGTGCGTACCACCCTCACCACGCCTGATCCTCCCTGTAACCTTGAGCGACGTGTTCCGTTAGCCGCTCCCCACTGCCCAGATCCCGATGCTCCCACACCTAGGGACATTCCCCCACAAACTCCTGCTAACCCTACGACACCATCATCTGACGAACCTTCAATAAAGACTCATCATACCCCGAGCCCCTCACAATCTCCTGTATTAATATGTCACACCAATATCCCACCTGACAAATGTGGATGTCCAATTTGTTTCCGTAATTACATCACACCCCATATCTGTGCTACGGATCCCTGCCTCCTTGCTC
The DNA here is from genome assembly GCA_032716605.1 of Paralithodes platypus. NCBI lineage: Eukaryota > Metazoa > Arthropoda > Malacostraca > Decapoda > Lithodidae > Paralithodes > Paralithodes platypus. The sequence continues at coordinate 44,773,275 of CM064566.1, forward strand.
GGACGCAGGAATTTGTCACCACACGTACACTTCCCCCTAACCCTGATGGAGATGTTACCTCCGCTTATCTATTTATGAACACTCTGCGCCAAAAACTCCTCCACTGCCCCACCCTTGTTCCTAAACTAGTCACACAATTCACAGCTATTTCTGAAAAATTTACAGACCTTACATCTACCCCTTCACCTCCATCCACACAACCCTCTCCACACTCACAACCTTTACCAGACTCTCTTCAAGAGACCACTATTGTCGTTGACTCTGACAATCCTATTCTTGATGGCATATAACATTTTGCAATGGAATATAAACGGATACCAAACTCGCCTCCGTATGGGAGAATTACAACGATTACTTAAGTTATATTCACCATTATGCATTTGCCTCCAACATGTAGGCAATTTTGTTGTCCCACCCAGGCATTATACTGTTGCTGCTAGCTCCCCTATAACCCCTTCACATCTCCGAACAGCCATCCTTGTGCACTATAAGTGCGTATTTGTTCCTGTCACCCTTGACCCCAACCCTTTTCAAACAACTGCCGTCTCCATTTCATTACCAAACCTTCCTTCCTTGACTGTTTGCTCCTCCTACAATCAACCCTCCTGTCATTACAATACTTCAGACCTTCATCAAATAGTACAACAACTGACCCCACCGTACCTTATTCTGGGCGACTTTAACGCACACTCTCCCCTTTGGGGCAACCCAAACACAGACATCCCAGGCAATAATATTGAAAAATATCTCCTTCATTCTACTCTTTGTTGTCTCAACTTTGACACCCCCACCTACAGATCTGCTACCCACTGTACATTTTCCGCTGTTGATCTTTCCTTTGCCTCGGATGACGCAGCTCCCCTATTTGACTGGTCAGTTTTACAGGATCGCTTCTCCAGCGACCACTACCCTATACTCCTTAAGTATTTGTGCCCTGCATCCTCCCCTCAAATATCGAGTTATAATCTCTCTAAAGCCGATTGGACGTCTTATACGCACTCCTCTGCAGACGTTTCGGACTTCTCCCCTACCTCCTCCCCTGCACACAATTTTGATTATTTTTCGTCCTTCCTGAACTCCATTGCTCGCACTCATATCCCGCTTACCTCCTCGCTGACGCACCCTCGCCAGGTCCCTTGGTGGACGCCCACTCTAGCCCAAATGATAAAATTCAAGCATCGTGTGGAACGCCTTCTTAAGCGTCTGAGTGTTAGGCAGCGGCGTTTAAAGACTGTTTCCCCCCGACTTTTTTCCACTAATCGTTACTTTGACCTTATAACCATCACTATTGAAAAAATTGCCCTTAAAACGTTCTATAACAAGATCTGTGCAGTTGTCAAACGCAGTATCCTTGACAACAAGATACTTTCATGGCGATCATATATCTCGTCCTTCAATTCTCGCACCCCTCTCTCTACTTTATGGAAAAAGTTTCGCAGTATCAACGGACGCACTGTACGGCCTCCACTCTCTCCACTCAAAGACCCTGCCTCGGACTCGCTTACACATGCCAAACATTTCTGTCACGTCAGCTCAGACCAGTCATTGCCTCGTCAATTTCTTCGTTATAAATGTATGGAGGAATCTCGCCCGCTATCTTTTCATAGCGGGAAAACACATGAATATAACACCCCTTTTTCAATTCCGGAATTGCGACACGCGCTCGACCTGTGTACAGACACTACTCCTGGCCCGGATGGATTCTCGTACGCTCTCATCCGTCACCTCCATCCACGTGCGCTACAACATCTTTTACAACTGTACAATCAGTTTTGGATAAGTAACTACTTCCCACCGTCTTGGCGGCATGCTTACACTATACCCGTACCGAAGCCTGGAAAAGATCATAGTCTTCCCACAAATTACAGACCGATTGTGCTTACCTCATGCCTCTGCAAATTAATGGAAAAAATTATCAATCCTCGACTTTTACATTACGCTGAGTCACATGCCCTCCTATCCCCATATCAGAATGGTTCCCGCCCTGGCCGTTCTACACTGCACTCACTTATTCGCCTTGAACACCAAATACGTGATGGGTTCTCCAAGAACCAACCCACAGTGGCAATATTTTTTGACATTGCTAAGGCTTATGACACAACATGGAGACACAGGATTTTAAAAAATTTTACACGATTCTGGCATGCGGGGTCCTCTTCCCTGCTTTTTACGAAATTTTCTCTCTAACCGTACATTCCAGGTCAAAAATAATGGTCTCCTATCGGACATTATGTCACAAATTAATGGAATACCACAAGGATGTGCCCTTAGCAGCTTACTCTTTATTATGGCGATCAATAGTGTCATACGCAGCCTCCCACCTGAAATATCGTATAGCTTGTATGTGGACGACTTCGCAATATATTATACTTCTCCCAGTCTGACTCACATACAACGGCGTCTCAACATTGCTCTAAAATCCATCCACTCTTGGGCATCCACTGCTGGTTTTCAATTTTCTGCTGAAAAGACTAACGCCGTTGTATTCTATAGAAATATTCGACATTTACGTAAACAGTCCATTACTCTCACCATGGGACATTCTAATATTCAGATCCTTCCACATACCAGGTTCCTTGGTTTAATCTTTGATACTCACCTCAATTGGAAGAGTCACATTGCCTGCTTAAAGGCACGTTGCCTCCAGAGAATGAATGTTCTGAAAACAGTCGCACGAGTCCATTGGGGCGCAGATCGCGCTACGCTTTTACTGTTCTACAGAGCTACCATCCTCTCAGCCCTAGATTATGGTAGCCCTGTCTATGGCACGGCCTCTGCTTCCACATTAGGAACCCTCGACAGCGTACACCATTTGGGCATCCGCATTAGCTCGGGGGCATTCCGTTCCTCTCGTGTCTCCAATATCCTATGTGAGGCTGGGACCTTACCTCTAGCCTACCACCGTCGATTAGTCCTCATGCGTACGGCTGTTCGCCTCCGTCATGACCCGACTCTACTAGAACTATTCCATTCCACAGATAACTATCGTTCAAACATTCCAGTGCCATTCCCAATGTTGTCTCGCCAATTGCTCTCCACTTACAGTATCACCGTTCCTCCCATAACTCCCCCTCCTAGTCACATCACTCCGTGGACCCTAAACCACCCTACAGTTTGCTTTCACTTAGCGGATCAACTTGATGCCCAAGCCCCATCTCAATGTCGACATCTCGCTTTACAACATCTTGATGATCACATCCCGGCTGTTTTCATTTACACCGATGGCTCGAAAACTGCGGATGCCGTGGGTTGCGCTGCAGTCTCAGACCATGGCTTGTATCAAAGTACCTTACACCATCACTCCACGGTTTTCACTGCTGAATTATGGGCTATTCAAGGTGCTTTAAGCACCATCTCTTCATTGTCGAGGAACTCTCCACGGGTCGTTATCTGTAGTGACTCAAAGAGTGCACTGCAAGCCTTATGTGTATTTGCCCCCAAGGACCCATTGGTCAAGACTATCATCCACACAATACACAAATTACAGTGCGCTACTCGTTCCATCACACTGTGCTGGATCCCCGCGCATGTAGGAATTCCCGGGAATGAGCGTGCAGACTTCCTCGCTAAGCAAGCGTGTCATGGTGCACCCTCTACTACTTTGCTGCGTTCGGAGGATATGCTCCCTGTCCTCCGTCTCCATGTTTATGACGCTTGGCGGGTTGAGTGGAGAGCGCAACCATTAACTGGCCACCTTCGCTCCATTAAGGATGACATGCACTTGTGGCCCTCTTCAATTAATGGTTCACGTGCAGACCAAACCCTATTAACTAGATTACGTTTAGGCCACACACGCCTCACACATGGTTACCTGATGTCCACCCCTCGTGGTCCACCACCTGAATGCCAACATTGCCATACATCATTGACTGTTTTTCACTTTCTTTGTATTTGTCCCGTCTATGCATCTGAAAGACGGAGATTCTTGCTGAACACCTCATTACATGGCATCCTCTCTGACTCAGACTCTTTCAATTTCACCCCTATTCGTCACTTCCTGAGAGCGATAAATTTATACAATGACATATAACTCCTGACATATACGTGACTTTAAACTCTGTACCACCTCCTCCACCACTAGCCTTGAGAGGGCCTAGGCCCAGTGGGCTAGTATAAAATAAAAGCATCATCAACAACAACAACCTCTTCTGTCCACCATGCTGTACCTTTCACTCCCCTCCCTCTTCTCCTCACTCCACACACCTCCTCACATGCTGCACAGATCTCATCCTTAACCTGACAAGCGCGATATAGACCTAGGTGCTAGGGTAGTTATTTGTGCATTTCTAGCCCTGGATTCTGACAGAATTCGTTATATTTACAATATAAAGCATTATTTGTTTTCGGTATGCTTTTATTTTACATATATGATGTATATATGAACCTTCAAGAGTGCTAAAATAAGTGGGAAAAGCATTTGGGTGGTGAAAAACGAAGATATTGGCCACCCGGTCATAATCTCAGGCGAGAGAGAGCCACAGGCAGCCCTCCCCTCTCGCTGTCTGGGAGTCAACTGAGACGAGCGGGGCGGTGTGTGCCGGTGTCTGGGTGTTGCATAACGATCTTTTATGCAACCCACTTGTGCTACATTATCGCGGGAGAGAAAAATAACCGATAAATGATGATAATAAGAGGATACATAGGTGATAATTGAGGAAGGGGGGGAGGGGGGAATAAGGTGGGGAAGGAGGGGAGGGGGAGGGGTGAGAAACACATGGATGAGTACTAGAGGGGAATTATCTCACCTAGAGACAAAATCCTTTGTTTTGATAGGCCCTTTTTTTGGGGGGAAGGCTTTTTTTATGGTCTTGCTTCCGTGAGGCCTATCGCGTTCCCTATAGGAAGCCTTCCGTGAGGCCTATCGCGCTTGCCGGGTTAAACACCTTGCTCATCTCCTCCACTTCCTCCATAACTTCCAGGTCGAACCCACCTAGTCGTCTTTCCACTGCTCTCCTGTACTCCTCCCTGACTTCCTCCTCCTGCAACCTCTCCACTCTCCTCACCATTCCACCCTCCTCTCGCCTCCCTCCCGCTCTCCTCACCCACTTCTTTTGTATCCTAACCTTAGCTACCACTACATAATGATCAGACAGACCCCCTCCAATACCCCTATACACCCTAGCATCCATCACAGATTTCTTCATTCGTTCATCCACACATACATAATCAATCAATGACTTTCGTTCCACCACTGTCTTATCCTTCATCGTCAACATCCGTTTCCACGTGTACCTGTGGATCATTCTGTGTCGGAAGAAGGTGTTGGCTATCCACAGCCTCCTCCCACACATACGTCCACAAGTGCACTACCATTCCCATTCACCTCTGATGGTACCCCCCACCCTCCCACCACTCCCTCAACTTTCCTATCACCCACCTTACCATTCATATCCCCAATCAGAAATATTCTTTCGTTCTTGTCAAACTTCTCCAGGCACGCCTCCACATTCATCCAGAACTCCTCTTTCTTTCTTTCAAGTATATCCTCTGTCGGGGCATACACGCATACAATCACCCACGTTTGTATTCCTACTTTCATTCTCACCCACACAATCCTTGAACCCACAGACCCATACTCTCTTACACATTCCTTCCATTTGCTACTTACAAACAAACATGCACCTTCTCTCACTGTTCCTTCACTCACTCCAGCACACACACCCATTCCACACTCCCACTCTCTCACATCTGAACCTTTCCATTTGGTCTCTGTCATTCCACATACATCCAGCCTGGCATTCACTAACACTTCCAGAACCTCTCTCTTTTGTGCCATCATTCATGCCACTAACATTCCACGTAGCCATTCTCAGAATGTCCGAAGGCATGTCCTTAGTCGGTCGTGGTTCGTCAACGTTGGTTCCGTCCGCATCCGAGGCTGTTCGTTCGTTTTTCTTTGCTTAGATATTTTTTCCGGGTGGGGGTCGCAAGCCCACCAACCCAACCTCTTTAGTCGCCTCTTACAACACGCAGAAGGCACGTGGGGCATATTCTATTCCCTAACCCCCAGGGGGGATACTTATGACTTATAATAAAATAAATAGGTCTAGGCCTACTTATAAATCTATAATACTAGGTTAGGTTAGGCCTAGGTTGTTTGGTTAGGGTAATGTATTTTTGTATCCTAAGGCAGTCAAAATAGTCGGGAACATGATGGTGAGCGTCCGCGAGGACCGCGACACTCCGCGAGTCCGCGTAGTGTAAACAAGACGGGCGGTACACCCGGTAACTACATTCTTGGGTATATATTAAGCAAACCACCCACCAATTTTCATGACAATTTTGAAATGCATGTTGGAATCCCTATAAACTGTAGGCTACTTCATTTTTATGTAGGCCTAAGTTTGATAATTTGGAAAAATTGATTAAGGGAGAAAATTAACATTGAAAATTATGTGTAAAAAGTCTCCCATAAACGGCGGCCCGCTATGTTATTGTAATTTGCGGCCTAATTTCGTCTGTTAATTCACTTTCTCTTAACCCTTTGGCGCACCTATAGTTTCCAATCAAAGTTTTTTCCCACTCCCTAAGTATATCTCAGCTCATTCAGAGCCAGTTTTGTGCCCGGCGATAATTTGTTTCTGTGACGTTTTTATCCATCAAAAAATCCTTGTATTTGGATTAATGAGGAATCATCGGCTTCGTTATTGATTGAACTTGAAGATAAGCGAATAAAAACATAGAATAAATACAAAACCACATTGGGACACTCCGAAATAAGAATTGTAAAATAAACAATGAAATACCTTATCTCCAACTCGCGCTAGCTAAAAGTTTTGCCCACAACATTTTTGATTTGCATACATATATGGAAGCGGAATTTAATGAGGATTCCACTGGTAACTTCAGAATTACTATAAACCAAATAGTTACTGAGATACACGAATTAACGTGAAAGTATCGAAAAACAGACTGAGCTGTACTCCGCTCCCTTCCCAGCCAGCCGTGAGTAAACCGTTAAACTGAGGGGGTTGCCAATTGTATCCATTGAACTAGACTTAATACTTAATATCTATGCCAAATATGACGCACGTCAGACGAAAACTTAATTTTTGGCGAATATTTTTAAGTTTAATGACTCTTAACCCGGGAACTGCAGGGAGACTCTTAAGAGTTCCCCCGGCGGACTGCGGGAAGACTCTTAAGACTAAGGGAAAAAAAAATCCATTTAAAACACCCCAAAAAAAAAAAAAAAACATTGTTTTTATTTTTGTTTTTTGCCCCTGGGCCATGCCAAATATCACTCCTCCACCTCCCCTCCTTCCCCACTTTCCTCCCCTCCTTCAGTTATCACCTATTTTCCCTGTTATTCCCTTATTCTGTGGTTAATTTTCGTGCTAACATTAGCGAGTTGGTAGCAGGGCGTTGTCATCACTGTTACCAAGCGTGGGAAAGAGCGAGAGAGAGACTATTGCGGAACAGTGTCTCTCCAGACAAGGGGAGGGCAGGGAGGTTGCCTCAGCCATACATTATGTAACTCCCGGCCTGTATCGCCGATTTTGACCATCCAAACACTGTTTCCACTTGTTTTATTGTTGTAACAGGTTAATACCTTTATAATCAACCTATAATAGGCGCATATGGATAAGTATTAATGCTATTTATGGTAAAATAACGATGTTAGTGATGGGAACAGCTCAAATATGTCAGCACAGGAGTGTTGTGTCTCATACCCCCCATGCACACTTCTTAGGTTAACGAGTCATCGTGCGCCTAGGAAAAAAATACCTAATGACTCTGAACGAGTCATCGTGCGCCAAAGGGTTAATTGGACTCCCTATGAAGTACAACAGATTATGATGACATAAGTGACGGGTGTTTAGATTAGGTTAGGACCGTTAGGTTAGGTTGAAAAACAAGAAAACCTGAGCCAACTTTTTTGCCATTTTCTGACTTTTATGAAGCTGAAAAATCTTAAAATCCGAGCAAACTTTTGCCAAAACTTGGCTCTCGTTTTTTCATTTTGGGGTTTTCTTAAGTTGAAAAACAAGAAAACCCGAGCCAACTTCTTTTTTGCACTTAGGCCTACTGTCTTTTATGCAGCTGAAAAATCTTAAAATCCGAGCCAACTTTTGCCAAAACTTGGCTCGGGTTTTTTCATTTTGGGGTTTTCTCAAGTTGAAAAACAACAAAACCCGAGCCAATCCTCATCATAAAAGCCATTATATCGCCTTTTTATGTCTTTAACCCCACATTTTCCCTGATCTGCATAGCCCTCCCCACTATCGGGTGCCGTGTCTTAAGATCGTTGGATAAAGGGGAAAACGATTTTTGCGGAGGTTGAAACTAATGTCAATCACTATATATTGATCCAAATAAACTAAAACTAAAAAAAAAAAAAATGAAAATAATTGGTGGGTCTATCTATCTATCTATTGCCTGACGCCGCGATCCCCGAAGGGGTGGCCACGAACGAACCGCCCCCATGCACCTCTGTCCCCAGTCAGTCGACGCCCCTCCCCCCAACCAGCACCGCCTTCGTTCATGTACTTCCTTAATATTTTCCCATTCTTGCCCAGTGTTGTTTTGGTCAATATTTACGAGATGCACCACAGCTATTTTCAAGTTTTTTTTTATGTATTTGTTATTTTATGGTTTATAAGTTTTCTATAATAGGCCTAGCCTAGGCTAATATTATTTCATGGAAATGAGTATTTACCCATTAGGATATCCAAGAATCTAAAAACACGGCCCCCGATAGTGGGAAGGGCTATGAATAATAGGGAAATTAGGCCTAAGGGGTAAAATGCGTATAAAGCGAATAGAAGACACTAGACATTAGCCTAACCTAACAACCTTACCTAACCTATCCTAGTATTATGGGTGGCCCATACCCACACCAGTGGGGGTGTGGTGGCGGCAGCCCCCACGGCTGCCACCCCCACTGGTTGGGTAACTGTGCAAAAAATATTATTGTCGGACATACCTTAATGAGATGACACTCTGGCACCGAGAGGTTCACAACAATACCATGAGTGCAGCGGCGGACATAAGTTTTAATAAGAAATAGGCTAATCGTATTTATTACCCATTAATTTCCGGAAGTTTAAACCTAGCCTATGCGAAAAATGATTAATCTTTGTTACTTTGCCATCACCTTTTAAGATTGCGCTGCTAGCTGTGGTGCGGCTCGTAAATATTGTCCGTTGTTTATATCAAGGACCACCAGAAATGAGTATTTAGGCCTACCCATTATCCAACAATCTAAAATCACGGCCCCCGTTAGTGGGGAGGGCTATGAAGATCAGGGAAAATGTGGGGTTAAAGAGTTTTCAGGTAATTTTTTTTTTTTTTTTTCTTTGATATACAGTAAAACCTCACCCATCCAGACTAATTGGGGGAGAACCCTGTCTGGATCTGCCAAAAGTCCGGACATATATTCAGCCATCCAGACAAATCCGGATGGCTGAAACATGAGTCCGGATATCTAATTTAAACAACCAGACTTAAGTTTCAGCCATCCAGACAAATCCGGATGGCTGACATACAAGTCTGGATATCTAACACTGGCTGTAAATAATATGTGTGGAAACTTGTATTCGTCTCATTCGTTTCCGGATTGACTTATATTTTTCCAAAGCCATCCAGACAAGACTGGTTGGCTGAAACATGAGTCTGGATTGAAATGCCTGTCTGGATCTCTTGGGTTTCCGGATCTGAGAGCACCGGATGGGAGGGGTTTTACTGTACAGTGTTGTTCAACCCTTGGTTCCCGGCTACGCATTCTATAATATATCCCCGAAACCCGGGGGATTTGGCCGAAAAAACGTCTCGCCTAGGCTACCGTATCTTTGTTATTGTGACTGCTTCCGCATTACCGTGCATCTTCAGCGTAGATGTGTTTCGTACCTGTAGAATGGCGTTGAGTAGAGCTCTCTAAGTCAACTGGTTCAGTTGTGATGACAAAGAACTTTGTGGCGATATCAGCCATATGAACCACTTTTCACTAGGCCTACTGAAACGACAACATACAGCCACATACAAACAAACGACGCCTCTCCTTCTTGTGTTCGGAGGTGCGCGGCGTCGGTCCAACCGGCTGTGTTTATATGCGTCGTACGGACGGCTTTCAAAACAAGCTTACAGGCTTTCAAGCTGCCGGAGCCTCAGAGCCCCTCCGTGTTCCTGGCCCTAGTTTGTTATGGGTGCCTCAGAGCCCTACCGGGTCTGAGGGGTTAAGGTAAGATCCTGTGTAGTGGGAGGAACTGTTTTTCAGATGTCTATTTACTAAGAAACATTGAACAATATCTTTAACCTAACCTAACCAAACCCTAACCTAATCTAGTATATTAGCGGACTATTTATGAATGTAAAATGTAAAAATATATTGTAACATTACCAAATTATTGAGATATAAGTACAGGTCGTCCCGCTACACAGGATTATACCTTGTTTAATACCGAGGACCGTCGCATTTTAGTATTTTCAACATTAACCTAACCTAACCTAGTATTAGGTTCGCTAAATCCATTAAATCCGATCCAAGTTTGGCAAGAATGTAGTTACCGGGTGTCTTGTTTACACTACGCGGACGCTCACCATCATGTTCCCGTCTATTTTGACTGCCTTTGGATACAAAAATACATAACCCTAACCAAACAACCTAACCTAACCTAGTATTATAGATTTATAAGTATTTATTTTATTATAATTATTTATAGATGATTTATGTTGTATGTCGGTAGTGGTACACCCGGTAACTACATCCATCTCCCAAGTTTTGCCATTAACTTACCAAAGAACCTAACCTAACCTATCACAACGACTGTTATAACGTGTGAACAGTAGGATAAAACTAACCTGTCTCGGTCCCGCGACGGTCTAAACCCAGCTCACGTTCCCTGTTAAAGGGTGCGCGACGGTTTAAACCCAGCTCACGTTCCCTGTTTAAGGGTGCGCGGCGGTCGAAACCCAGCTCACGTTCCTTGTTTATGGGTGAACAATCCAACAGTTTCTCGTATTTCACTTATAGTGAATTTGCGACGGTAATTGCATGTACTGTACACCAACAAAGTATCGTCCATGAAACTTCTAGAACACTGATAATTATCGATGGGGTTCGTATCCGGGTTGTCTTCAATTTTTTCCGGAATTGCTTCATATAGAAATGTGGGTACTTAGCCTTTTACCGAAACTAGCTTAGGCCTACCACTAATTTTTTCTCAATTTTTGAAGGCTATTAGGATAGCCTAGGCAGCTAGGCCTATATAATAAGGATGTTGCAAAGGTCATAGCTTAGCCTAATAACATTTGTTTCAACCACCAGAAATACATAGCCTATGTGCACTAGGCTAGATAAAGTACTGTAAAAACAAAAAATCTCAGTAGCCTATAACTTTATTTTAACCCTTTCATGCACACATGACGCAGAGGTTGCCAGATTAGCAATAAGAAATGGAGTTCTCTCACTCTTATAATTACCTCTCCAAAATTAGTTTTCTGCCCACAGCTAACTCAAAGACAACTGCAGAGGTTGAAGTAACTAAACTAAAGGTTTCTAAATACCCCTGATGGTAACAAAGGCTTTAAAGTATCCCTAATAGGCTCAAAATCGCGTCTTATGTCGGAGAGGGTTAATAGCCTACCACAATTTGTTTTTGATATATATGAAGATAAATATGGAATCAAGCATTATATGCTCTAAAGATCATATGAAATGTGTTTTAACCCTCGGAAAAACTTATTATAAAAGTATGCTACTAAAATGTAACTTTCGTAAAAAAGGTTGTCAATACGGTACTTTCCTGTTATCAACGTACAATCAAAGCTGAAGATTGCAGAGTAAACACGTAGACTTCATTGAATTTTCTTTCGCCTTCGTATTATTGACAGCCCTTTTTCTTTTTTTTTTTTTACTAAGGGATTAGTACCCAACTAGCGGGGGTGTGGGGGCAGCAGCCCCCACCCATAATACTAGGATAGGTTAGGTAAGGTTGTTAGGTTAGGCTAATGTCTTTTCAAATCATAGCCCTCCCCACTATCGGGGGGCGTGTCTCAACATCGATCGAAAATGGGGAAAATAGGTTTTTCCAAGATTTCTAATTACTGTAATGACAAACACTATATATTGATGCAAATGAACAAATTATAAATATAAAAACCCGAAAGGGGTTGAAATAGGGGAGCTATCCCTCCGCCAAAGGCGGCTTTCTAGGGCCTTTCCTAGCTGATGCTGAGAGGATTGGGTTCTAGTCATGTGGTGATGGGCTGGTCTATCAGAGTGAGAACTGAGCGATCTCTGCCATACCCATAGCTTACTCTGACTGTTCCTTTTACTTATATATTTTCTAGATCTCAAGTGACGGCGTCTCTTCCGTGGATTGACATCCCAATCTACCAAGATTGGAAGCCAAAGTGTCACATTTTTCCTTTGCCCCTCAACTTTCTCTTCATAATTGCTGAGGGGCACAGGGCCCTGGGTGGGGCTTTGGTTTCCCGGGCGTTTCCGCGCCCTCCTCAGCTCCCTGCCATGGAGTGGCTTCGGTCACCCAGGCTTTATTGTGGTCGGCAGGGAGGGTTCTGTGGGGGCGCTTGGTTATGGCCTTGGCCTTGCTCGGGGCCTTGGGGCTGTTCGGCCAGGCAGCTTGGGAAACAGCAACAACAACAACACTGGGAAAAATTGTGGTATAAAAAAAAAAAAAATCCAAAGCCTCTCCCTATTGATAGTGGTAAAACTCTTTTAAGGGGATCGTCCACCTCTTACTTACAGTGTCAAATTTTTTGGTCTGATTTCAATGAGATTTGGCACACAAGATATTGTCACATACAGTAGGCCTATCAATTTGTCAAGAAATTATTTCAATTAGCTTTTGGATTAGGACTAAATGATATGTAGAATTAGGGTGAAAAATAGACTTTACTATAGGCCTACTCGAAGTCACGGGAGAAAAGAAATTACCGTTTGGCAACCGACTTCCAACTTGTTCGAGTTAGTGCATTCTTGTAGTGAATAGCTAAATTATATACAATGATATTGAAAACAACAGACTTCAGTGTAAAACAGTAAAATAAATTGTATTTACCTTTTTTTCTAAACTCAAACCTAAATGAAACATAAGTACAGTACTAGCAGTCAACTGATGAAATACATGGTTGTGGCCGAGCCGCCCGAGCGTATGGAACGAAACGGTGGCGGAGTGAGGGGAGGACAGGGGAGGATGTTAGATAATATACCATATATCTCCCATATAAAGCAATGTTGTTATGTCACATGTGTATAGGTTTGCAGTACCAAGGCACATGTGAACAATGAGCACCCTGAATGTAAGTATAAAGGAACATTATTGTAGAGAAAATACGAATATAATGTCAAGGGAGGGAGGGAAAGGGGAGGGAGATGTCCCGCGAAGGAACGAAACCGTGGTGGAGGAAGGAAGAGGGTGTTAGATAATAGGGGAAGGTAACCAATAGGTACGCACTTGGCATTAAAAACCTCTCCACAGGATATGACAACACTTGGGCATTTAAATTTGGTCTCATCTTAAAGCTTAAACATTATGCCTTCATGCCAACAGGTATCAATCTTGTGGAGAACTTTTTAAAGGCCAAGTGCGTACCTATTGGTCCGGTGCGTACCTATTTGTTACCTTACCCTATACTATATACAGTATCTCCCATATAAAGCATGGGAGAAGGGGAGTGCACCTGATGACTGGAAGACAGGCATAATAGTCCCCCTATATAATCTATTTTTTATTAATTTCACCACAACACCAAACACCTCCAATGAAATTAATGAAAGCATAAATATGTGATCCACCAGGATTCGAACCCGGGTTATCACACACAGATTTTTAGACACCTTAACCATTACACCACCAAGACGGTTAAAGGTTTATGCACACGCCTACGACTTATTATCCATTCTCGAATACTGGATATTAATCTAATCATGTTCATATTCCCACCGCACTATGGTAACCTAATTTTTAAGTGAGAGGAAAGAATATTCATATTTATATAATATTTATATACTGTATACCGGTAGGCCTAATATATTCATATATACAGTATATATAAGGGTAAAGGGGAAAGAGGAGTGTGTGGTAACCACCAAGGAATATGTCTTGAAAGCGTAGTAGGGAAGGTGTACAGTAGGGTTGTGATTGAGAGAGTGAGAGCGAGAACGGAGAAATGGATAGGTGACGAGCAGGGCGGTTTTAGGAAGGGAAGAGGATGTGTAGATCAGATTTTTACCCTGAATTGTATTGTGGAGAAATATCTGGAGAAACAACAAAAGGTGTATGTTGCCTTTATGGACTTGGAGAAGGCCTATGACAGAGTGGATAGAGAAGGTACGTGGAAAGTACTTAGAATATAGGGAGTACAGGTCTCCCTCGATTTACGATTGGGTTACGTTCCTGAAAACCCGATCATAAATAGAATAATCATATAGCGAACCCTAAAATTAATGAGGTAAATGGGGATGTGTTCTGGGACCAGCTAAACCCAAACCCAAACACCTATAAACCTATAATAGTATCATAAATTGGGGCATCGGATAGTGAGGGAGACCTGTAAATGGCAAGTTGCTGAAAGCAGTGAAGAGCATGTATGAGGGTGCAAAGGCGGCAGTACGGGTGGAGAATGAGCAGAGCCAGTTCTTTGACCTGAATGTTGGGTTGAAACAGGGGTGTGTGATGTCTCTGTGGTTGTTTACTGTATACAGTATATGGATGGAGTTATGAAAGAGATGCAGGGAAGAGCAGTGGATGTTGGTTTATTGCTGATAAGGGAGGGAAATGAGTGGAAGCTGCCTGTACTGCTGTTTGCTGATGATACAGTTCTGATGAGCGATAATGAATGGGAGTTGCAGGGTCTGGTAAATGCGTTTGGAACAGTGTGCGAAAAACGGAATCTGAAGGTAAATGCAGGGAAGAGCAAGTTTATGGTCTTCGAGAGGGGTGAAGCCACAGAGTGTGAGGTAAAGTTGAACGGTCAGGCTATGGAGATTGTCAGCTCATTTAAGTATCTGGGCAGTGTGTTGATTAAAGATAGGACTATGGATGAAGAAGTGCGGGAGAGGGTGCAACAGGGGAAGAGGGTTGTAGGAACGTTGAAAGCAGTAACAAGAAATAGGGTGGTCAGTATGGAAGTGAAGACGTCCTTGCATGACAGTGTGGTAATCCCGACACTGACTTATGGAAGCGAAGCATGGACGTTCGAGAAGAGACTCAGACCAAGAGTGAGAGTGCTGGAAATGAGTTACTTAAGAAGTGCGTGCGGAGTTACATGGAGGGATAGACAGACGAATGAGGAAGTAAGAAGGAGGTGTGGTGTGGAGGTAGATGTGCTGGAAAGTGTGAAAAGGAACAACTTGAGATGGTTCGGCCATGTGGAACGTATGGAAAGCGAGAGAATGACTAAGAGGGTGTACGAGAGCGAGGTGGAAGGATGGAGTGAGGAAGTATATGGATGAAGGCGGTGCTTGTTGGGAGGAGGGGCGTCGACTGACTGGGGACAGAGGTGCATGGGGGCGGTTCGTTCGTGGCCACCCCTTCGGGGATCACGGCGTCAGGCAATAGATAGATAGATAGATAGATAGATTATGTCACATGTGTATGGGTTTACAGCACTAGGCACATGTGAACAATGAGCACCCTGAACGTAGATATAAAGAAGATTATTGTAAAGAATTTACAAAAATAATGTTGAGGGAGGCAAAGGAATTCAAACTCGTTTAACCCTCCAGCCCCGGCTATGTATTATATATATATTCCTCGAAACCCGGGTGTTTTGGCCAAAAAACGTCTAGGCTAGGCTACCGTATATGTGTTAATCTGACTGCTTCCCTCATTCCCGCGCATCCCCAAGCGTAGCTGTGTTATTTACCTGTAGAATGGCATTAAGTAGAGCTCTCTAAGTCAACTGGTTGAGTTGTGATAATGATTTCATTGGAGATAACTTTATGGCCAAAACAGCCACTTTACACTACTTTTCGATACTTAACAACAACATACAGGCACACACGAACAAGCGACGCTCTCCTTCTTGTGGCCGGAGATGTGGGGCGTCGGTCCAGCCGGCTGTTGTTTACATGCGTCGGACCGACGCCTCGCACACGAAGCTCACAGGCTTTCAACCACTGGGCGTTCAAGAGCCCTTCCGGGCAGCTGTTATATGCTTTTTTATGGGCGTTCAAGAGCCCTTCCGTGGTGAGAGGGTTAAAGACCGTGCCATACGCGGGATATTTCCCTCCCTTGACATTATTTTCGTATTTTATCTTCAATAATGCTCCCCTTTATACCTACATTCAGGGTGCTCATTGTTCACATGTGCCTTGTACTGCAAATCTATACACATGTGACATAACAACACGTCGGCCTGGTTTGTCGACAACCCTGACACAGACAGAGGGCTGGTCCTACAACACCAATCAGATAACCTTTACATCCTCAACGACATCCATCAACATACTGTACCCATACTCCCCACCGAGCCCTCTACGACCCATCATCTCCAGATATCACCTTTTGCCCCCCAGAACTCGCCCCAACAACATCCTGGAAGGTGGTTAAAACCTTAGGCTCCGACCACTTTCCGATCTTTATCACCACCAAAACCAGACTCACCCCAGCTAGCCACAGACACACTTACACTAACTATAAAAGAGCTAACTGGGAAGCTTTCACAAATGAGACAGAACAACACCTTGAAACCCTAAACAGCGCGCCAATCACTGACATAAACAATGCTGTCCACACATTCAACACAACTATCATGTGGTGATGGGCTGGTCTATCAGAGTGAGAGCTGAGCAATCTCTGCCATACCCATAGCTTACTCTGACTGTTCCTTTAACTTATATATTTTCTAGATCTCGAGTGACGGCGTCTCTTCCGTGGATTGACCTCCCAATCTACCAAGATTGGAAGCCAAAGCGTCACATTTTTCCCTTGCCCCTCAACTTTCTCTTCATAATTGCTGAGGGGCACAGGGCCCTGGGTGGGGCTTTGGTTTCCCGGGTGTTTCCGCACCCTCCTCAGCTCCCCGCCATGGAGTGGCTTCGGTCACCCAGGCTTTATTGTGGTCGGCGGGGAGGGTTCTGTGGGGTCACTCGGTTAGGGCCTTGGAATTGCTCGGGGCCTTGGGGCTGTTCGGCCAGGCAGCTTGGGGAACAACAACAACTATCCAAAATGCTGACAAGAAACACATTCCAAGAGGATACAGAAAAAGACACAACCCCAACTTCTCACCAGAAATTCAAAACCTCATCAGTCAACGCGACACACTGAAATACTCCCCAGCACCCCACATACAAGACATCACACAACAAATCCAAGTACTCAACACCCAGATCAACAACAAAATATAAGAACAACAAACACTTAAACTGGAATAACTTCCTACAAACACTTGATCACAAAACAAACCCCCAAAAACTCTACAAAACACTAAACAGCATCACACTTTCCAAAAGCAACACAACACAATCACATGCTGCAATCACAAAAACAGACTCTACTCCTTCATGTAAACAACAAGCAAACACTCATGAATCACTTCTCTCATATCAGCCACCTAAAACCCCATAAAGACGACCGACGTGTCATCCGACTATACAGTACACCCTTTACTAACTACCAGACAAAGCACATCATCAACAATCTCAAGCACTCACCCGCCTGTGGCCTAGACAAAATAAGCAACATACACCTCAGACACCTGGGACCACAAAGCATACAAGCACTCACTAACATATCAAACTAGAGTTATTCACACAATACAATTATTATGTTCCTTCCAACAACCAACTATACTCCTAAAATCGATTAATGAAATTTACAAACACATGTGGCAGTCCGTGGATTCGAACCCAGGATGCTCACACCGAAAATACCAGACATCTGGAAGCATGTTATCATCATCACTTTCCCCAAACCCAACAAAGACCCCACGCTACCCTCCTCACACCGCCCTATCACACTCCTCTGCACCCCCTCCAAAGTCATAGAACGCCTTGTACTACAACTAATTACACACACCTTACCCCTAGCTCCAACACAACATGGCTTCAGGCCACTGTACTCCACAAACACTCTTATTACAGACCTTACACAAAGAGCTTTTGACGGCATCAACTCAGCCAGACCACACAGATCACTACTTGCCACACTCGACATTAGTAAAGCCTTCGATGCCATCCCCCGCCACAACCTAACAAACAAAATTTACAACACAAACATGCACAACAGCACAAAAAGGTAGCTGGCCAACTTCCTAGCAGGCAGATGTGCACACGTATCTTTTGCCGGTCAGTCATCTAGCATCAGAAATTTCCCAAACGGAGTCCCGCAAGGATCCGTCCTGTCGCCCGCACTCTTTAATCTGTACATGCATGATATAAATACACCCAATACACCCCAAATAAACATAGCCTCCTACACAGACGACGTAACACTCACATGCACACACCAAGACCCAGGCACAGCAACAGATCTCCTTCAACCCTATCTCAACACATTACATGACTGGTGCACTACAAACAGACTTAATTTAGCCCCAGCCAAATCCACTGCAACCCTCCTCACAAGCTGGACAGGAAATCACGCATACTCCCCGCAACACACCATAAACAACACACTCACCGAAAATCCTAAGAGTAACATATGATACTCAAATGACATTCAAACAGTACACCACACCACAAACATTAAAAAGAAACTGACACCCAGACTTAACGCCCTCAGGTCACTTGCCCACACAGAATTTTGACACAACAAAGAAACCACCACCACAGTTTACAAACAATACGTAAGATCAGTAATGGAATACGCAAGCCCGGCCTGGGTTTCTAACCTAGCTGAAACACATCATATGACCTTACAGACTAATTTGTTAGTAGTCTTGGCAAATCCAACGTCAAGGCTATTAACCTAATTGCAATGACGACTTGTCTATTTTGACTGCTATGTCGTCATTCCAACCGCGGTTAAAAAGAAAACGTCTAGAGTCTACTCCTTATCTTGCTCTAGGAGACGTTGTACATTAACCAAAACTACCACCGAAGGTGAAAAAAGTATAGAAGAGAAGAAAAAGGGGTTTACCTTAGTTACCGCTCAAGGCCCATCCCGTGTTCCGTCATGCGCCGATCCCTGTCGAACGTGCGCATGAGCGACCCTCTCTTGTTATCATTTTTTCACGCGTCGCCATTGTTGAGTCCGCTTTTGTTGTGCTCCTTCAATTCACCCTGTTTTAGGTTCGTTTCGGCTTTTCTGGCCTTCTTTTTGTTAGACAGATGTTACGTGATCTAGGACACACGTAAATGGGCTCCTCAGTGTGTTTAATGGAGACGCGTGTGGAAATAGCTACCGAAGGTACGGGGGCGCCTGGCGTTCCTCGTATGTGTTTTTCATTCCTTTCTCTTTTCATATTCTTTTTTCCTGTTAGTCTGGGCATAGTTTAGCTTATTTTAGCCTAGCTTGTTTCTCATTCAGGAATTGCTATGCCCTATGAGTTTTCATATTTTCATAGCCTAGGTGTACAGTTGGTTCACAATCTGAGATTTCGTGGTGGCGGTGCTGTTTGTAGGGTTTGTGTCGGCCGCATTATTAGCGTTATTCCCGAGTCCCCCCTTACGAGCCTTCACTGTGTCTCAAGGGCCTGGGCGCTTGGTGGTTCGTGATACCCAGGGGTACCCTACGGGGGCCTCTCCCTCACACCACAGGGTTTTTCGCCCCTGACACATTCTCTCCTCACGGCTAGGCCACCCTTTTTCTCGCCAGTTTCATTTACTGGTTTTTGTGTTCCCTTACTGTTTTCACCTCCATCCTTTCATTCCCTTTTGCCCAATCCTGGGGTACCCTACGGGGGCCCCTGTTTGTGCCGAACCACCCTTCCTGCCACTTCTCCTCATGGGCTTTGCTCTATCTCTGTGGGTGGGGTGGTTCCTGGGGGATGTGCCTCCTCTCCCCTGGTGTGTCTTCCTTGCCTCTCCCTTGACCGGTTGAGTCAGGATATTCAAGGAAGACACTGCTCAGCTTGATAGCCATCGTCGCTTGGAGTCATAAGGAGTTGACGCTTTTTTCTGGGCCTGTGTTGGTATTACCTAGACGCTCCTCTCGCTTTTTCGGCGCCGGACCGTCTCGGCCGGTCCCGCAAATTTGCGGAGTGCTCGATTCGGCTCCCCGCAAATTTGCGGAGATCGCTGGGGGGTCTCGCGGTGAGGCGGGAGGGTTGTGTCGGTACGGTTATGCCTCCATTGGCCCGCAAATTTGCGGTTATAGTTGGCTTTCCCGGTGACCCTTTTTTGTGTCATCTTGTTGCCTGGTACTATATTGGTGTATGCACTTGCCTGGTGTTATGGACCCTGCATGTGAGGTGTTGAGTGGTGGTTAACACTTTCTCCATCTTTGCAGGTTTCTGCTTGTGCTCTTCCGCCTCACCCGCCCTCCTCACCTCCATCGGTGCTCCCGGTTTAGAGTGGGATGCCTTGCTTTCGCCAGGGCTGTGGCTCCCTGTGCTTGGACTGCCACAGGTCCTGCTTGCGGCATTCACAATGTGTGTCCTCTACGGCCTACCTCCCGGCTTTGTGTGGCCCGTGTATGGACCTGGTGGATGTGGTGGACCATCACCCTGGTTCCTCTGACGCGGCGGTGGCCTCTGCATCCCTTCAGTCTGTGTGGGCGGTGGTCTCCCACCACATCAGGACTGTGGGCCACCGTTCCCCGGCCTTTGTTGACGACCGGATCCGCGTCGCCCTGGGCATCCCTGACCCGTCTGGGGGCCGTTTACCTGGCCCTCTCCCTGCTCGGGCCCTCCTCCCTGGGTCCCGTGGTCGGTCGTCGCATCGTCGGGTGGATCCCCAGCTCCGTCCACGCTCTCGCTCTCCTCGTCGCTCGTCCTCTACTGCCCCTCCTCGTCCTCCTGCTCACCTTGACTCCGCCGTTCGCCCTCGTCATGGTTCTCGCCCTGAGGCCGGTTAGCGTCTCTGCCCCTGTACGCCCTCCCCTGGCCTCTCCGGATAGGGGCTCTACTACCTTCCGCCCGCTTCCCCTGCACAAAAGACGTCCTCTTCATTTGTCCTCTACGCGCGCGGATGTTCATGCTGTAGCTGGCCCTCTGCTCCCTCCTTCTACTCTGTCCAGGAGGGTCCGCCAGGATGTAGTTGCTTCTCCTCCTACTTCTCCTGCTTCGGTGCCTCTTCTTCCTTCTAGGTCTCGTCCCAAGGTGGAGGTTCCTCCCTCCTCCGCCTCGGTGTCGGGCCGCCCTGTTCTCTCAGCCCCGGGGATCCTTGCTCTGTTTCCCCCCGCGGCTCCTTCTGACCTCCTTTCACCCGGCCAGCCTTCCCCCTCCCGTCATCCTGCTCCTCTTCCTTCTTCTATTCCTGATCTTCGCTTGCCGGCTCCCCGTGAGGGTACCCCGCCGCTTGACTCGGTGGAGTATAGCAAGGTTTCGGGGTCCCCTTTCTCGGGGGCTGACGTGTCGCTGGAAGAGGGGGATGGTGATGTTTCCCCCTCGGGCGTTAGTGATCGGGAACGAGACCCTCAGGACCGTCACGGCCGTCGTCGCTCGCCTTCTTTGGGCCGCGACGCTGCTGTTTCGTGTCATGGGTCTCGCTCTCGCTCACGCTCGCCCCTGCGGGCCGAACTATCTTCGGGGGGGTCGCCTCTCTCGGATCGATTTTCGGCTATGCAGGGGTGGGTTGTGTCACACTTCGACGCGCGCTTGGAGGCGATGCAAGAATCCCTCTTATCGCGCTTCTTGGCGGTGACACAACCTCAGCGCCTCACCCAACCCGCCCCTGCTTTGGTCCCCCTCCCCTCTGCGGTGGACCACATTCCTTCTCGCCCTGCTTCTCCGCCTGCCCGGTCGTCGGCTAGTACTGCTCCTGCCCTGGCTCAGGTGGTTGCCCCTACTGTCTCACATGCGGGGGTCCTCCGTCTGCTAGGGCAGGGTCCGCGCTTGCCCCCCATCCAAAAGGCCAAGGTCCCGTCGCGGACTATGCCGCTCCTCTATGGCTCCTTGGCTGTTTGGAAGGGGGTGCAGGCCTCCCACCCGGAGCGTGCTACCGACTTCCCGTCAGGTGAGAGGGCCCTACCTTTGGACTGGTCGGTCCAAATAAATGATAAAATGCAGTTCAGGGCGATCAGGGTGGATGGTCAGGTGGCCGACGTGGAGGTGCGGGCGTACCCGACAAGGACTGACCTTCAGTACTTCTCGGTGAAGTCCGGTCTGCTCCTCGGACTAAGCTCTGGTCAGACTTCAGCCGCCAGGACATCCTTCAGGATGTTCAGTCCCTGGCTGTGTTAACGGGACTGTCCTCCTATGGGACGGGTTTGTGCGACGACGGTAAGCCTGGCTTGGCCGTCGTGCTCGATAACCCTCTCCCATTGGAGGCCTGGTTTGCTGAGGCCTTAGACTTTGCCAACCGTTCCGTCGACAGATCTATTTCAGTCCCTCCCCCAGAGTCGTCACTGCTTTTGCCTCCTCTGGTATCTGTCGGCGGATTGGATGGCAAGTTCTGGTCCTGGATTAGCGCTCCCAAACTTGAAATTTGTGCTATTGCTAACCCGTTCTTCTCCCACCCAGATAAGTCCTCTGTCGACAGGGATTTTACCTTGCGGCAGAGGGTGGCGAACTTATTGTCTTGTCTTCTAGGTTCCCTCCAGACGTCTGTTCACCACCTGCGACTTATCGAGGCGACTGCACCTGGCGATCTTCGCGAGGGCTTGGACCACGTTCGGCGGATCCACCTTCAGCTCGCGGTGTCTTTGGTTCCCGAGCTGAAGGCGGTTTTGTGCGAGGCAACTCGACAACGCCAGACGGTAAGGTCCTCGTTCTGCCGGAAGGCCCCTTTGGATATTCGTCAGGGTCTATTATACTCTGAGCTATATACATCGGGGCTTTTTGCGCAGGATGCTTGGGAACGCTACGCTTCTCTGTCAGCGGACCCTGCTTACGACACGCAAAGACGCGCTGTGTCGCGACCAGGGTCTTCGCAGTCCCGTCCTTCTGCCGGTCCCCTTCGGAGTGCTGCCGCCACTGCTGCCGCCAAGAAAGGGCGCAGGAAAGGGAAGTTGCCGGCCAGAGCGTCGGTTCCGCCTCGCACTTCTGCTCCTGCTCCCTTTCATCCCCGCCGAGAAGGGGCTGGCCAGCCTTCCACTTCCGGCCGCACTTCGACGGGGTCTGACACACGACGGACAGGGGATGGGGTGACCCGCCCTTTTCGGCGAGGTGGGGGGGGTAGGGGTGGTCAACGTGGCTCTTATGACCGCAGGGACCGTACCGGGGGACCCTCCACGTCAAAAAATGTGTAGGTTCTCCGGGTCGGTCTCCTCCTTGTTCTCCTTCTCGCCTCGCAGAAAGGGTCGCTCACCTCGTCTCGGGGGCTCCCACAGGTTATTTTCGCCCTTGCGCCCTTCGGTGGCCACGAGGGACGTGGGGGCGGAAGATTGCACGGAGGGGTCTAACCTGGAGATGGAAGTCCAGACCCCCACTCAGCTCTTGTCAACGAAGCCGGCCTGTCTCTTCGGAGGTGGCCGACGTGATTACATCCATGCACGAGCAGGGAATCGTCAAGGAGGTGAAAGCCGGTCTACCGGTTTTCCTCTCCCGTGTTTTTCTGGTACCAAAGAAGGACTGCGACGCGATGCGACCGGTGGTGGATCTGTCGGCCCTCAACGGGCACATCGTGAACACACGGTTTCGGATGCTGACGGTGCACCAGGTACGACTGGCCCTGCGACCTCTGTCGTGGGTAGTGTCGCTGGACCTCAAGGATGCGTATTGGCACGTTCCGATCCATCCTCGTTTCCAGCGATTCTTGGCCGTTCAGACTTCCGATCGTGTGTTCATGTTCGACAGACTTCCCTTCGGTCTCAACATCGCGCCGCGGATCTTCTCGAAACTGGTAAAGCAGGCTCTGGATCCTCTCCTCAGGGGCGGCCTCCAGATCCTGTTTTACTTGGACGACTGGTTGATAGTTTCAGACACCCTAGAACAGTGCGTCCACGACACCCTCACAGTAGTTCAACACATCACACAGTTAGGGTTCAACATCAATATTCCCAAGTCGCGCCTGACCCCGTCGCGTGTCGTGACGTGGGTAGGTCTCGAATGGGATCTGACCAACGCTACAGTGACCCAGAGTCAGCCAAACGCGGTGAAACTTCGCAGGAAGGTCTTCGCCGTGTTGCACTCGGTCTCCCTCACGAGGAGGATCTGGGACTCGTTAGTGGGTTAGCTGAATTGGGCCGCTCTGACCATTCCCTTAGGGAGGCTCAGGCTGCGCCGCCTAATACTCATGGGCAACAAGGTGTTTCCGTTGGCCCCTATGGATCGGCTCATGCCGATCCCGCGTCCCATTCACAGACACTTAGGACACTGGGTTGCTCGGGGCACGCTCTCTGCGGCTGTGCCCTGGACCGTCCCCCCGCCGACGATCTGGGTAGATACAGATGCGTCGAGCGAGGTAGGGTGGGGTTACCAATCCAACCTGGGCCATCAACATCACGGCAGATGGGTGGGACACACACACCTACACATCAATGCCCTCGAACTGTTGGTTCCCTTGTTCTTCCTGAGGGACCACGCGCTGGCCCTTCGGGGAAAGTCGGTGGCCTTCAGGATGGACAATCAGACAGCTGTCCACTGTATCCAAAAGCAGGGGTCCTCCAGGTCTTTGACTCTGTTGGGGATCTCAGAGAAGTTGTTCTTCCTCGCGAACCGACACAACATCTCCCTGCACGCCTCCTACCTGCCCGGGACTGCCAACCTGTGGGCGGACGCCCTGTCGCGAGGACGGGGCGTTCTTGTAGAATGGGCAATGAAACAGACTGTATTCGACGACCTCGCAGCTTCCTGGGGTGTTCCGGAGGTCGACTTGTTCGCATCGAAGGAGACGCGCAAGTTGCCTCAGTACCTGTCCCTCCGGACTCGCACTCCGGAGGGGGGTCCGGACGCTTTCATGGAAGACTGGAACAGGTGGCAGTCGATATACATATTTCCGCCACCAGACGCACTGTTGATGTGCAAAGTCCTCGCGCGGCTGCGGCTGTACCGCGGCAGAGTCTGGCTAATAGCGCCTCTGTGGCCAGCCCAGGCTTGGTACTCCCAGTTGAAGCGGTGGTGCCCGAGTCCGGTCCCTCTCCCTCTCTCAAACTTCCACTTGAGCCAGGTTGGCGACCTGCGGACCTCGTTGGCCTTCGCATCGTGGATGTTCGTGAGGCACGGTGGCTCCCAGTCCACGGACGGGACCTGACTGACTTCCTGAAGCGTTCATGGACGTCTTCGACTTGGGGGACTTACGAGTCCCACTGGAGGTCTTTTACTAGGTGGATACAGGACACTCACCAGACTGTTAGCTCTCCTTCCCTCGTCCTACACTACTTGTTTCACCTCTTCCGTACACGTCGCTCTCAAGTCAACACTATACGTAACCACTTGTCTGCCATCCGGGAGGTCTTTGAGTCCGTCACTGGGCTGGTCGTTCCACCGAAGGAGCTGGATTCCTTCATGAAGGCTGCCTTCAGGGAGCGACCGCCTCCGCGCCAGATCCCTCCTCAGTGGGATCTGGGGCGTGCTCTGGACCTTCTGGCTTCACACACATATACACGGGACACTACACCGGTTCAGTTGCTCGAGCGTACACTCTTCCTTGTCGCTCTGGCCACTGGGGATAGGGTGTCTGAACTAGCTGCCATGTCGCGGTCCCAGGAATGCATGCGATTCTCCCCGTCCTTGAATGTCGTCACGTTAGCCCCCTCCCCTCATTTTGTTGCCAAGAATGAGAGAGAGACCCACGTTTTCAAGCCTTTCACCATCCGGGCTTTAAAGCGTGGGCATACTCACCATGTGTTGTGCCCGGTGCAGGCCTTGCACTCCTATGTTGAGTCTGTGGCTCCGACTTCGGGTACTGCTGTGTGGGTGTC
Source organism: Paralithodes platypus (assembly GCA_032716605.1). Classification (NCBI taxonomy): domain Eukaryota; kingdom Metazoa; phylum Arthropoda; class Malacostraca; order Decapoda; family Lithodidae; genus Paralithodes; species Paralithodes platypus. The sequence continues at coordinate 44,799,146 of CM064566.1, forward strand.
TCCTCGGACTGGTAGGAGGCTCTCGAAGTTACAGATAGGACGCCACATTTGTCGGGTCATTCGTGCCGGTAACCCTGCTTGTCGGGGTTCTGCGCACGATGTGCGATCCTTTGCTGCCTCCTTACGGTTCCTGCAGACTCGTTCGTTGCCTGACGTCGCCTCGGCGGGTTTGTGGTCTTCTGTCCATACCTTCGTCTCCTCCTACCTCTCCATGTCCATTGTTAGACCCCCTCGGCCTGTGATAGCTCTCGGGAGTCGTGTTTCCTAGGGCTCTCGCGAAGTTGCCTGGTCTTCCCCCCTCGTCACTTTTTCTTTTCCTTTGTTTTCTTTCGAAAAGGGGGGGAGGGAAGTACGGGTTTGCAACACTGGATTACAAGTTTGGGGTCATGTTATATGTATACAGTACATAAGTGTTTTTGCCTCATTGATAATTGTGTTTTGTTTTTGTGATCTGTGTTTTTGTTTATTTTGGAAGAAAAGGGATTTTGTGTACAGTACTTTTTGGTTTAAGACAAGTCTATGGTTTTGCATTACTATGAATGACGGGCACGTGTTAAAACTGCTCTTTTTAGCTACTCCTCAGTTTTCACTCTTTTATTAAACTCTCTTGTTTAAATTGTGTTTCTTTGTCATTCATAATTTTGTCTTATGCATTGGTTTTTTTTTGGTAGGTTGGGCTTGGATGTCCTCCTCCTATTTGTTATGCAGCCTTGACGTAGGATTTGTCAAGATACTAACAAATTGGGAGGTGTACTCCCAACCTACCAAATAGGAAAACCTACTATTTGGTAGTAGTCTTGGAAAATCCAACGTACATAATACCCTCCCTCACGCCGGACCCCTGCCCATCCGCGTTCTTCTGCTGACGTGAGATGTGATAACAAGAGAGGGTCGCTCATGCGCACGTTCGACAGGGATCGGCGCATGACGGAACACGGGATGGGCCTTGAGCGGTAACTAAGGTAAACCCCTTTTTCTTCTCTTCTATACTTTTTTCACCTTCGGTGGTAGTTTTGGTTAATGTACAACGTCTCCTAGAGCAAGATAAGGAGTAGACTCTAGACGTTTTCTTTTTAACCGCGGTTGGAATGACGACATAGCAGTCAAAATAGACAAGTCGTCATTGCAATTAGGTTAATAGCCTTGACGTTGGATTTTCCAAGACTACTACCAAATAGTAGGTTTTCCTATTTGGTAGGTTGGGAGGTACGTCAAACCTCCCATTCAAAATAAAGCCCTAAAAATCATCACAGGCTGCACAGCTACTTCACCTACAGATCACCTACAGATCACCTACAGATCACCTACATCAAAAAACCAGTCCTCAAAGTCAAAGACCATCTGGACATGAGAGGCACTCAATTCCTGGCAGCAGCCTCCACGAACCAACACCACCCACTACACTACATGGCAACTCATCCACAGACACCAAGAAATGTTAAAACAACACCCAGCACACGCTATCACACACAATGCTATCTTCTCTCCCTCCCTGCCCACCCCAAACCAGCTTCCAGAAGCATATCCATACTCATATCTCTCGCCGTTCCATCCACTCACTCATAAACAACACGCAGCTGCAGGCACGACCTCCCGAAATCCGTTCTTCTGAATCCTCCCTTCCTCGCGAGGACAGAGTCCACCTGGCCAGGCTGAGATGCGGACACCATCCAGCCCTTCTGAGCTATCAGAAGAGACTGGATGACTCCGTCGTCGACTCCTGCCCAGGTTGTAACACAGCACCCCATACTATTAAACACATCATAGAAGACTGCATTTCACACAACCACTTATGCCAACAACACAATCTACACTCCTTGAGAGCTCTGTGGGAAAGCCCGACCGTGGCCATGGCCTTCCTTAGGTACTCGGGGCTGTTTGGCCAGGCAGCTTAGGGAACAACAACAACAAAAACATTGCTTTATATGGGAGATAAATGGTATATTATTATCTAACATCCTCCTCTGTCCTCCCCTCACTCCGCCACCGTTTCGTTCCATACGCTCGGGCGGCTCGACCACAACCATGTATTTTATCAGTTGACTGCTAGTACTGTACTTATGTTTCTTTTAGGTACAGTATGTGTTTAGAAAAAAAAGGTACAGTAAATACAATTTATTTTACTATTTTACACTGAAGTCTGTTGTTTTCAGCATCATTGTATATCATTTAGCTAACCTATTCACTACAAGAATGCACTAACTTGAACAAGTTGGAAGACGGTTGCCAAACGGGAATTTCTTTTCTCCCGTGACTTCGAGTAGGCTATAGAAATGTATTTCTACAAATTTGCCTGTAGCCTATATATTATTGTTATTGTACTTAAACAATACAGAGAGGATGGTTTTTATAGCGGTCTATTGTATTTTTTTTTCAAATTTTGGTCTAGAATTAGGCGATTAGGAAATTAGGCTAGGTGATTATATTTTATTAAGCCTATATTTTACAACTTTGAAAACATGCTGTGTCTGATACAGGGAGAATATAAGAAAAACAAAATTATAGCCGTAGGCTATAGGCCCTAGAGATTTTTCCGTTCTTTCCAATGATATATATAGGCCTATATCATTTCTGTAAGACGAAAACTTACAAAGCCTATTGCGTTTAAATCTCACTAAGTTACATTTTGAGAAAAAACTGGTGTAAAGTTGGAGAAGTATTTACTGTACTGTACTGTAATGAATTCAACTTATAAGATAAATTACGTAGGCTAGTGAACGCAATGCATATTTCAACTCTAAGGCTTTCTGCATATACAGTATTATAATATATGTAGATATACTGGATTCATACATAATGTATACAGACATACAGACCCTTCCTCCCCACACACCCCTACACCCCAAATCCCCCCACCCCCTGTTGCGAGAGCGCCCAGACGGCCCGTGATAGTTTGTAAAAGCATAGAAATAGACCAATTTCTAAGTGGATTTCAGCTAAAAAGAGTTTTACACACTTACAAAGGAATGTTGAGTGTAGACTTTTAGGGTGATGACAGATTTGTTCAAATTAAGCCGAAAATTAACCCTCTTTGGGTGGACGATCCCCTTAACACCTTACGAGCGGGCCTGTCAGTTTTTTCCACTACGCGCCCAGCGTTTTTTTTTTTACCCTAAATGGCCTTGTTTCCGTGCTCTTTTTCATGCATAAACAAGAGCCAGAGCGTAATACAATTATGTATCCCTGAAAGGGCATAAATTGAGCTTTCCAATGACACCAGAACCATCCTTCTACGACCAGGCGTTCTCTTGCAACGATCGTGCAACACGAGTGCAAAAACCCTAAAATACGGTAATTTCCTTATATAATTCCCTGTGTGGCGAGGTAGGGAGGGTGGAGTAGTGTGGAGTAGATGTCAGTAGGCGCGCGGGGTCCGTGCCGAGCGGTTATGAGGCAACCTACGCTCCTCCCGTCGCTCGTCTCTCTCTCACAGCCATTCTTGCTCAAAAATTGCACACAGACTTAAGTCGGTCCCCGCCACATAGTTCAGGTTTTTAGATACGGACTTAAGTCGGGCCCCGCTAATAAGGGGTTAAGCCCCTTACTGGCAAAATAGAAGCTGATTTCAATAAGTCATGGAGAGAGAGAGAGAGAGAGAGAGAGAGAGAGAGAGAGAGAGGACCGAGATAGAGAGTGAGAGAGGAGAGAGAGAGAGAGAGAGAGAGAGAGAGAGAGAGAGAGAGAGAGAGAGAGAGAGAAGAGAGAGAGAGGAGAGAGAGAGAGAGAGAGAGAGAGTGAGAGAGAGAGAGAGAGAGAGAGATAGAGCCGAGAGAGAGAGAGAGAAGAGAGAGAGAGAGAGAGAGAGAAGAGAGAGAGATGAGGAGAGAGAGAGAGAGAGCGAGGAGAGAGAGGGAGAGGAGAGAGAAGAGGAGAGAGAGGGAGGAGAGAGAGAGAGGAGGAGGAGCGAGAGAGAGATAGGGAGAGAGAGAGAGAGAGAGAGAGAGATGAGAGAGAGAGACCCGCGAGCAGACGAGAGAGAGAGAGAGAGAGAGAGAGAGAGAGAGAGAGAGAGAGAGAGAGAGAGAGAGAGAGAGAGAGCAAAGCCAAGCCAAGCCAAGCCCCTCCTCCCCGGCTATTGTATTATATAATTTCCCCGAAACCCGGTGGTTTGGGCCGAAAAAACTTCTACACCTAGGCTACCGCATCTTTGTTATTTTGCTTGCTGCTGCATTCCTGCGCATCCCCAAGCGTAGATGTGTTTCATACCTGTAGAATGGCGTTAAGTAGAGCTCTCTAAGTCAACTGGTTCAGTTGTGATGATGATTTCATTGGAGATAACTTTATGGCAAAAACAGCCACTTTACACTACTTTTCGATACTTAACAATAACATACAGGCACACACGAACAAGCGACGCACTCCTTCTTGTGGTCGGAGATGCGCGGCGTCGGTCCAGCCGGCTGTTGTTTACATGCGTCGGACGGACGCCTTGCACACCAAGCTTACAGGCTTTCAGCTCATGGGTGCCTCAGAGACCTACCGGGTAACTCGGGGTGTATTTTTTATGGGTGCCTCAGAGCCCTTCCGGGTCTGAGGAGTTAAAGCCTGGAAATTGCTGTAACTTGCCAGGACGTTCCAGAACGTCACCCGCAGCGAAAGGGTTAAGTGACACAGGAAGTCGATTGAATAGACATGGGGCAACATAAGAAAAGGATCTAGCAGCAAAGCACGTTCTCCAATGGCTCTAGGCTCATAAAGGTGATCTGGGTCATCACCACTACACAAATTCACATTTGACTCATTATATGTTGGAAATAGAAGATCCAACAAATACTTAGGCTCACCAAACCTCAGCACCTTAAATGTCAGTAAGCAAATTTTAAACTCTATTCTGGCCTTGATGGGAAGCCAGTGTAAATCTATTAGATAATATGTGGTGGGTGTTCTGGGTGGAAGTGAAAATATTAGTCTAGCACACCTATTGAGAACTGACATTGTTGTTTTTTTAGTCTGAAAGTAACATAAATATGGGTGTTTTAAGATCGTTGGATAATGGGGGGAAAAAACATTTTCTGGGGATTTCCTTTTAAAAGTTCTCCGCAGGATATGACAACACTTGGGCATTTAAACTTGGTCTCATTTTAAAGCTTAACCATTATGCCTTCATGTCAACAGGTATCAACAGTTTAGTTTGTTATGAATGAAGAGGTGCAACAACAAAAAGAAGTGAAGGTGTAAACAAATCTGTTTTCTTACAAAAATCTAAGGGTTGCACTTTTTTCTTTAGTCACTCATGACCCCTTTTAAAATTGAAATTACAGTAGGGTCCCCGCTAACGCGTGAAATTGGTGGACGAAAACCTCCGCGTTAGTCAAAAATGCGTTACTGGAACAATCTGTTTTGGGGGGAAATCATGCATCTGTTGGATGGCCGTGCCTGACTATAGGGGTTATTTTTGTTTTACCTAACTGAAACTCACATTATATCATACATACTGTAGTTAATAAAAATTGAAATAAAACATAGAAGCAATGCATGAACAACACTTTACTCACCTTAATACTATAGAAATGGGTTAGGGTGGGGGCTCCGAGGCTAACCCCCAAGGCAGGGCTAGGTCAGCTACCGTATGCTGCCCCGGCCCCATCATCGGCTTCAGGATCATCTAACTTCTCCCGAAGGCCGGTAGCAGCTTCCACTAGACGGTTTCTTCTCTCTGCCACAGATGCCTCATATTGGAAGCTGTCAAAAGAAGCAGAGTTTGGCAGGTGTGGCCGGGGCACATGAGGCAGGCCTAGACGACTCACGGCTAGAGTCAGAGTCAGAGTCAGAGTCAGAGTCAGACCTTGGGGACTCTGCCACTAGAGTCCGAGCCAGGGGACTCACTGCCAGAGGAGCCAGGTGTGGCTGGCTCAGGTGAGGCTGGTTCAGGTGAGTCCAGGTGAGTCCAGGTCAGGTGAGGCTGGTTCAGGTGTTGCAGGGCCAAGTGAGTCCGGGTCAGGTGTGGCTTGGCGAGGTGAGGCGGCTGGTTCAGGTGGGTCCGGGTTTTGGTTCAGGAAGGTAGTGATGAGAGTTTGCTTCCGTGATTTAATTTTTGATGCATGAAGATCACTATAATATCGGAATAGTCTGTCAATTCCCATGAACACCTCAGTTTTTCTGTTCCTGCACACCTCTCGAGCACCTAAGATACCCTTGATATCATCAACTCCACCTAAAATAATGCTAAGGTCCTCCATGGAGAGCTCTGGTAGTACAGGTTCTGGTTCTCGGATCTGTTCCCTTGCCAAATTATTTTCAATCTCCTGCATTCATGACGTCTTGCGGAGTTTGTTCGTCTCCAATAACATTAATGTTCAGGATCTCTTCAGTTGTGCCATCACCAAAACCTGGGACTTGCCTTGCCACTTCGACTGTCTCAGCAACAACATCAGACAGAGACTGAGCACCTTGTAGATCAGTTACCAGGTGGGGTGTCATTGGTTTCCAAGCATGATGCATGGTGGCGACGTTGATATCATCCCATGCTTTCACCAAATTATCTACTGTATCCTTAATGGTGTACTGCCTCCAGAATTGATGAACAGACATCACTTCAGTGGGGTCGAGTAGGTCTGGAATATCAAGTGGCTGTGCTGAGTGTGGGTCTGGTAAATCGTTGTCATCTAGGTCAAGGTCCCCATCTGGTTCTTCTAAAATTTGTCTTATCTCGACTCCACTCTCCGTTGCTCGCCGTAGTTCCCTGTAGACTTTTTTTATACATAAAATTGACATTGGCAATGATCTGCTGATCCAAAGGTTGAACTTTTGAAATTGTGT
>CM064566.1:44806004-45006004 GCA_032716605.1 Paralithodes platypus
CTCCTAAGCCCGAACTGCTTTTCTCCTATTGCACCTTCTGTACCCTTTATTTTCCTCTCTATCAACACCCTGCCATACAGCTTTCCAACAATTGATAATAAACAAATACCTCTATAACTTGAACACTCCTGCCGGTCTCCCTTTCTTTTGTACAATGGCGCAATACATGTACTCCAGTCTAATGGTACCATTGACACAACTAAGCACACATTAAATAGTCTCATCACTCATCAGCCAATCTATTATCAATCTATTATTCCTCAGAGCTCTCTCAGTGTATACAACCCCCTCTTCGTAGAACACGTAGCACCAGTCTTGCAAACACAATCCCACCCCTACTCTCCAAACCAAGAGTGAACGTTATTCTCAGTCTTTCTTCTATTCAACAGATGAGCTCTGGAACTCTCCCATAATCAGTCTTTCCCTCTTCCTATAACTTAGAAATTGCTTCAAACTCTGCGTGTCCAGGCATTTTGATTCGACCTTCCCTTGATTTTGGCCGTCACTCTTTCAACTCTGGGGGAGACACTCGCTAGTCAGTTCTGCCTTTTGTCTCCCTCACTCGCATCGAAAAAAATCATCTCTACCCATCTTAATAGGGTAAGACGGGGTAATTTCGCCGAAAATCGCGTATTTTGACAAATAGAAACTGCCACAAATGGAATTTTTTAATTTGTTATCTATACATTCAGCCTTTCTGCTATAGATGCCCAAAAAACGAAAAAAAATATATAATGTTTTGGTCATGCTGCCGAATTTTTGAAAAAAGTCACTCGCGGCGAAATTACCCCGCTCGGCGGGGTAATTTCGCCGCGACCTATTTTACGCATCATCTAGCTAGTAAACTAGATAACATTATATGATTAATGGCCAGACAAAACACTAGCACGCAGGAAAAAGCAATGAAAACATTCACAAACCCAAACTGACACTAAACATGCCAATAGAAAAACGTTGCACGCACACGCACACAACTGAACAGGGCGGGCAGAGATGCAGGTGTGTCACACGTGTACTGTAGGCCTATGCGCCACTGTGTCTATTGCGGGTGTGGACGTGTCTAGTGCGGGTGTGGAGTTGTGGACATGTAGTGCGGGTGTGGACGTGTCTAGTGCGGTTGTGGACGTATTTATTAGGCCTACGGGTGTGGAAGTATGTAGTGCGGGTGTGGACGTGTCTCGTGTGGGTGCGGCGTGTAGGTTGCTAGTACAAAGTACCAGGCAGCAGCTGACGGCTACTGCCAACACTGTGTCACACGCAAACATACAAACAAACATACACACATACAACCAACCCACCCACACACACCCGACCGTACCGTCAGACGCGCCGCTAGCTCCAGGCCCCGCGAAACTACAACAAAACCTAAGCCAAACTAGATCTACAACCTAAGCCAAACTAGCTATACAATCTAAACCAAACTTGCTCTACAACCTAAACCAAAACTGCTCTACAACCTAAGCCAAACTGCAGCCGAATCCATGCAATAGTTTCGGAGATATCGGCGTTTTAATGCAAATTATTAGCGCCGCGGCGAAATTACCCCGTCTTACCCTATATACTGTACTAAGTACCGGTACTGTGTAGGCTACTGGTGCAATCGTAAGAGTAATTATGATTATGATTACTTTTTGGGAATAATCGATTACGATTATGATTACATCCCAAATATAAGAAAGTAATCGATTACGATTATGATTACTTAGAAAACTGTAATCGATTGTAATCGATTACGATTACAGATTACGATTACCCCATGCCTGGGCAAGACCACTCCACCATACCTCTCCTTGCACTGTATGTGTCTGATTACATACGTACATACATTGTACATTGATTATTGATTACTGATTTATTTCACCATTGTAACCATTTCTAAGTCATTGTTAACTGCTTTCATGCATCGATTGGGACTACAGAAAATCAATGCAAGCTTGTGTGAAGGCTACAAGCAAGCGAGAGTCAGTTGACTGACTGCCAACTGGCTACATGTTTTTTGTTTAGTTGGTTATACGGACTATCCGCTAAGACAACAAAACTTTCTGTAATGTGGTTTTAAGCCATGAAATAATGCAAGGGATCTATGTAGGCCAGCCGGGTGTTACGAGGCGAACTCGATATAAGCTCTATGGAGTCCAGCCGGGCCAGATGGGTTAAACCTCATCTGATCTTGATGATGATGATGATCTTATAACTAATCCAGAAGTTACTGGTACCCATACATGATTATTTATTAAAACTCAAACATTATTGTTAATTTTATCATCTGATTTTATAGCTAATACAGAACCATATAACTCCCACCAGATGGCGTTGGCAGAGGAAGAAGAATCGGGATGGAGATCATGCTCCGTGTTCCGTTGCTCTGCACGATGGAGGCATCACAGCATTAACCAACACATTAACTGCATCCAGCACTCCCCCTGCATCAGTGATGATGGATTGTTCGACCCAGAAGCCTGTCCAGATTGCCGCAAGTGGGTCCAGGGCTTGGCGCAGTTGACGGATCTGGCTACCGAAAAGGATCACCCATTTGTGATCAATCTTCGACAACAGTGGTTCAAGGCTCGGAAGTTATGGACACGTAAGGGAAGGAATCTGCTTGAGTGGAAGAACCCAGTACTAGCTAGGCGAGTCCTCCGGGGAGGCAAGAGGGAGTCACATTCTACACCAGCTCATCTACCGTCGCCCAATAAGTCTTCATCCAAGTCCACTGCTACGCCTATATTGAAGTCACTATCTGTCTCACGGGATGATGCGCCCAAAGCTGGGTCCATCTTGCCGTCAGAGTCACATATACCAGTCACCCATTCATCATCGACCAAGAAACAGAAAACTTCAGTTAAACTTAATAGTAAGTTTTATATAGTTTAGTATCGTAAAATGACTAACTTCGGACAGGGAGATATTCTTTTGAACATTTACGGATATAATGTTGAGCCACTGTTATATGAAAATGCCTTGACATTATGGAAAAACAAGGCATGCACGCTGAATCTGTTTTCCTATAATATTGAGCCAATTTTCCATACCTTTGGATCATTACTTTTTACCCAGAATTGTCCAGAAGTTAGCACATTTTACTGGTACAGTACTTTATTAATTTTTGTTTTTATTATACAAGGTGTCCCATAAGTTTTGCTTGATACTTCCAAAAATGAATGATTGTGGGTTTGACAACCCGAAGGGATGAAAGGAAAACCATATACTGTATTTAGTAGTGGTTCCATAGTCAATGACGTGAAAGCCTAATCAACGACAGTATTAGGGCTCCCCGTGTCCTCGTGTCCTCTAGGTCTGGGGAACCCGAAGAATAGCTTAACGCAACCCGAATAATAAAAAAATAACATCCCAGGGGAAACCCCTTACATAGTTCTTAGGGAACCTCATCGAATCGGATACTACAGTAAACCCCCGCTAACTCGGACTCTTTTTTTTTTTTAGTCGGAAACCCGCACTTCTCGGAATGGCATCGGCCTCTTGGAAATGTCCCTGTATATCTCGGAAATTTCCGAGTTGGGAGGGATTTGTGTCCGGTTTACAATGTTCTCTTACTCTGTTTTAAGTGATTTTAGGATGAATAGAAGCCTGTGCCTTTTAATTATTGTGTTAATATTAATTACTATGTACTGTACTGTCCCTGAAAACATAATAAGATTCGTATTTGTCATTAATATGATAAATTTTACATTAAAAAAAAAAAAAAAAAAAAATTATCTCAATTTTCTCTGACGCGGACTTTCCTCTTATAATTCAGAACTTTCCCTCTCTTAAGTCGGTCATAAGTCGGACTTCGGACATCTCGGAAAATCGGGCTTCTCGGAAGTGGTCTCCCCCCAATTAGTCCGAGTTAGCGATGGTTTACTGTACTAAGAAAACAAAAATGATAGAATACGGTACTGTAGTTCGAATTCAGTGCCGACACAAAGGCAGGCTTCCCATGCACAGTCGCTCAGCGCCACCTGGTGCGTACATGTGTACCACAAATTTGTTGAGTTACTATGATAGGGTAATTGACATTGTACAAGGGAGGGAGGGGTGGGTAGATTGTATTTACTTAGATTTCAAGAAGGCATTTGATAGGTGCCTCATAAGAGATTGTTGTGGAAGCTCAGGACTGTGGGGCGGGTTGAGGGAGTATTATTAAAGTGGATGGAAAACTATTTAATTGGGAGGGAAATGCGAACAGTAATAAAAGGAAAGTTCTCCTCGTGGAAGAGGGTAAAAAGCGGAGTGCCTCAAGGATCGGTGTTGGCCCCAATCATGTTTTTGGTTTTCATCAACGACCTTCAAATGGGAATAGGCTCATATATGTCTATGTTTGCTGATGATGCAAAATTAATGAAGCATATTACAAGTAGGAGTAGTTGTGAAGAATTACAGAGAGACCTAGATAAATTATATGAGTGGAGTAAAACTTGGAAAATGGAATTCAACACGAGTGTCAGGTTCTTGAGATGGGAAAAAGTAAATATAGACCTTCTTGGGAATATAAAATAGGAGATGAAATAATTAGTAAAGCTGGGAAAGAAAAAGACCGAGGGGTAGTTATGGCAGATAGCTTGTCACCTGAACAGCATATAAATAAAATAACTGGTGAAACCTATTCAGTGTTGACTAACATGAGAATAGCTCTGAATTATTTAGATGAAGAGATGTTAGCAACAATAATAGGGACAATAATACGACCAAGACTGGAGTATGCAGCAGTGGTGTGGTCTCCACACCTTATAAAACATAATAAAAAAATGGAAAGAGTTCAGAGAGTTGCCACTAATATGATAGCTAGCCTTAGAGACCTGCCATATGAGGAGAGATTGGAGAGGCTAAAGCTGCCAACGATGAGGGAGAGGAGAGAGAGAGGTGACATGATCATGATGTTTAAGTGTGTGAAGGGTTTTGAGAAGATCGATAAGGGAGATTTTGTGGTGAGGGACGAGGGAAGAACCAGGGGTCATGAATGTAAGTTGAGGAAAGTTGTATGTATTTACCTAACCTAATTGTATTTACCTAATTGTAGTTTACAGGAGTTGAGCTAAGCTCGTGTTGTCCCGTCTCTCAGTCTACTTTCATCCAATTTTATCTTGAAAATATGGATGTTCCCTGCCCCTACTACCTCCTCCTCCAGCCCATTCCATTTGTCAATACATCTATAGGGGAAGCTAAACTTCCTGATATCGTTCTTGCAGGTAGGTCTTTTTACTTTGTAGCTGTGGCCTCTAGTTATTCCTGTATCCATGATTAATATATCCTCCCTATCCAGCCTTTCCAGCCCTCGGGTGCATTTGTACATCATTATCATGTCTCCCCTCTCTCTCCTCCCTTTTAGACTCGGTAAATTTAATTTGTCTAGCCTCCTTTCATATGGCAGTTCTCTAAGACTTGGAACCAATCTAGTAACTGCTCTCTGGATTCTTTCTAACTTGTGAATATGCTTCTTAAGATGCGGGGACCACACCACTGCTGCATACTCCAATCTTGGTCTAATCATACTTTTTATAATCTTCGCTAACATGTTCTCATCCAAGTAGTTCAGAGCAACTTTCATATCCCCGGCCATTGCATACATTTCGCTAAAGAGCTTGTTAATATGTTTCTCTGGCGACAAGTTATCTTGTATAATCAACCCTAAATCCCTTTCTTTTTCGGCCTTGCTAATTATATTATCTCCCATCCTGTACTCCCAATTTGGTCTATTCACACTTCTTCCCATATTTAACACATGACATTTACTTATATTAAATTTCATTTTCCACTTGGTGCTCCATTGGTATATTTTATCTAAATCCCCTTGCAGCTCCTCACAACTACTTATATTTGTTATTTGTCTCATAATTTTTACGTCATCTGCAAACATTGACATATAGGAGTTTATGTCTATCGGCAGGTCATTCACGTACATAAGGAACATAAGAGGTGCCAACACAGATCCCTGTGGCACACCACTCTCAACTTTACGCCACGATGAGTAAGTTCCTCTAATGTTGGTCCTCATTTCTCTATCTGTTAAATAGCTCTCCATCCATTTCAGCAAACCCCCCCTGACACATCCTATCGTCTCAAGCATAGATAACAATCTCTTATGTGGTACCTTATCGAATGCTTTGGAAAGGTCTAAGTAGACGCAGTCCACCCATCCGCCTCTTTCTTGCAGTACATCTATCACCCTACTGTAGTTGTTGTTGATGTTCCCCAGGCTGCCTGGCCGAACAGCCCCAAGGCCCGAGCAAGGCCAAGGCCATAACCGACCAGTCCCACAAAACCCTCCCTGTCTACCACAATAAAGCCTGGGTGACCGAAGCCACTCCATGGCGGGGAGCTGAGGAGGGTGCGGAAACACCCGGGAAACCAAAACTCCACCCAGGGCCGTGTGCCCCTCAGCAATTATGAAGAGAAAGTTGTAGTAACATAGCAGACTGGTAACACAAGATGTCCCTTCTCTGAATCCAAATTGCTTTGGCGTTATTATCTTCTTTCTCTCCAACATTTTCATCCATCTCTTCCTAATTAGCTTTTCACAAATCTTGCATACAATACTATTAAGTGAAACTGGTCTATAGTTTAAAGGGTCCTCAGGGTTTCCATTCTTGTATATCAGAATGATATTAGCTCTTTTCCATTCAACAGGAACCTGTCCTTTATCTAAGGAAGCTTGAATTATGTCCCTCACTGGCTCCACTAATTGCTCTGCACACTCCTTTAAAACCCAGGCAGACACTTCATCCGGTCCCATAGCTTTCCTTACTTCAAGTCCTCTCATCGCAGATAACAGCCCATCTCTAGTTATTTCAATCTTGCTAAGACCACTCTCCAGTACTCCCGCCTGTGGTTCGTCAAAACTTTCCTCTCTAGTAAAAACCGACCCCAATTTGTTATTCATTACCTCGCACATGTCCGATACATTTTCATACGTCCTAGCATCTACTCTTAATTTAGTAATTTGTTTCTTTACCTTCAACTTACTGTTTATATATTTATAAAACAATTTAGGGTCACTTTCACATTTATTTACTATGTTCTTCTCATAGTTCATTTTAACTTGCCTAATTATGTTAACATATCTATTCCTCTCCTGTTTATATTTATTCCGATTACTCTCAGTATTCCTTCTTCTTAATCTAGCCCAAGCTACATCACGCCTATCCAGAGCTATTTTGCATTTCAAATTAAACCATTCTTTCTGCTTAGTAAAATTTCCAGTTTTGTATCTTGGGACAAACAGATTGGTTCCTTCTCTATAAATTTCGAGGAAGCTACTATATTTACCTTGTACATCTTGTTCCTTCAAAATAAGATCCCAATCTACTTCCTCTAAATATCTTTTCAAGGATACATAATCAGCTTTACTATAATTTAGTCTGTTATTTATATAGCTATTGTCTAATCTATTGGCATTACTCGAGATCAACTTCCATTTCAGTAATAGGTGATCACTTTTGCCTACAGGACATAGATAGCTTATATCACTAATTTCGTGAGGATCTTTTGTAAAAATCAGATCGAGTTTAGAAGGTTCGTTATTACCCCTCAAGCGTTGTTTCCACATAGCGATTTTGATAATTTAATTTGACTTTATATTGTCCTTGTCCCAATTTTGGTTTGTTTAGTTTGCAAGTTTTACATTTTAATCTAGTATTCTCCTTCACATGTTGTGCAAGTACATTATCCGTAACCAACTCTAATAGCCGACTTCCCCAAGATCTCTGATTTGGCCCTGCATCTCCCGAATCCCAATTAACCTCACCACAGTTGAAATCTCCCACCAAGATCAATCTATTCTCTCTTAAAAGCAATCTTCTCAACGACGGAATCATATCCTCGACCATCTCCTCAAACTCTAACTCCCTCCATGCCCTGGTCTTTGGTGGCATGTAAACTACTGCTATGTCTAGCTTTTTTCCTTCTATATCATTGAGTTCAACTGCCATTATTTCTGCCTTGTCATTATTTAACTCCACTTGCTTTGCTGTCATAGGGTTCTTAACTAATACTGCCACTCCACCTCCCCTTTTTCCCTTTCTATCATATCTCCATATATTATATCCCTCACTAAACACTATATTGCTGTCAAAGTCCTGGTTCAGCTTTGTCTCCGTCAAACAGACTATCTGTGGTTGATCCTTTCTTAATATATCATCCAATTCTACCTTTTTACTGTTTATTCCATCTATATTAGTGTAGTAGCACAGTATATTGGAATCCTCCTCCTTGTTTCTCTTCCCTCCCTGCCTCCTATTACGTTCACCTCCTCCTCCATCCCTTCCCTGACCTACCTCCACATTCCCTGCTAGTTCTATTCTCCTCCCCCCCCCTCCACAATCTCCTGCTCCTCCCTCACCATCTCTCTGTCTTCAGTTTGATCCACTACCTGACTCACTGTCTCTATCTCATGCTCCTCCCTCACTATCTCTTTGTCCCCGATTTGATCCACTACCTGACTCACTGTCTCCTTGTTCATTTCTCCTCGTATTTTCCGTTCTTTCTGACTCTGAGTGTACCACTTCTTTAGTTTCCCTTCCTTTACTCTCCAAAAAAAAATCCTTTTCTCCTCATCTGACAATTTTCGATTTTCATCATCAGCCCTCACTTGAACTTCTCTCAACTTTTCCCTTTCCTCTATGCTTAAGTCCTTTTTCACCCTAATATGTTTCATTCCAGTACAACTATTTAGCCTCCAGCTTACATTGGTTAATGCTTCAACCACTGACCTAGATTTAAACTCTTCTTTTATCGGTCTCATCTCACCCTTTTTATATCTTCCTAGCCGTCTTACTTCGTCCAGTTCTTTCCCCCAATCACAGCCTTCGTCTAGACACTCCAATATTTTCTTTACTTGGTCCTCATCCCTTCCCCTTCTTTCCCTCATATCTGCTAAATGTTCTTCAATGTCTCCAAAAATTATTATACTTTTACCTCTATCTACTGTTTCCCTCACTACCTTCTCCTTGCTCTTCAAAACCTGCACTACATTCTTCTCAAACTCTCTTTTCTCTTTTTCTCTCTCTTCCACCTGCTCCTTCATGATTTCTTCCAATGCATCCACCTTAGCATTCCCCACCCTTGTCCACTCATTTTTCTCCTCACTTATTACTCCCTTTACTTTCTCACTTAAATGGCCCTCATACTCCTTTAGCTGCTCCTTGAGTGCCATGTTCTCTGCCTCCAGCTCATCTACTTTCCTTATCACAGCATCTAGGTTAGCAATTAATGGCCCATCTGCAGTTGCTACTGAACTGGCTCCACATATTTCTGTCAGTGACTCCACCTTCACACCTATATCTCTCCTCCAATTCTCCATAATTCCCTTCCATCTTAACAGACCCATCATCTGTCTCTTCACTACAGTCAATTGATCCTCCACTTCATTACCCTCTGCCAGAAATCCCTCAAATTCATAGCTCTCTTCATCTCCCAATAAACTCTGCCTCCGTTTGC
Source organism: Paralithodes platypus (assembly GCA_032716605.1). Lineage (NCBI taxonomy): Eukaryota > Metazoa > Arthropoda > Malacostraca > Decapoda > Lithodidae > Paralithodes > Paralithodes platypus. Next base: position 44,815,440 of record CM064566.1, read on the forward strand.
CTTGGCCGGCCATTGTTTATATTTATGTAGCCTACAATTAAAAATATACAAAACACTTAATAAAATTACAGTAAAATTAAACTACTACCTGGGATTAACCCAGGTAGCACCGCCCCCGTTTGTGTCACCCTATCTTGAAAATAGAATAAATGGAAAAAATAAATAGAAATGGGTGTTTGTGAGGTCACCACGAGCAGGTGGGGTACGACTTGATTACCTTCCTAAGAAGGTAACCCAACCGAGGTGTCGCAAGTACTAGGCAAAGATGAAATGTGAAAACTTTAACCGTGTTTTGGGCCTTCAGCAGTAGCAGATACGTCACTCGGAAAACTAAACCTCATTGGTTACGATACTGCCACTGCGCAAAGCTGTAAGTCTGATGTAAGAAAGTTCAGCTTCCCGTATAGAAGCATTGATTGTTGGAATAAGTTGGATGGGGAGGTGGTGGGAGCAAGAAATATCCAAACTTTTAAAGCAAAATTGGATAAATGTAGAGAGAGAGACAGGACAACACGAGCTTAGGCTCAAATCCTGTATACAGTAAACTTCCGTTAATCCGACGACCGATAATTCGAATCTCCCAATAGTCCGAATTTTTCAATTTGAGGCCAAATCCGAATTCACCCAATAGTCCGAATTTTTCAATTTGAGGCCAAATCCGAATTCACCCAATAGTCCGAATTTTTTAATTTCCCGGGCGCGCGATATTTCCAAATATCGGCCCTCTAGCGGCCAGGCCGGGCTAAACAGTCTGCCGTTGTCGGTCTACCTGAAACGTTGTTTATCCCGTGTTTATCCTGTGATATAGTGACTTAGTGATGGCTCCCACAGCAAGTTCAGGTGCACGAGGGAGGAATGACAAGAACAAACATAAGAGGAAGCACGTAACTCTATCCATAGCTGATAAATTGCGAGTGATAGCGATGGTAGAGAAAGGCAGTGATCGGCGTAAAGTTATGGAAACTTTTAACCCTCCAGCCCCGGCTATGTATTATATATATATTCCTCAAAACCCGGGTGTTTTGGCCGAAAAACGTCTAGGCTAGGCTACCGTATATTTGTTAATCAGACTGCTTCCCGCATTCCCGCGCATCCCCAAGCGTAGCTGTGTTATTTACCTGTAGAATGGCATTAAGTAGAGCTCTCTAAGTCAACTGGTTGAGCTGTGATGATGATTTCATTGGAGATAACTTTATGGCCAAAACAGCCACTTTACACTACTATTCGATACTTAACAACAACATACAGGCACACACGAACAAGCGACGCTCTCCTTCTTGTGGCCGGAGATGCGGGGCGTCGGTCCAGCCGGCTGTTGTTTACATGCGTCGGACCGACGCCTCGCACACGAAGCTCACAGGCTTTCAACCACTGGGCGTTCAAGAGGCCTTCCGGGTACCTGTTATATGCTTTTTTATGGGCGTTCAAGAGCCCTTCCGTGGTGAGAGGGTTAATATCGGTGCCTCCACAGTTTCAAACATAGTGAAGGCAAAGGCTAACTTATCGAAGTTTGTTGCCTTTGGAAAGTCAAGTTACACGGGTGATGTGAGAAAGACAATGAAAAAACCAAAACATGAAAAACTTGACGAGGCAGTGCATAAGTGGTTTACGGCCAAGCGGGCTGAGGGCAAGCCTATCTCAGGGCTTATGATAATTGAAAAGGCCAAGCAATTCCTGCGTGATATGAATATGGAAGACGATATAAAATTCTCCGACGGCTGGTTGAGAAACTTTAAAATTAGGCATGGAATTAGGGTCCTAGATGTCGCCGGAGAAAAAAATTCTGCCGACAAAGAGGCCGCCGATCGGTTTGCACACATTTTTGCTACCATTGTTCATGATCACCAGCTGACCCCAGACCAAATCTTTAACGCCGACGAGACAGGGCTATATTGGCGCTGTTTGCCAACAAGGACATTAGCTGGTAGAGGAGAGAAGGCTGCACCCGGATTCAAGATGAATAAAGAACGTCTCACAATCCTGCTGAGTGGGAATGCTTCCGGTAAATGTCACAATCGTTTGTTTGTTATCGGCAAGGCTAAGAATCCCTGTGCTTTCAAGAACATGCGAGGGAAGTTGCCAGTGATCTATGATGCACAGAGCAATGCATGGATGACTGCCCAAGTATTCCATGATTGGTTCTTTAAGCACTTTGTTCCCGAAGTCAAGGCCTACTTCAAGTCGATTGGCATTTCTGAGGACACCAAGGCTGTCCTATTCCTGGATAACTGCAGAGCACATCCCCCTGCCCACGAACTAGTGTCTGGAAACATCTTTGTCACCTACTTGCCCCCTAATGTGACTAGTCTGATACAACCAATGGACCAGGGTGTGTGCCAAAAGTTTAAGCAGAGCTACAAGTCCTCATTTGCCCGCAAGCTGATTAACTCTGATGCATCAGTAAAAACTTTCCAGTCAAGTTTTTCCATCAAGGATGCCATATATGATGCTGCCCTAGCCTGGAAGGATGTTTCGGAAGTAACCCTGAAGAAATGTTGGAACAAGCTGTATGCCCAGGTTGATGACCCTGAAGAGGTTGAAGAAGATGAGCACGATTTCGAAGGCTTTCTTGGGCGTCGCAGGGAGGCAATCAACGAAATCCGAGGCCTGATGGATACCGTGCCGGCCAACGACCCCAAGAGGATATTGAGGAGTGGGTTGATGTGGATGGTGACCTGCAGGGCGAGGAAGAGGTGACAGATACAGAAATTATCCGGAGTGTTGGGGAGCCAGAATATGTTGAGGAGCACTCTTCTGAGGAAGAGGAAGAGGCAGATGACGATGGCAAAGTAACCTGGAAGGAAGCTGCTACCTATTTCGATGGTATGGTCAAATTTGTGGAACAGTCTAGCCAATATAATGGAAGTGAAACAATCGATTTCCACATCCTCCGTAATGAGTTCTATGAGAAAAGGGGCAGGGCAGTCAAGCAGGCAGACATCAGGGACCTGATGAAAAACATGCACCAACGGGGCCGCTGATCAGATGAACCAGACAACCCTAGACCTGCAACAATGCCTCTCACAGACGACTCGCGTACCAGCTCACCTGAACCTCTTACTACACCAGAACCTATGCCTCCTGCTGATTTGAAGGCTGGGAGGACCTAGCATCCCCTGTGAAGGCCACTCCTGAGGTAGCCCCAGCCGCCCCTGTGGTAGCTCCTGCCAGCCTAGCCACTCCTGAGGTAGCCCCAGCCGCCCCTGTGGTAGCTCCTGCCAGCCTAGCCACTCCTGAGGTAGCCCTAGCCCTAGCTCCCCCTTCAGATATTGAAGGCTTGGAGGATATGGCTGTGGAGTAATAATCAGTGAAGTGTAGTAGATTTAAGGACCCCAAAAAATATATAAAACCAGCAAAATACAAAAACAAAAATAAGTCTTTTTAAGTTAATTTTACATTAAAGTACACTTACAGTGCAGAGCAGTGATTATAAGTTACTAATATGGGGCTAGGGGGCTAGTGGCTGGTTGGGGGCTGGGTTGGGGCTGGTGCTGGGGGCTTATCTTCAATGCTACACATCTCTTCTCTTCATATAAGGTGAGTTAAAGTCATGATTAGTCATTATTATCATGTGTTTGTGTCTTGGTTTGGGTCTTCAAAAAAAAATCGGGGGGGGGTAACGTCCGATAATCCGAAAAATCCACTAATCCGAACGAGGGCCGGTCCGCTGCCCTTCGGATTAACGGAAGTTTACTGTACTACAATTAGGTGAGTACATACTGTCTCAAAATTAAATAACATGTTGTGCATGTGCATGGGAAGGGGAAGGTGGGAGGTCAGTAGACGTCATTGATTACGGAACTACAGTAACCCCTCGCCCTTTCGGACCTCTTAATTGTCGGAAACCCGTACTAGCTGGATCGGTGACGGCCTCCCGGATACGTACAGTACAGTAAACCCTCGCTATCTCGGACCTCTACAAGTCGGAAACCCGCACTACTCGGACTGGCATCGGCCTCTCGGACATTCACTTCCGTATTTCGGACATTTCCGGCATCGTTCCGACCGTCTCTGACGTTGTCGGACTTTATATAAGTATTCGGAATATGTCCGTCATAACCGTCCTCTGATATCTCGAATATTTCCGAAATGTGTCGTAGCGGTGTCCGACAAAGGATGACGTGTCGGACGACCCGTCGGACGACCCCTCACGTAACCGGACAATAAGGGTGAATATCCGAGAAACAGAAGGGAGGTCCGACGCCATCTTACATCCGGGGCCCAAGCGCCCGGCTCGGATGCTGGGAGCGTCAGTCCGCACCAAGCTCTGTTGTGTTACACATCGACGCGTGCCATTATTTAGTTCACCATGCCTCCCAAGGATAAGCCTAAGCGTAAGGTGACTTCTGTATCACTTGAAACAAAGCTACAGATGCTAAAGGATCTGGACAGTGGGATGAAAGCCAAGCAGCTTCAGGAGAAGTATAGCTTAGGCAGATCAACAATCTACGACTTCATCCGAGACAAGGAGAAAGTCCGACATCATGGCGTAGCTGTGCTTCATGGTCCTTCCACCGCCAAGTTCTTTCGCAATGCTAAGCTAGCCTATCAAGACATCGACGACGCAGTGCTGAAGTGGTACCAACAACTTCATGCTGAGGGCGTACCAGTGAGAGGCATAGAGATCCAGCATGCAGCAGAACGTTTCGGCCAGCATCTTCATCACCAAGACTTCAAGGCTAGCGAGGGGTGGTTGTGGAGGTTCCGAAACTGCCATGGCCTCTCAAACAGGAGTATTTGTGGTGAAATCTTAAGCGCCGATATTTCGGCCATAGAACCCTTCACTGATCGCTTCCACGCCCTTATAACCGAGGAACACCTTCAACATTGGCAGCTCTATAACGGTGACGAGACTGGCTTATATTGGCGTTCTCTACCCTCCAACACACAGGCCCACCGAGAAATCACGTCCACACCTGGCCACAAAACTGTGAAGGAGCGCATTTCAGTGCTTTGTTGCGCTAATGCCGACGCAAGCCACCGTGTGACCCCTACAATCGTCGGCAAATCTCAGAAGCCGAGAGTAATTAAGGACCTCATCATTACCAAGCAACTCCCAGTCGACTATTATGGATCAAAGAAAGCTTGGTTTAACCAGGTCATCACCGAGGATTTCTTTCACAAGAGATTTGTACCCGACGTTCGCTCGTTCCAGAATCGAGTGTATGGTGTACCCTATGACGAAGCTGTTGCCATTTTGTTGCTCGACAACGCACCTGCCCACCCTTGTACCACGAAACTGGAGAGTGCAAACGGCAAAATTAAGACAATGTTCCTGCCTCCTAATACCACAAGTGTTATTCAGCCTATGGACCAAGGAATAATTGAAGCTTGCAAAAGGCGATACAAGAGGAAGTTGCTGGAACAATGCCTTGTCATCATAGAAGATGGGATGGACGAAGAAGGTTATGTGGATACACGCGGAAAGAAATCTCTACAAAAACTGAAGCAGTATACCCTGAAAGACTGCATCTACAATTGGGCAGAGGCGTGGCGCGAAGTGTCTTTCAACACACTGAGGAATGGTTGGACCAAGGTCTTAAATATCCCGAAGGTGCAAGATCCGGGTTTTGAAGGGTTTGGGGCAGCTGACTTCAGGAACCTCTTGAACCAGGGTAACCAGGGTGACCTCCCCGAAGAAGAAGTTGACGACTGGCTGCAAGAGGACAGAGACCTACCTGGACACGAGCATAATACTGACGAACAAATTGCAGCCGAGGTGTTGGGGGTAGCCCAGGAAGAGACCCAGGATGAGTCGGACGAAGAGACAGAGGGGGGGCCCAAGATATCAGTCTCGCATGCCCTGGACTCCTTTGACACCATTCTTCAGTATCTGACTCAAGTAAATGACTCAAAGTTGCAGTCCCTATACGAACCACTCCGTAATGGTCGATTCCATATTCAGAGGGCACACCTTGATCGGAAAAAACAACAGAAAATCAGCTCCTTTTTTGTACCCTCTGCTCCTCCCAGACCTCGTACTTCGTCTGCTACCAGTGGTGTGTCGCTTGCTAGCACCACCTCCCTCCCAAGTGTTTCCTCAGTTGCTAGCACCTCGTGGAGCACTGTAGACACTGTGCCACTCTCAGACTTAGACATGGATTTGGATGAATTAATGAGTAGCACGCCTGTGCCCATGGATATACCTGAACCTGACATTGTTTGTGAGGTGGAGAAGGACAGTGTGGGTAAGGGTAAAGGTAAGGGTTCCATGACAGGCAAGGGATATGGTCCTAAGAGTGGGGGTGTGAAGAACAGGGAGGTGGAGAATAACAGTGCGATGGACATTGAGGTGGAGAAGAACAGTGAGGTGAAGAAGGACAGTGAGAAGGGGAGTGAGGTGGTCATGGACATTGAGGTGGAGAAGAACAGTGAGGTGAAGAAGGACAGTGAGAAGGGGAGTGAGGTGGTCATGGACAGTGAGGTGGAGAAGAACAGTGAGGTGGAGAAGGACAGTGAGGTGGAGAAGGACAGTGAGAAGGGGAGTGAGGTGGTCATGGACAGTGAGGTGGAGAAGAACAGTGAGGTGGAGAAGGACAGTGGGGTGAAGAAGGACAGTGAGGTGGAGAAGGACAGTGAGGTGGAGAAGGACAGTGGGGTGAAGAAGGACAGTGAGGTGGAGAAGGACAGTGAGGTGGAGAAGGACAGTGAGGTGGAGAAGGGGGGTGAAAAGGGGATGCTGCAGTAATTAATGCAGTGTTGGGGAGGGGGGAGGGGGGAGGGAGGACATCAAGACTACAGACAAGAGCTATGAAGGGGTAAGTGTAATATAGCCTACTGTACAATACATATTGTAAAACTAAAATACATGTACAGTGGGCCCCACAAGGGTGCGGTTACCTAAGTCCGAGACATGCGCGCACCCTTGTAAAACGCACCCTTGGAGCTTAAGAACCTATGGGAAATTCACTATGTAGTCCGGGGACTCTTCAAACTTACCCTTTTTTCGCCCAATAACCCCTGAAAAACATGAACTAAGGAAAGAATACCTGCACAGTATAGAAATGTGATTAGATATTAGATAGAATAGGGGTATTACACTCACTTTGGATGGTTTATGTATGCGTGGAGGTTGGGATGTTGCTCTTACTGAGGGTCCGAGGCTGCCCCCATGCCCACACCAAAATGTCTACCCACATTTGCCTGTTTCTCACCTCTAGCCAACATGTCTAGTAACTGTTTTTTCTGTTCTAATTCAAGAACTTTCACTTTTGTTTTGGTGAGTAACACGATCGCCCTGGACGGTGGGTTAGGGGCAGCAGGTGTAAAATGCCCCCATGTGGGCATGGGGGCAGCCTCGGACCCTCAGTAAGACCAACATCCCAACCTCCACGCATACATAAACCATCCAAAGTGAGTGTAATACCCATATTCTATCTAATATCTAATCACATTTCTATACTGTACAGGTATTCTTTCCTTAGTTCATGTTTTTCAGGGGTTATTGGGCGAAAAAAACGCACGCTTTGCTTTTTTCGCGCTTTTTTCGCACCCTTGGATTATAAGCACCACACGGACATCTGCCGCACGGTTGGAGAATCGCACCCTTTTAGTGCGCACCCTTGCGGGGCCGACTGTACTGTGTTTTCTATTACAGATTATAGGGTTCGAATAGGGTTGTCTTCGTTTTCTAGGTTAACGCGGACGTCTCTCTTGAGGTCGGATTTTTTCCGTAGTCTCCGATTTCATTGTTGTCTCGGACGGACATTGGTTAGGTCGGATTTTATCCTCTCTTAAGTCGGACATAAGTCGGACCCCGGACATATCGGATTTTCGGTCATCTCGGACTGGGTCTCCCCCCAATTAGTCCGAGATAGCGAGGGTTTACTGTACTTCCGTTTTTCGGACATTTCCGTCATCGTTCCGACAGTCTCTAACAGTGTTGGAAGATTCTAACAGTTTTCGGACAAATAAGGGCAAATATCCGTCATAACCGTCCAATGTACGCAGTCTGATATCTCGTATGTTCCTGAGATGTGTCCGTCAGTCTCGAAAGTGTCGGATGATGCGCCCCCATCCCCGGTGAATTTCCGTCAAAACGGGGATCCGTCGGAGCGCCGGTATAAAGGCTAGGCTCTGAGTCACCCGCCTGGACGAGACGTGACGTCATGGGCGTCAGTATGTTTAAGCGGGTAGCCATCTTGTGTGTTTGTTATCTCCTCCGCCTATATTCCCGTGTTATCATACCTCCCAAAGCGTAAGGTGACCTCGATATCACTTGAGATGGAGAAGGGAAGTGAGGTGGTCAAGGATAGTGCGGTGGAGCAGAACAGTGAGGTGGAGAAGTGGGGTTAGGTGAAGTGAGGTGAAGGGCACTAAATCGACTGTTTTCAATGAAGTGGTGAGTGTTGATTCTTCGTTTCCGACCATCAACTGAACTTATTGTTTCATATTCAGTACTATATGTGCTATTACTGTACAGTATATTAACCTAAAGTACGAATAGGGTAGCCTATCCAAAAGTAGTCTAGCCTAGCCAAGATCGCATTTAGGCCTATTCGTTAGCTTTGCGCAGTGGCAGTATCGTAACCAATGAGGTTTAATTTTCCGAGTGACGTATCTGCTACTGCTGAAGGCCCAAAACACGGTTAAAGTTTTCATATTTCATCTTTGCCTAGTACTTGCGACACCTCGGTTGGGTTACCTTCTTAGGAAGGTAATCAAGTCGTACCCCACCTGCTTGTGGTGACCTCGCAAACACCCATTTCTATTTATTTTTCCATTTATTCTTTTTTTAAGATAGGGTGACACAAACGGGGGCGGCGCTACCTGGGTTTATCCCAGGTAGTACAGTAGTTTAATTTTACTGTAATTTTATTAAGTGTTTTGTATATTTTTAATTGTAGGCTACATAAATATAAACAATGGCCGGCCAAGGCAAACGGAGGCAGAGTTTATTGGGAGATGAAGAGAGCTATGAATTTGAGGGATTTCTGGCAGAGGGTAATGAAGTGGAGGATCAATTGACTGTAATGAAGAGACAGATGATGGGTCTGTTAAGATGGAAGGGAGTTATGGAGAATTGGAGGAGAGATATAGGTATGAAGGTGGAGTCACTGACAGAAATATGTGGAGCCAGTTCAGTAACAGCTGCAGATGGGCCATTAATTGCTAACCTAGATGCTGTGATAAAGAAAGTAGACGAGCTGGAGGCAGAGAATATGGCACTCAAGGAGCAGCTAAATGAGTATGAGGGCCATTTAAGTGAGAAAGTAAAGGGAGTAATAAGTGAGGAGAAAAATGAGTGGAGAAAGGTGGGGAATGCTAAGGTAGAGGCATTGGAAGAAATCATGAAGGAGCAGGTGGAAGAGAGAAAAAGAGAAAAGAGAGTTTGAGAAGAATGTAGTGCATGTTTTGAAGAGTAAGGAGAAGGTAGTGAGGGAAACAGTAGATAGAGGTAAAAGTATAATAATTTTTGGAGACATTGAAGAACATTTAGTAGATATTAGGGAAAGAAGGGGAAGGGATGAGGACCAAGTAAAGAAAATATTGGAGTGTCTAGATGAAGGCTGTGATTGGGTGAAAGAACTGGACGAAGTAAGACGGCTAGGACGATATAAAAAGGGTGAGACGAGACCGATTAAAGCAGAGTTTAAATCTAGGTCAGTGGTTGAAGCATTAACCAATGTAAGCTGGAGGCTAAATAGTTGTACTGAAATGAAACATATTAGGGTGAAAAAGGACTTAAGCATAGAAGAAAGGGAAAAGTTAAGAGAAGTTCAAGCGAGGGCTGATGATGAAAATCGAAAATTGTCAGATGAGGAGAAAAGTATTTTTCTTTTTTTGGAGAGTAAAGAAGGGAAACTAAAAAAGTGGTACATTCAGAGTCAGAAAGAACGGAAAATACGAGGAGAAATGAACAAGGAGACAGTGAGTCAGGTAGTGGATCAGATCAAGGACAAAGAGATAGTGAGGGAGGAGCAGGAGATGGACACAATGAGTCAGGTAGTGGATCAAACCGAAGACAAAGAGATTGTGAGGGAGGAGCAGGAGACAAGAAACAGGAGAGAAAGTCAGGATATGGAGAGAGTGGGAGATTAAGAAAGGTTTGTGAGGACAGGAAAGCAATAACGAGCCAGCTGAAATTGGGTCTCTTGAATATCCGGTCTTTACGTAATAAGATGGATCATATCTGCGAGATCTTGAATGAATCCAATCTTGACATACTTTGTCTTGCTGAACTTGGTTATCTGAATCAGATCTGAACATAATTTGTGCTGCATTGCCCAAAACTTATTCCATAATCAGTGTCGCCAGACCCGGCGCACGTCTGGGTGGTGGCGTAGCAATAATTTGCTCTCAGGCATTGATGAACATTAGCCAAATTATTACTTGTGACCTCGTTGCTACCTCCTTTGAGTTCGTGGAAGTGCTTATCAATCTTCATCGGCAGGTGATTAGGATTGCAGTAGTTTATTGCCCTCCCCACCCTGGTTCAGATAGAGTTTTTATTAATGAGTTTGGAGAGTTTCTGGAGGCCTTAGCTGAGAAGTCTGGATCGTTGCTGATATGTGGCGATTTTAATTTCTGGGTTGATCATCCATCCCTCAAGCCTTATTCAACTGAATTTCTCGAGTTAATTGATGGTAACAATTTTGTAAATCACGTCACTACTCCAACACATGTCGCAGGTCATATTTTGGATTTAGTCTTGTCTCCCTCTGATTGTGATCGCGTTGCAGATGTGGAGGTGGATGTTGTTGATTCAGTGCTGTCTGATCATGCTCTGGTTACTTTTAGCTTTGATGTCCCGAGACCACCCTCTTACAACAAGACAATCAAATTCAGAAACTATGCTAGTATTGATCATACACAGTTATCTTGTGCGGTTCGTACTTCTCTCAACTCTATCGACCCGTCTGATCTCTCTACTGATGAGTTGGTTATATTACATAATCATTTGCTGAGCTTGATTTTCACTAGATACTGCCCCGAGATTGAAAAGAGAATTATTGTACGTGATGATTGCCCCTGGTATGATTCGTCCATCACTTCTCTCCGGCGACATCGTAGGAAGGCTGAACGTGACTGGCGTATGATGCGGACGGATGAAGCTCGTACCCAATATGTGAATGCAAGAAATGCTGTTATCTTGGCTGTAAAACAACGCAAGGTCAATTACTATAGATCCAGGATTGTATCCTGTGGTGGTGACCAGAGAAAACTTTGCGGCATTCTGAGAAACTTACTTGGAAAAATTTTTTCATCTTCAAAACCTGTGTCAGTGTGTGATATGAAGCTTGCCTCAGATTTTGCCTCCTTCTTTAGTTCCAAGGTGTCGGGTATACGCGATGAATTAAATATATGTAACGTGCCAGATGATTTCTCTGTTAGGTTCCAAAATTAACAACAGCAATTATTTGACTATTTCCACCTTCCAACCAGTTGAGGTCAGTGATGTTCTTTGCTATATTAGGAACTCTAATGAGACCTTTTGCAATCTTGATCCTTATGTATCAAGGTTGCAGGACGTTTATGAACACGCAGCCGACCTTGTTTGTAGAATCATTAATAAATCGTTCTCTAGAAGGTACATTTCCTCAAACTGAGAAATCAGCTATTGTACATCCTCTCATTAAAAAATCAGGCCTTGACGTGCAGGACTTGTCAAGCTACCGCCCATTTTCTAATTGGTCATTCCTTTCTAAGATTATGGAACGCGCTATCCTAGACCAGCTACTACCTGTGTTGGAGGCCAATGGGACTATTCCCCACCTTCAATCTGCTTATAAGAAACATCACTCTACCGAGACCGCTCTTTGTAGGGTTCATAACGATCTGGTGATGGAGTGCTGTGCCGGTAACTCATCTCTATTGGTCTTGTTGGATCTCTCTGCTGCTTTTGACATGGTCGATCATCAGTTGTTGCTAGACGACCTACAGCAGTCCGGAATTAGTGACAGGGCACTTGCTTTGCTTGAATCATATTTGTCTAATCGAACCCAATCAGTGATGGTGGGTGATGCTATGTCTGATCCAGTTTCTCTACTGTGTAGGGTGCCTCAGGGTTCTGTGCTGGGCCCTATTCTATTTGCTGTGTACACAAGCAGTCTGGCATCTCTTCTTCGTGCCCATGGATTATCATATCATTTTTATGCTGATGACACTCAAGTCTATGTTAAGATATATGATGTAGGAGATATAAAGGACAGAATGAAAATTTTGATGTCGGATATAAAGATCTGGATGGTTCGCAGAAAGCTGAAACTGAACGATGGGAAAACTGAACTAATTGTTATCCATGGAAACAGGAGGACTGGTGTCAACGACTTTGGATCACTTAACATTGGTGAAGCAGAACTCTCTCCTGCTGTATGTGTCAAGAATCTTGGTGTGTTCTTTGACTCAAAACTTAGTTTTAAAAAGCAAATTGATCAAATAGTCAAAACTTGCACCTACCAGATTCGTAACTTATATGCTGTCCGAAAATCGCTGGACAAACAGTGTCTTTTGACACTGATTCACTCTCAAATCATGTCTCGCATAGACTATTGTAACTCTCTGTGGTTTGACCTACCCAAATATTTGCTACAAAAACTGAAGTCAGTAATAAATCGTGCTGCTCGACTGGTTTTTGGCCTCCCAACTAGAACGCCTACTACATCGAGTTTGATTGAGTTGCATTGGCTCCCGATCAAGGCCAGAATTTAGTTCAAGCTTTGTCTTATGGTTTTCAAAGGGGTTAAGTTTGGTGAGCCTAAATACCTGGCTGAACTTTTGCTCCCCCAACGGGATCGACCTTGTATGTCTCTGCGCAATGGGAATGATCTTTTGAGATTGGATGAGCCTACAGTTGCTTATCAGTCGGCTTTTGTATCTCGTGCTTTCTCCCACACGGCTCCAAGGTTGTATAATCGGTTGCCGGACTGTATTAAGCAGTCTATATCTGTTGAGTCCTTCAAGAAGCATTTAAAGACCTTTATGTTTCAAAAGTGTTACAACCTGGGGAATGGTGTAGTGACAGATGATTATAGAATTTAGTGGTTATAATTATTGTATTAATAACTGTAAATTGTGTTGTAAATATGTTAATGTAGTTTTATTGAAATTGTGTTTTGTGTTCGAGCGCTTGCGACTTCATTTTGAAGATTGAGCGCTCTTTTAAATAAGTAAAATTATTATTTTTATTATTTTATTATTATCATGGGTGCATGAAGTTCGTTCATGTTTCCCTTCTTCTGAGGTCGCATTTATTCACATGCATGAAGTTCGCTCCCGTTTCCCTGTCTAATCAATGGTGAAGTTTGTTCTCGTTTCACTATTACTTATTCGATATTCGTCAGATTTTTTTCTTTCAGGTCGGTTTTTTGTCCTCTTTTAGATCGGACACGGAGTTCGGACGTCTCTGATTTTCGGACATTTCGGACAGGGTGTCCCCCCATTTAGTCCGAAATAGTGAGGTTTTACTGTACTACTAAATATGTGATTTTCCTTCCTTCCATTCGGGTTGTCAAACCCACAATTTAGTAGTGGTTCTCTCCGTCAACAATAATAATAATAATGATAATATGCTGGTACTGTATTTTATTTGTTCGAGCGCCAAGTGGATTCACGAGCGCTCATATTATCTTTTAATTTATTCTATTTCCCCCCCAAAAAAATATACCGGGTATATATACTATATATATAAATAAATCAAAGTTTATAGTCATCAGTAACTCTATGCTCCCCAGTATCATAAGCCCTCAGAAATAGGTGCGACTTCAGTTGTTTCTTAACCCTCCAGCCTCGGCTATGTATTCTATAAATATTCCCCGAAACCCGGGGGATTTGGCCGAAAAAACTCTCGCCTAGGCTACCGTATCTTTGTTATTTTGACTGCTTCCGCATGCCCGCGCATCCCCAAGCGTAGATGTGTTTCGTATCTGTAGAATGGCATTAAGTAGAGCTCTCTAAGTCAAAAGGTTCAGTTGTGATGACAATTTCCGTGGAGAGAACTTTGTGGCGATGTCAGCCATATTAGCCACTTTTCACTACTAAAACGTCAACATACAGCCACACAAGAACAAACTACGCCTCTCCTTCTTGTGTTCGGAGGTGCGCGGCGTCGGTCCAACCGGCTGTGTTTATATGCGTCGGACGGACGCCTTTCAAAACAAGCTTACAGGCTTTCAAGCTGCCGGAGCCTCAGAGCCCTTCCGGGGTCCGCGGGCTACGTTTGTTATGGGTGCCTCAGAGCCCAACCGGGTCTGGTGGTTTAAAAACATCAACACAATTCAACTGCTTAAGTGACATTGGAAGTCGATTGAATAGACGTGGGGCAACATAAGAAAAGGCTCTAGCAGCAAAAGCACTTTCCCCAATGGCTCTGGGCTCATAAAGACGATATGGGTCATCACCACTACGCAAATTCACATTTGACTCATTATGTGTTGGAAATAGAAGATCCTACAAATACTTAGGCTCACCAAACCTCAGCACCCTAAATATCAATAAGCACATTTTAAACTATTCTGGCCTTGATGGGAAGCCAGTGTAGATCTATTAGATAATAAGTGGTGGGTGTTCTGGGTGGAAGTAAAAATATTAGTCTAGCACACCTATTGAGAACAGATTGGAGTTTTTTCAAAGTAGCATTTGGTAGGCCAATGAACAATGAATTACAGTAATAAATTCTAGATATAACAAATGAATGAATGATGGTCAAAAGAGATTCCTTGCTCGAGAACTTCCTTATAGCATAAAGGTTACGAATGTAAAGGTGACAACTTTTCACAACATTATTTAATTGTGAATCACCTGCGTAGAAATTATACTTAACATTATGTGCATCCAGTAGGAGTGAAAGACTAGAGATATAGATAATAAACAACACAGGGCCGAGAACTGATCCCTGAGGCACCCCGAACTTCAGTGATGATGGCTCTGACATGGAACCACCAATGACAACACGTTGACTGCGATCGGCAATATATGACTGAAGAAGCAGGAGTGCATCTCCCGGCACACCAAAACCAGAAAGGTCTCTCAGGAGCAACTGATAGTCAACAGTATCGAATGCTGCAGAAAGATCCAACAAAACCAAAAGAGAATACCCTCCAGAACATATATTCGAGACTAAATCATTATACTGTACTGTATATCCTGCTCAGGCCTGTCTCCGTCGAGTGGAGCTTCCTATAAGCAGACTGACACTGTTCCGCTCCAGAAAAGGCAGCAACTGGTCCAGTATTGCACGCTCAACAATCTTAGACAGAAATGACAGGTTAGACACAGGGCGATAGTTTACCAAATTACCACAATCTAGGCCCGCCCTCTTCAGTAAAGGCCGATTTATGGCATGTTTCTCAGAATTTGGAAAACAATTTTCCTCAAAGATACGATTGAGAATTGAAGCAATGAAAGGTGATGCGGTCTCATAAGCTGTACTTATCTTTGATACATTTATCGGGTCCAATGAACAGAATGTTTTATTGAGTTCTCTCATATATATTTCAAAGCATTTAGGGAGTTAATCGGCTGATAATGTGTGAAGGCAGAGTCTATGGCCAATGGCTGAGAAGGGACCACAGAGTACTCTCTAAGAGGAGGGGTGTTGTCAAACTCATTCAGTGGCGGACTGGGTCTAAAATTTCTACAGGGAAAACTTGTTAACCCTTCTGGCCCGGGTGTCATTTTAAAATGACAGTGCGGCAGATGGGCCGGAGCCCGGGTGTCCTTTTAAAATCCCTATGCTTGAAAGCGTGCTTTGAAATCCGCGCGGCGAAAATTTCCTTTGCAGGGGCGATCGCAGCGCCACCAAGCCTCAACTACTACCGTTATCAGTTCCTACGTGCCTGCCATGGCGAGTTATAGTGAAATCATGAATTCCGACGCGTTCGATTCTGTGCAACCTCCCGCGCACCCCAGTGCTACCCCGCTTGCTACATCTACGCCTGTTGCAAGCAAGAAAAAGGCTCAACGCAAGAAAGTGAAGGTATTGTTGAGTGATAGTGCTATACAGAGAAAACTTTTTGCCATTCAAGAAAGCAGTGGCGAAAACTTAATTGATAAAGAACAGTTTATTACTAGTGCAAGTGAAGACGAAGATTTTGTGGGGTTTGGGGGATGATGACAATGTTGACTTGTTTGAGGGAGGGGATAGTAGTGATGATCCTGATGTGGAAGTGTTGCAGGAAGGTGCAGTCGAACTTCCGAGTGTGCTAGAGCCTAGGCCTACCCTGTCGCCATCTTTGCATGGTCACCCTAGGCCTAGCCCTAGCCCTAGCCCTAGCCCGGGACCTTCCCCTTTGCCTGCCCGTACGCCCTTGAAAGTGGGTAAATACTTTTACAAACAATCTCTAGTGAAAATTGCAGCCAAGAAAGCACGCTGGGCAGCAGAGAAAGCTAGGGAAGGCGAAGATAGTGATAGTGACGCCGACCCTGGTCTAGCAACCACCCGCATTCCTTTGTCCCGACGCCTTGACCCGGGACGCCGCGCGGGTCACCCACAGCCCTCGGCTTCATCTCTCCCTCACGATGTCCAAAGGGCCTCTACAAGTGGTACTAGTGGGGCGGCATTGTCCTCCCACAGTGTGCCACCACAGGCCCCGCATCGTAGGGCATTATTTGCTGCGGAGAAGCCCTCGGCTCGCCGCAAAAGGAGCCCAACTCCCGAGGCTGAGGCTCCCATTGTTCAACCTCCCGCAGCCTCCCGCCCCCCACTCCGCCGACCTTCACCTGAAATGTCCTCTGAAGAAGATGCTGACGACCCCAACATTGCCCCAGATGACCTGACATCGCCTGAGGAGGAGGAGAACGACGAAAAGGATGTGGAAGAGGAGGAAGTCCCGACACGACGAGTTCGAGGGCGAGGTCGTGGGCGTGCGGCTCAGCCTGACGATGCCGCTGCCCCTGGGCGTGGGCGTGCAGGGCGTCCGCGTGGGCAAGGGCGTGTGCCTGCTGCAGCTGCACGTGCGCGCTCATCCAACTTGTTTGTGTGGACAGATAGGGCGGATTTTGAGCCAGATTGTCCTGCCTTTGACGAGCAGCAGATTGGTTCCGGGGTGTCACCAGCATATCCCTGTGGCCCAAATGCTACCCCCAGTGAACTTTTCTGTGGCTTCTATGACAATGAAGTCATGGAATACCTCGTCGAGGAGACCAACAACCATCATGAGATCTGTGCCAACTTTCTTGGCAGACCAGTGCCAAGATGGTGGCATGGAGAGCTGTCACTGTGGCAGAACTGTATGTGTTCTTGGCACTGACTATGCTGATGACACATATCAGGAAGCACGCTCTGGCAGACTATTGGATCACTTCCGACCTCATCACGACTCCAGCATTTGGCAAGTACATGTCCAGGGATAGGTACTTTGACATCCTCTCCTATCTCCACCTGACCAACAACATGGCAGTCCACCTTCCCGACTCATTATGGAAGATCAGGAAGCTGTATGACATGATACGTCATCGCTTTACCACCTACCTGATTCCATTCCAGAAGATGTGCCTGGATGAGTCTCTGGTCCTGTTCCGTGGTAGGCTGCATTTCAGGCAGTATATCCCGTCCAAGAGACACCGCTTCGGCATCAAGCTCTTCGTCCTCTGCGACTGCAAGACGGGATATGTGCTGGACTTTGTGGTCTACAGCGGCAGTGGTGGCAAAATTCAGACTGACCCCGATATTGGTTTTGGCGGCGCTGTCGTGCAGAGAATGATGGAGAAACTCTTCCATAAGAACCACATTCTCTACACCGACAATTACTACACGTCGCCCATCCTAACCAAGTACCTCCATGACCGCAAGACCGGAACTGTCGGCACAGTCAAGGCCAAGAGGAGGGGCATGCCAGCCTACCCAACAAAGACGAAGAAGACGGACATCTTCCACAAGAAGAGTGGCCCCATCCTCTCCATCCACTGGCATGACCAGTGCAAGGTCAACCTCCTCACCACATGCCACAAGGCCGAGATGGTCGCCACAGGGAAGGTGGACCAAAGAACCAAAAACCCCGTCCAGAAACCAGCTGCTGTCCTGGACTACAACCTAAATACTGTATGCGCCTCGTCGACAAGTCCGACATGCAGATGGGCTTCATCGACTGCCTGCGAACATCTTGCAGGTGGTATAAGAAGTTTATTCTGCATACGGTAGATATGTCGGCCCTCAATGCCTACAACATCTACCGTCTGTGGGCTCCCGGAGCCAAGAAGTACAAGTCCCTGCGGAAGTTCCACAAGCAGATGATACTTTAGCTCCTGGCTAAATATGCGGAACCTGGGAGACCACTACAAGGACCAGGCCAGCTGGACCACACGGGGTGTGCCGACTTCTTCAGGAAGCACCAGCTCCACCCCCTTCCTTTCAAAGCACCCGGTAGTAAAGTTAGGAGTCAGAAGAGGTGCTATGTGTGCAGCCACACAACTCGCAGACCCCACAAAGTGAGTAAAACCACATGGGAATGCCTCGAGTGTGAAGTGGCACTGTGCGCTTGACGGTGCTTCAACGACTTTCACACTAGTGCAATATTGAAGTGACAGTGAAAGTAACACTCTAAAATGTAGGCTAATAGTAATAATAAAACTAAGTATAAGTGAAAGAGACACACATAAGTAATAATAAGTGCCTTCATAACAATATGAACAAGTGAAAGTGACACTAAAATATATATTATGGCTTACCTCTAACAATAAATAAGTGAAAATGACATTATCAATTATCCTAGTCCAGTGAAAGTGACACTATAATCATAATAAAACTAAGTATAAGTGAAAGAGACACACATAAGTAATAATAAGTGCCTTCATAACAATATGAACAAGTGAAAGTGACACTATATATATTATAGCTTACCTCTAACAATAAACAAGTGAAAATGACACTATCAATTATCCTAGTCCAGTGAAAGTGACACTATAATAATAATAAAACTAAGTATAAGTGAAAGAGACACACATAAGTAATAATAAGTGCCTTCATAACAATATGAACAAGTGAAAGTGACACTATATATATTATTAGCTTACCTAACAATACATCAAAGTGAAAATGACTATCAATTACCATAGTCCAGTATAATTAATAATAACTACTATAATAATAACAATAAAACTAAGTTTAAGTGACAGAGACACAAATAACTTCATAAAAATAACTTTATTGAGTGACAATAACATAATTTGTTAGTAGTCTTGGCAAATCCAACGTCAAGGCTATTAACCTAATTGCAATGACGACTTGTCTATTTTGACTGCTATGTCGTCATTCCAACCGCGGTTAAAAAGAAAACGTCTAGAGTCTACTCCTTATCTTGCTCTAGGAGACGTTGTACATTAACCAAAACTACCACCGAAGGTGAAAAAAGCATAGAAGAGAAGAAAAAGGGGTTTACCTTAGTTACCGCTTAAGGCCCATCCTGTGTTCCGTCATGTGCAGATCCCTGTCGAACGTGCGCATGAGCGACCCTCTCTTGTCATCATTTTTTCACGCGCTCCATTGAATGCAGTCGCTTTTGTTGTGCTCCTTTAATTCACCCTGTTTAGGTTCGTTTCGGCTTATCTGGCCTTCTTTTTTGTTAGACAGATGTTACGTGATCTAGGGCACACGTAAATGGGCTCCTCAGTGTGTTTAATGGAGACGCGTGTGGAAATAGCTACCGAAGGTACGGGGGCGCCTGGCGTTCCTCGTGTGTGTTTTTCATTCCTTTCTCTTTTCATATTCTTTTTTCCTGTTAGTCTGGGCATAGTTTAGCTTTTAGCTTATTTTAGCCTAGCTTGTTTCTCATTCAGGAATTGCTATGCCCCTATGAGTTTTCATATTTTCATAGCCTAGGTGTACAGTTGGTTCACAATCTGAGATTTCGTGGTGGCGGTGCTGTTTGTTGGGTTTGTGTCGGCCGCATTATTAGCGTTATTCCCGAGTCCCCCCTTTCGAGCCTTCACTGTGTCTCAAGGGCCTGGGCGCTTGGTGGTTCGTGATATCCAGGGGTACCCCACGGGGGCCCCTCCCTCACACCACAGGGTTTTTCGCCCCTGACACATTCTCTCCTCACGGCTAGGCCACCCTTTTTCTCGCCAGTTTCATTTACTGGTTTTTGTGTTCCCTTACTGTTTTCACCTCCATCCTTTCCTACCCTTTTGCCCAATCCTGGGGTACCCTACGGGGGCCCCTGTTTGTGCCAAACCACCCTTCCTGCCACTTCTCCTCATGGGCTTTGCTCTATCTCTGTGGGTTGGGTGGTTCCTGGGGGATGTGCCTCCTCTCCCCTGGTGTGTCTTCCTTGCCTCTCCCTTGACCGGTTGAGTCAGGATATTATCAAGGAAGACACTGCTCAGCTTGATGGCCATCGTCGCTTGGAGTTCATAAGGAGTTGACGCTTTTTTCTGGGCCTCTTTTGGTATTCCCTAGACGCTCCTCTCGCTTTTTCGGCGCCGGACCATCTCGGCCGGTCCCGCAAATTTGTGGGGGCTTGATTCGGTCCTCTGGGACATTTCGGCTCCCCGCAAATTTACGGAGATCGTTGGGAGGTCCCGCAAAATTGCGGGAGGGTGGTGTCGGTACGGTTATGCCTCCATTGGCCCGCAAATTTGCGGTAATAGTTGGCTTTCACTATTGACTTTTTTTATGTCATCTTGTTGCCTGATACTATATTGGTGTATGCACTTTACTGGTGTTATAGGCCCTGCATGTAAGATGTTGAGTGGTGGTTAACACTTTCTCCATCTTTGCAGGTTCTGCTAGTGCTCTTCCGCCTCGGCCGCCCTCCTCACCTACCTCTGTGCTCCCAGTTTAGGGTGAGTACGGATACCTGTTTGCATGTGTGTTCCTGTTTCCCCATGCTCCTTCCCTGGTTCTTCTTGGACATTCTCTCCACTTACTCCTTCGACGTGCTGCTTATGGTGTGTGTTCTTCTAGTGCAGGTAGGCTGCCTTGCTTTCGCCTTGGTTGTCGCTCCCCGTGCTTGGAGAGGCACAAGTCCTGCTTGCGCCACTCGCTCTGTGTGTCCTCTACGGCCTACCTCCCTGCTCTGTGTGGCACGTGTCTGGCCCTGGTGGTTGTGCTGCTCCATGGCCCTGGTTCCTCGGCGGCGGCTGTGGCCTCTGCTTCCCTTCCGTCGGTGTGGACGATGGTCTCCCGCCACATTAGGACTGTGGGCCACCGTTCCCCGGCCTTTGTTGCCGACCGGATCCGCGTCGCCCTGGGTATCCCTGACCCGACTGAAGGCCGTTCACCTGGCCCTCTCCCTGCTCGGGCCCTCTCCCCTGGGTCCCGCAGCCAGTCGTCCCATCGTCGGGGGGTTCCCCGGCTCCGTCCACGCTCTCGCTCGCCTCGTCGTCCTCCTGATCGCCTTGACGACGCCCATCGCCCTCGTCATGGTTCTCGCCCTGAGGCCGGGGTTAGCGGCTCTGCCCCTGTGCGCCCTTCCCTGGCCTCTACGGATAGGGGCTCTACTCCCTTCCGCCCGCTTCCCCAGCCCAGACGACTTCCTTTTACGTTGTCCTCTCCGCGCGCGGTTGTTCATGCTGTAGCTGGCCCTCTGCTCCCTCCTCCTACACTGTCCAGGAGGGTCCGCCTGGATGTCGTTGCTTCTCCTACTTCACCTGCTTCAGTGCCTATTCTTCCTTCACGGTCTCGTCCCACGGTGGTGGTCCCTCCCTCCTCCGCCTCGGTGTCGGGCCGCCCTGTTATCTCAGCCCCGGGGATCCTTGCTCTGTTTCCCCCCGCGGCTCCTGGCCTCCTTTCACCCGGCCAGCCTTCCCACTCCCGTCGTCCTGCTCCTCCTCATTCTTCTCTTCCTGACCTTCACTTACCGTCTCGCCAGGGGGGTACCCCTCCTCTTGCCTCGGTGGGGTTTCGCGAGGTTTCGGGGTCCCCTTTCTCAGGAGCTGATGTGTCGCTGGAATAGGGGAATGGTGCTGTTTCCCCCTCGGCCGTTCGTGATCGGGGACGAGTCGCTCAACGGCGACACAACCGTCGTCGCTCGCCTTCCTTGGGCCGCGACGCTGCTGGTTCGTGTCGTGGGTCTCGCTCCCGCTCACGCTCGCCCCTGCGGGCCGCCCACTCTGGGGGGGGGGGTAGCCTCTCTCGGATCGATTGTCGGCTATGCAGGGCTGGGTTGTGTCACGCTTCGACGGGCGCTTGGAGTCGATGGAAGACTCCCTCTTCTCGCCCTTCTTGGCGGTGACTCACCCTCCGCGCCTCACCCTCCCTACCCCTGCTACGGTCCCCCTCCCTTCTGCAGGCCTACGCTCTGGTCAGACTTCAGCCGCCCTGACATCCTTCCGGCTGTTCAGTCCCTGGCTGTGTTGACGGGTCTGTCCTCCTATGGGACAGGTTTGTGCGACGCTGGTACGCCTGGCTTAGCCATCATGCTCGGTCACCCTCTCCCATTGGTGGCCTGGTTTGCTGAGGCCTTCGACTTCACACACCGATCCGTCGACGGCTCTCCTTCCGTCCCTCCCCCGGAGTCGTCCCTGATTTTGCCTCCTCTTGTGTCTGTCGGCGGGTTGGACGGCGCGTTCTGGTCCTGGATGAGCGCGCCCGTTCTTGAACTTTGTTCTATTGCTACCCCGTTCTTCTCTCCCCCGGATCAGCCCTCTGTCGCCAAGGTTTTTCCCTTGCGACAGAGGGTGACGGAATTATTGTCTTGTCTTTAGGTTCCCTCCAGACGTCTGTTCACCACCTGCGGCTTTTCGAGGCGTCTGCGCCAGGCGATCTTCGCGAGGGTTTGGACCGCGTTCAGCGGGTCCACCTTCGGCTCGCGGTGTCTTTGGTTCCCGAGCTGAAGGCGGTTTTGTGCGCGGCAACTCGGCACCGCACGACGGTACGGTCTTCGTTCTGCCGGCCGGCCCCCTTGGTTATTCGTCAGGGTTTGTTGTACTCTGCGCTATATACGTCGGGGTTTTTTACGCAGGATGCTTGGGAATGCTACGCTTCTCTGTCGGCGGCCCCTGCTTCCGCCACACGACGCCGCGCTGTGTCGTTACGGACCCTGCTTACGTCACGCACCGACGCGCTGTGCCGCGTGCGGGGTTTTCTCAGTCCCGTCCTTCTGCCGGTCCTCTTCGGGGTGCTGCTGCAAGTGCTGCCGCCTTGCACGGGCGCAGGACTGGGACGTTGCTGGCCAGTGCATCGGTTCCGCCTCGCACTTCTGTTCTTGCCCCTTTCATCCCCTCTGTGTCGGGGCTGGCCGGCCTTCCACTTCCGGCCGCCCTTCGAAGGGGTCAGCCCCGCGCCGGCCTGGGGTTGGGGTGGCCCGCCCTTTTCGACGAGGTTGGGGGGGGCGGGGGTAGAGGAGGTCAACGTGGCGCTCATGCCCGCACGGCCCGTACCGGGGGTACCTCCACGTCAACACAATGTGTAGTTCTCTGGGTCGGCCTCCTTGTTCTCCTTCTCGCCTGGGCGTACCGGGTCGCACCCCTCCTCTCGGGTGCTCCCTCGGGTTGTTTTCGCCCTTGCGCCCCTCGGTAGCCGCGAGGGACGTTGGGGGCGGCGGGTTGCGCGGAGGGGTCTCACCTGGAGGTGGACGTCCAGACCCCCACTCCGCTCTTGTCACCGACAACGGCCCATCTCTTCAGAGGTGGCCCACGTGTTCACTTCCATGCCCGAGCTGGGTAGCGTCGAGGGGGTTGACCGCCGGTCACCCGGTTTTCCTCTCCCGTGTCTTTCTGGTTCCGTCGCCGACCTGCGACGCGATGCGACCGGTGGTGGATCTGTCGGCCCTCAACGGGCACATCGTGCACACACGGTTTCGGATGCTGCCGGTACCCCTGGTACGCCTGGCCCTGTGCCCTCTGTCGTGGGTAGTGTCGCTGGCCCTCCAGGGTGTGTCTTGGCTCGTTCCTCTCCATCCTCGCTTCCAGCGATTCTTGGCCGTTCGGACTTCCGATCGTGTGTTCCTGTTCGACGGCCTTCCCTTCGGTCTCCACATCGCGCCGCAGATCTTCTCCGCACTGGTGGGGCAGGCTCTGGGTCCTCTCCTCAGGAGCGGGCTCCAGCTCCTGTTTTCCTTGGCCGTTTGGTTGGTAGTTTCCGACGCCCTAGGCCTGTGCATTGGCGACGCCCTCACAGTCGTTCGCAACATCGCACGGTTAGGGTTCCCCTTCGATGTTCCCAAGTCACGCTTGACCCCGTCGCGTGTCGTGCCATGGGTCGGTCTCGCATGGGTTTTGTCCGGCGCTACGGTGACCCGGGGTCTGCCGGCCGCGGTGCACCTTCGGTGGACGGTCCTCGCCGTGTTGCACTCGGTCTCCCTCCCGGGGTGGCTCTGGGACTCGTTCGTGGGTCCGCTGCATTGGGCCGCTCTGCCCCTTCCCTTAGGGAGCCTCTGGCTACGCCGCCTCCTCCTCATGGGCACTGCGGTGTTTCCGTTGCCCCTATGGATCGGCTCCTGCCGCTCCCGCGTACCGTTTGCTGACGCAGCCACAGATACGTCGAGCGAGGTTGGGTGAGGTTCCCAATCGAACCTGGGACGTCCACTTCCCGGCAGATGGGTGGGTCTCCCTCCTCTTACCTGTCTATGCCCTCGGATTGTTGGTTCCTTTGTTCTTCCTGCGGGACCACGCGCTGGCCCTTCGGGGTAAGTCGGTGGCCTTCGGGTTGGACACTCAGACAAGCTGTCCCCTGTTTCCTTATGCGGGGGTCCTCCAGGTCGTTGACTCTATTGGGGGTCTCGGTGGAGTTGTTCTTCCTCGCGGACCGACACCCCTTCTCCTTGCATGCCTCCTCCCTGCCCGGGCCTGCCACCCTTTGGGCGGCCGCCCTGTCGAGAGGGCAGGGCGTTCTTGTAGAATGGGCGATGAAACGGACTGTGTTCGCCGACCTCGCGGCTTCCTGAGGTGTTCCGGAGGTCGCCTTGTTCGCATCGGGGGTGCCGCGCCAGTTGCCTCTGGACCTCTCCCTCCGGCCTCGCGCTCCGGGGTGGGTCCGGACGCTTTCATGGTCGCCTGGTACAGGTGGTCGATATCCGTCTTTCCGCCACCAGACGCGCTGTTGATGTGCCCAGTCTTTGCGAAGCTGCGGCTGTACCACGGCTGCGTCTGGCTCCTCGCGCCTCTGTGGCCGGCACGGACTTGGTTCTCCCGGTTGCCGCGGTGGTGCCCGAGTCCGGTCCCTCTACCTGTCTCCGGCTTCCACTTGGGCTAGGTTGGGGTCCTGCGGACCTCTTTGGCCTTCGCATCGTGCTTGTTCATGAGGCACGGTGGCTCCCGGTCCCCGGCCGGGCCCTGCCTGACTTCCTGCAGCGTTCCTGGCCGTCTTCTCCTTGGGGGACTTACGGGTCCCGCTGGAGGTCTTTTACTAGGTGGCTACAGGCCACTCGCCTGCCAGTTGGCTCTCCTTCCCTCGTCCTACGCTCCTTGTTTCACCTCTTCCGTACACGTCGCTTTCCAGTCGACGCTATACGTACCCACTTGTCTGCCGTCCGGGGGGGTTCTTTGGGTCCGTCGCTGGGCTGGTCGTTCCGCCACAGGTGCTGGATTCCTTCCTGACGGCTGCCTTCCGGGATCGACCGCCTCCGCGCCAGGTCCCTCCGCTGTGGGATCTGGGGCGGGCTCTGGTCCTTCTGGCTTCCCCCACGTATACAAGGGCCGCTCCGCCGGTTCCGTTGCTCGGGCGTCCACTCTTCCTTGTCGCTCTGGCCACTGGGGATCGGGTGTCTGCACTAGCGGCATTGTCACGGCCCCGGGACTGCGTGCGATTCTCCCCGTCCTTGCATGGCGTCTCGTTCGCCTCCTCCCCACCTTTTGTTACCACGCATGGGAGGGAGGCCCCCGTTTTCCAGCCTTTCGCCGTCCAGGCTTTACGGCGTGGGCATCCTCGCCATGTGTTGTGCCCGGTGTCAGCCTTGCACTCCTCTGTTGCGTCTGTGGCGCCGCCTTCGGGTACTGCTGTGTGGGTGTCTCCTCGGACAGGTGGGAGGCTCTAGCAGGTGCAGCTGGGCCGCCACGTTTGTCGGACCGTTCGTGCCCGTCACCCTGTTTGTAGGGGTTCTGCGCGCGATGTCAGATCCTTTGCTGCCTCCTTCCGGTTCCTGCCACGTCGATCCTTCCCTGCCTTCGCCTCAGCGGTTTTGTGGTCTTCTATCAATTCCTTCATCTCCTCCTACCTCTCCGTGTCCAGTGTTCGACCCCCTCGGCCGGTGATTGCTCTCGGGGGTCGTGTTTCCTGGTGCTCTGGCGAAGATCCCTGGTCTTCCCCCCTTGTCCCTCGTTCTTTTCCTTTGTTTTTTTGACACAGGGGGGGGGGGGGGTGTATGGGTTTGCAACACTGGATTGCAAGTTTGGGATTATGTATTGTTCCAGTACATAAGTGTTTTTGCCACATTGAAAATTGTGTTTTGTTCTTGTGTTCAGTGTTTTTGTTGGTTTTTGAAGAAAAGGGATTTTGGGTACAGTACCTTTTTGGTTTCAGACAAGTCTATGTTTTTGCATTACTATGAATGACGGGCATGTGTTAAAACTGTTCTTTTTAGCTACTCCTCAGTTTTTCACTCTTTTATTAAACTCTCTTGTTTAAATTGTGTCTTTGTCATTCGTAATTTTGTTTTATGCATTGGTTTTTTTGGTAGGTTGGGCTTGGATGTCCTCCTCCTATTTGTTATGCAGCCTTGACGTTGGATTTGCCAAGACTACTAACAAATTGGGAGGTTTGACGTACCTCCCAACCTACCGAATAGGAAAACCTACTATTTGGTAGTAGTCTTGGAAAATCCAACGTACATAATACCCTCCCTCACGCCGGACCCCTGCCCATCCGCGTTCTTCTGCTGACGTGAGATGTGATGACAAGAGAGGGTCGCTCATGCGCACGTTCGACAGGGATCTGCACATGACGGAACACAGGATGGGCCTTAAGCGGTAACTAAGGTAAACCCCTTTTTCTTCTCTTCTATGCTTTTTTCACCTTCGGTGGTAGTTTTGGTTAATGTACAACGTCTCCTAGAGCAAGATAAGGAGTAGACTCTAGACGTTTTCTTTTTAACCGCGGTTGGAATGACGACATAGCAGTCAAAATAGACAAGTCGTCATTGCAATTAGGTTAATAGCCTTGACGTTGGATTTTCCAAGACTACTACCAAATAGTAGGTTTTCCTATTTGGTAGGTTGGGAGGTACGTCAAACCTCCCAATAACTATAATAAATGGCATAATAAACAATAAAAACTCAAATCGCTTCCCGGCATAATTGCGGGTGGGGCGACGAGTGCAACAGGGCGTCGTAGCCGGGGCCGCGGTTGAGTGTTCGGACGCGCCAAGGTAAATACGCGGCAAAAGTTACCTCCACTAACATTGCCATAACTCCGGAACCAGTTGAGCTAGAGAGCTCTACTCAACGCCAGTCTACGCAGCAAGGCTATAATGTGGAGAAGGAGTCTAGACACTGGTGAAATACCAGATAGCTTGAAAAACGCAATAGTTGCCCCACTGCATAAAGGAAGGAGTAAAGCACTACCTACCAAAAAACTACCGCCCGGTAGCTCTAACCTCCCACATCATTAAAGTTTTCGAGCGAGTCCTGCAAAGCAAAATCTCAACATTCATGGAGGCAAATGAACTACACAACACCGGTCAACATGGGTTCAGAGCGGGAAGTTAATGTCTCTCACAACTTTTGGAACACTATGACAAAATTCTTAAAGCGCTAGAAGAAAAGAAAAACGTGGATGTCATTTACACCGATTTTGCTAAAGCACTTGATAAATGTGACCATGGTATAATAGCCCACAAACTAAAAGCAAAAGGTATAACGGGGAAAATCGGACGGTGGATATACAATTTCCTCGTAAACCGAGAACAATCAGTAGCAGTTGTTACGATCCAGGTTCTCAAAGACACAGGGCTCTTCAACATTGGACTAGATAATGGCAAAATGCAACAACGGTAACACTAGATCCAACCCCTGCCTTAAACACTGGAAAACAAAACACCATTACCGCCCTGAGTCGTGCCTGGACAACGAGGTATCCTATGACTCGGTAACTGGTGCACACACACTAGACTGACGCTCGATGAAACAGCCTATTCTCAAACAGTAAAAGATTACTCGATTAGGTTACACAAAGAAAAGATAGTTAACGTGATTAATTAACGTTACGGTAGATACTCAAATAACTGGCACTCCTGTATTAAAGAAAGTGCAATGCTAGTCCTGCAACATCAACTGGAAACTTCTGAAATAAGTCTGATGCTGGGGAAGATGTTCGTAAAGAATCTTGAACAATTATAATGCAGAATACGGGTCACAATAAATGCTAGGACATATCGTAATAATAGGCAGGCGAATAATAAAGACTGCGCAAAGGTAGTAATGCTCGACAACTAAAGAAATGCTTCGTGACACAACGCAACAGCCTACTAGGGTTGTGCAACTCAACAACAACCTCGGCTCAAAAGTGCAGTGAATAATAATGTGGCATACATATAATAATGGGGGCTTATCTCTAACCAGTGTCTGCTCAGTTAATAAAGTCTAGCTGGGGTATCAAGGCAGGGCAACAATGGGTGAGCATGCGGCTCGTAGCCTAATGTTGTCCGAAGGTGGTATAATGAAGATTACGTTATATGACGGGGATGCTCTCTTGATAAATCTAGGTCTCTAGTACCTAGTTCTATCCTGGCGATCCCTCAGAAGTCAACACAAAGAGGCAGCACTATGTTGTGAGGGATAGGCTATGGCCCTCTCACACCACAGCGCTGTGCTCGCAAAAGTAAACCCACCCGAAGACAACTTAGGCTCCCACAGTACCTGTCGATGTCGTGCAGGGCTTAGCTAACACTGCTCACATCGGAGACAACGACACAGTAACCTTACCCCCAGTCTAGCTTTAAATAACCCAGCAGAATCACTCAACACCTTGCCAGGGAGACATATACCGGTCTACAACCTTCCCGAGAGAGGACACACACGGAAAAGTCCGTCTCTCCAAACCTCATTAAAGCCTAATACATGGAAATATCTGAGAGCTTCGCGTACAATACGACTGGCCGACGGTGAACGTCTATGCTGAAACCAGAAGGGATGTTGAGTTTAATAAAGATTAGAGAATGAGAAAGGAGAAGTCGAGAGAGAGAAATAGTATGCAAAGTGGCGAGTATGGGGGACAGAATTGCAAAGGATGTAGACGATACGCGTGTCAGGCAAGCTCTGAGCTTGGTAAAAAACATGAGGCCGCGACGGGAAGGGACTAGTTGACCACCCGGCCGCCAACGCCGTCAGCGCCCAAGCGGGCCGCGTGATAGCTCGCCCCACTGCCAGGTGTACCCCGTCACCTTCTCTCGCTCGCCTCTCACACAAGCAACATTTATATTATAGCGAATATAAAATACAAGGCGCGGTCACAGACCAAAACAAAGACCATTTCTAGACTGTCTGTGGCAACACGACACTAATTAAACAAAGCAGATCATTCTAGGACAACTGTAGCCCATCCCTCCATCCTGGCGAGCGCTAGCGAGCTGCAATGCCCCATGCAACCATTCTGCTAGCGCCGGGAGGCGTCACACAGTAAACCAAGTCACATCTGAGCCTTCGGATGTCAAAATCTCAGTGCCCCAAGGAACAGTGCTAGCGCCCCTTCTGTTCCTCATACTAATTTGCGACATACAGTAGATACCAAAACCAGACACAGTACGGTGTCGTCTTTTGCTGATGACACAAAATTAAGCAAGATAGTAAACACACAAGAGGACACGGGCCGACTGCAGGAAGACATGAATGTAGTGTTCAAGTGGACCAGGGAAAACAACATGCAATTCAATGAAGAAAAATTCCAATTACAGTAAACTTCCGTTAATCCGAAGGGCAGCGGACCGGCCCTCGTTCGGATTAGTGGATTTTTCGGATTATCGGACTTTACCCCTATGAACCTGTGGCCTGACAAAAACATTGAGGCATTAGGCCACCCAAATGACACAATGGTGCACACATATCGGCTCATATGTTTATGAAATCACTTCAAAAGTTTACCATTGTCATTGTAGCCTATTACCTACTTCAAAACATTCAGATTAATGGTCAAAGGAATCTGCTGATATAAACGTAAACACCTTCTTCTTCTTATTGTCACATGTCCGCATCGTCTACTAGCGAGTTTGTCTTGCTCTTGAAAGCACCCTTGGGACGCTCCGATCACTATAAATAGTAGCGTATCGGAGCGTCCAAAGGTGCGTTTTCAAGCGCAAGACTGAATGCGCTTGCAGACGATGCGGTGCAAGCCAGTAGCGCATCGGAGCATCCCAAGAATGCGTTCAAGAGCAAAACAAAAGCTCTAGCAGACGATGTGGTGTTTACGTTTATATCAGTAGCTTCCTTTGACCATTAATCTGAATGTTTTGAAGTAGGTAATAGGCTACAATGACAATGGTAAACTTTTAAAGTGAATTCATGAACATATGATATGTGTGTGTTCCATTATGTGTCATTTGAGTGGACTAATGCCTCAAAAAGGGGACTTTGGGACTTCTTGAAATTCGGACCATTGGGTGAATTCGGATTTGGCCTCAAATTGAAAAATTCGGACTATTGGGAGATTCGAATCATCGGTCGTCGGATTAAAGGATTTTTACTGTAATACGGTACGGAGATAATAATGGTGATAAAGAAATTACAAATTACTTAACCCGGGAACTGCGGGAAGACTCTTAAGAGTTCCCCCGGCGGACTGCGGGAAGATTCTTAACCCTTCAAACTCGGATGGTACACGTGTGTACCATTATGTTTTGCCCCGAGGAACCCGGGTGGTACAACAT
Source organism: Paralithodes platypus (assembly GCA_032716605.1). Lineage (NCBI taxonomy): Eukaryota > Metazoa > Arthropoda > Malacostraca > Decapoda > Lithodidae > Paralithodes > Paralithodes platypus. The sequence goes on from CM064566.1 coordinate 44,846,111, forward strand.
TGTACCAGTGGTTGAAAGCCTGTGAGCTTGGTGTGCGAGGCGTCGGTCCGACGCATGTAAACAACAGCCGGCTGGACCGACGCCCCGCATCTCCGGCCACAAGAAGGAGAGCGTCGCTTGTTCGTGTGTGCCTGTATGTTGTTGTTAAGTATCGAAAAGTATTGTAAAGTGGCTGTTGTTGCCGTAAGTTATCTCCACTGAAATCATCATCACAACTCAACCAGTTGACTTAGAGAGCTCTACTTAACGCCATTCTACAGGTAAATAACACAGCTACGCTTGGGGATGCGCGGGAATGCGGGAAGCAGTCAGCATAACAATGATACGGTAGCCTAGCCTAGACGTTTTTCGGCCAAAACACCCGGGTTTCGGGCAATATTTATGTAATGCGTAGCCGGGGCTGGAGGGTTAAGAGTCAGAGAAAAAAAAAATCAATTTTAAACATCGAAAAAAATAAAATAAAATAAAAAAAAATTTGCCCTTGGGCCATGCAAAATATCAGTCCTCTACCTCCCCTCCTTCCCCACTTTCCTCACCTCCTTCAGTTATCACCTATTTTCCCTGTTATTCCCTTATTCTGAGGTATATTTTCGTGCTAACATTAGCGAGTTGCAAGCAGGGCATTGTCATCACTGTTAGCAAGCGAGTGCAAGAGAGAGAGAGAGAGTATCGATCGACAGTGTCTCAGTGGCCTTGGGGGAAATTGGCGGGAAAGCAGGTTGCCTCACCCATACATTATGTAACTCGCGGCCTGTATCGCCGATTTTGACCATCCAAACGCTGTTTTCACTCGTTTTATTGTTGTAACAGGTTAATACCTTTATAATCAACCTATTATAGGCGCATATGGATAAGTATTAATGCTATTTATGGTAAAATGAATATTTTAGTGATGGAAACAGCTCAAATACATGCGCACAGGCAGAGGTGTCTAATTACCCCCATGCGCACTTAAGAGGTTAACAGAATCTAACCACATAATAGAACGGAAAGACAGTGTGAAAGACTTTGGTGTATTAATGTCTGAAAATATGGGTTTCAAAGTACATAACCAGGTCAAAGTTGCGGCTGCGAAACGTCTTAACGGGTTGGATTCTGCGTACATTTAAAACACGCGGTGAATTACCTATGATAACGCTCTTCAAATCTCTAGTGCTACCGCGGCTTGAATACTGTAGCGTATTAACATCCCCATACAAAGCAGGTGAAATAAATGACTTAGAGAGTGTACAAAGAAATTTCACTTCGCATATAAGTTCGATAAAACAGCTACACTATTGGGAGCGTTTAAGAGCACTGAATCTGTACTCACTGGAACGTAGAAGAGAACGTTACCAAATAATATACACGTGGAAAATCGCAGAGGGTTTAGTACCAAACCTACATACTCCGATAGTCATGAAATTCAGTGATAGGAGAGGCTGGGAATGCGAAATCCCCCGGATGAATAACAGGGGTGCTATGGGCTCTCTGCGAGAGGGCTGGTTATCACACAGAGGCCCACGTCTCTTCAACAAACTCCCACGGCGAGTAAGAGACATGAGGGACGTCTCGTTAGACAACTTCAAGAGAGCCCTCGATGTCGAACTGCAAAAAGTGCCAGACGAGCCCATCCTCGCAAGGGAGCGAGCTGTCGCTTCAAACAGTCTACTGCACCAAATCACCACCCATAACGAGGGGCGTCGCGCTCCTTGGTGCCGCTAGAAGAGTGGCGAACACATCAAAAGATATCAAAAGGTAAGGTAAGGCGAACATTTTATTATATGTTTGATTAATGTACCTCTTGTATTAAGGGAGATAGGCCTTTGTTTACGAGTCTTATTTTTCAGCCAGATCGCCCGGATACGAGCTCCGTCATTTAGAAAGGCAGCCCGGGCCAGAAGGGTTAAAGGGCCCCCTCAAAAGGGTTCAAAGGGGCCCTAAAAAGGGGGGGGGGGGGGGGGGGTGGCGAGCGAAGCGAGCTTAATCAACTGGGGGGGTTCGGGAGGACGCTGTAAGCCCCCCCCCCAATAATTTTTTGAAATACTAGCAATTCTAGGAGCATTTTCAAGCCATATGCAAAGCTATATTGACAAAAGTTTTAGCTATATTACAGCACCACCTACCCAGCATTCCTCACATTCTTCTTCCACTTCCATACTCTCGAATTCACGTCCAGCTCATATGCATACAAATATAATTAAAGATTTTTATCAAATGATGAACATATATGAGTATGCAGATGCGTGTAAAGAATACAGTACTTTAATATAATACGGACACAGCAAAGCAGGTAGGTTCTACATTACTTTCCAGAACTGTAATTAATAATTGAAAATAAAAATTGAATTATGAACCATGAAGGTTCACAACCAAGAGAAATGGGGTTCAATTCCCAGACAGAAAAGACACAATTGACTTATTACAGACTACATATACATCTACAGCCACTCCAACGGTACACCAACACCAAGCATGCATTCCAAACAATTAATTTCCAAGCATAGCTTGCATTGCTTGTATTCCCCTCGACGAACAAGTTGGTGAGCGAGTTACACACACATACACACACACAAACACATGGGGAAAATGTCTTCAGAATACAAAAGTTTAAGTAGGCTATTCTAATAATAAACATTATAGCCTAGATAGGCTACTTGGAACAACTTAGAAAAGGAGGATGGATGGTAGTCCATGTGAAAAACATTATGTTTAAAATCAAGACTAGCAAATTGTAGACCTAGTGATATGACAACTGAAGCTCATATTAGGCTAGTCCAAAAATCTGGGAGATAAAATATCCATTTTATCCATACAGTATGTATGAAGCAATGGAGGAAGTTAATGCAGAAAAGGATATAGGAGTAGTGATAGACAATAAGTTAAATTTCTCAGAACATTTAGCGGAAAAGATAAACAAAGCCAATAGAATTGTAGGGCTGATAAGGAGGACATTTGTGTCACTTAGACGAAGAAATATTCAGGAATCTCTATACAGCGCTGGTTAGGCCGCACCTGGAATATGCGAACCAGGTGTGGGCTCCATATACAGTATGGTAAAGGATATAGAAGCAGTGGAGAAAGTGCAGAGGAAAGCTAGCAAGCTAGTACCAACGTTGAAGAACGCGGGCTATGAGCAGAGGTTGAGGACACTGGGGCTTCCGACACTGGCATATAGGAGAAAGAGAGGGGATATGATAGAGACTTTTAAGATAGTGTCAGGAATGTATGATGAGGATGTGTGTGAAGGTATCTTCTTGATGCGGGGGAGAACAAGAACGAGAGGACACTTAAGAAAATTTACAAAGAAAGAAATAGGCTTGAGAAGGCAAAGAACTCATTTTGTGATAGAGTGGTAAATGAGTGGAACGCACTGCCCCAGTATGTAGTCGATTCCGAATCAATAAGGAAGTTTGAAAGTAATCTTGATAAAGCATGGGGAAGACAAGATTTGAACTTTGATTATAAAGCAAAAATACAGAATAGTAAAAATGTTGCGTCTGCTACCGCCGCCGCCAACACCGTGAACGACCGCAGCAGTGCAAGTACTGGCATTGAGCTGGATACACAGGCCTAGTTTGCCTTTTTCCAGAGGATCTACTGTAGGAAACTGTAAGAAAATTACAATACCTCAACACTCAAGTACAGATATTTTAAAATGTTTTTAAGCTAAATTTAATAACAATAATAATTGAGAAAGGACAACACTATGACCGTTGTTCAATTATTATCAACTATAAATATGTTATTGGTACCGGTATATAAAAGGTGCCCACTCATCAGGAATATTGATAGGCATGAAAGAGGTTAAAAAAAAATATATATAAACAAAATGAACTATCCTAATCTAGTCTTACCTAACTAAACCTAACTAGCCTAACCTATCCTAAGCAGTAAGCAAATTATCGGTAACGCAACTTACCCAACCTAAATAGCCTAAGCTAACCCAACCTCAGAAACGTAACCTAACTAATCTACCCTAACGAACCCATTCCCGACTTAACTTATTATTTAATTAGCCTAGGCTAACCTAGGTGTATTTTTGTTTTTCGAAATTATTACCGGGGTTTGGCATAATATTTGTCTAGGTCATAAATAAAGTACAGTACATACATAGGCAATGATATAAATGTTCATGCTATTATTTTAATTTTGTATTCAGATTAGGTACCAGTACATGGAGGTTAAGGGGTATTAGGCCTAGCTGAAGTAGCCTAGTTTTTATCCTTCGAAGTCTCACAGATCATTCCTAAGCTGTATAAAATCGGCCATAGTCAAAATAAAGTATCGACACAGTACAGGCGTCATATTCTGAAGGGTTAAACTTGAACTACAGGCCTAATGACCGGCTCAAGGGGGCCCCAACACTCTTCAAACCGTAGGACCATGTGTTTATTAGCTTGTGGTTGACTTTTGTTGATCTACGTAAACCTATAGCACTAGCACACGAAAAAGAGTTAAGTAAAAGGTCACAAAACACTGTCGGGGGTAAAACAAAATAGAGAAAACTAATATGAATAGGCCTAGCTTGCCTGTGCATTTTCAGGCTCAGGCAAGTGGTTAATTCGGCCATCAGCTGATCGTCAACCAGCGCTGAAATAATGTCCGACCATCACGGGGGCCCACTGGGAAATTACTTTGGGGGCCCACCGGGAATTTTCCTGGTTTCCCGGTGGGCCAGTCCGCCCCTGAACTCATTTCTGATTTGAGCTTGTCTTCAAAGAAAGCTGAATATTTTGATGCAAGATCAGCAGCTGAGACAGATGAGGGGAGAACCTGAGAAGAACGCTGGCCAGTTAAGTTATTAAGAGTTGAGAAAAGTCGTCTCTGGTCACCTCTGCAGGAATCTATTCGACCAGTATAATACTCGGTCTTCTATCTATCTATCTATTGCCTGATGCCGTGATCCCCGAAGGGGTGGCCACGAACGAACCGGCCCCATGCACCTCTGTCCCCAGTCAGTCGACGCCCCTCCCCCCAACCAGCACTGCCTTCGTTCATATACAGTACTTCCTCACTCCATCCTTCCACCTCTCCTTCGGTGTACCTCTTCCTCTCTGTCCCTCCACCTCGCTCTCGTACACCCTCTTAGTCATTCTCTCGCTTTCCACACTTTCCAGCACATCTACCTCCACACCACACCTCCTTCTTACTTCTTCATTAGTCTGTCTATCCCTCCATGTAACTCCGTACGCACTTCTTAAGTAATTAATTTCTACTGCTCTCACTCTTGGTCTGAGTCTCTCAACCAACGTCCATGCTTCGCTTCCGTAAGTCAGTGTCGGGATTACCACACTGCCATGCAAGGACTTCTTCACTTCCATACTGACCACCCTATTTCTTGTTACTGCTTTCAGCGTTCCTACAACCCTCTTCCCCTGTTGTACCCTCTCCCGCACTTCTTCATCCATAGTCCCATCTTTACTCAACACACTACCCAGATACTTAAAAGAGTTGACGATCTCCATAGCCTGACCGTTCAGCTTCACCTCACACTGTGTGACTTCACCCCTTTTGAAGACCATAACCTTGCTCTTCCCCGCATTTACCTTCAAATTCCGTTTTTCGCACACTGTTCCAAACTCATTTACCAGACCCTGCAACTCCCATTGAATGTTAAGGCTCTCAGCCTATGCCCGAGAGGAAGTAAGTTGGAATATAGAAAAAAAAAAAAAAAATAATAATAATTATCACTCATCAGAACTGTATCATCCGCAAACAGCAGTATAGGTAGCTTCCACTCATTTCCCTCCCTTTTCAGCGATACACCAACATCCACTGCTCTTGATAGTATTTCTTTCATGACTCCATCCATATATACAGTAAACAACCACAGGGACATCACACACCCCTGTTTCAAACCAACATGCAGGTCAAAGAACTCGCTCTGCTCACTCTCCACATGTACTGCCGCCTTTGCACCCTCATACATGCTCTTCACTGCTTTCAGCAACTTGCCATCTACTCCGTATATTCTAAGTACTTTCCACAAACCTTCTCTATCCACTCTGTCATAGGCCTTCTCCAAGTCCATAAAGGCAACATACACCTTTTGTTTCTTCTCCAGATATTTCTCCACAACACAATTCAGGGTAAAAATCTGATCTACACATCCTCTTCCCTTCCTAAAACCTCCCTGCTCGTCGCCTATCCATTTCTCCATTCTCACTCTCAATCACTACCCTACTGTATACCTTCCCTACTACGCTTAGAAGACATATTCCTCGGTGGTTACCACACACTCCTCTTTCGCCTTTGCCCTTATATAGAGGGACTATTATGCCAGTCTTCCAGTCATCGGGTGCACTCCCCTTCTCCCATGCTAGTTTGCACATTTTCGATACCCATTCGATCACTATTTCACCACCATACCTCAACATATCCCCACACACTCCATCTGTTCCTGGTGCTTTCCCCAACTTCACTCTTTTCATGGCTTCCCACACTTCTGACCTCCTGATCCCCACCTCCTCCTCCACTACTTCTCTTCTTCTCCCTCCCATACCATATCCAACTATGTTTGCTGGCTCTCCATTCCTTACATTTAGCAACTCATTGAAGTACTCCCTCCATCTTTCGACTCTATCTTATACTTTCTTCTAGTCATATTTTTTTTAATGTTGTTTCTTTTCTTTCTTTTTAGGATGAACAAGTTTTATTGATTTACCCCTATTTTTTCTATTCTTTTACCCATTTCCGCTTTTAGCCTCTCCCCAGCCTTATGAGGGCTTTTGCCCAGTAGGCTGTAGACAAATAGTTTTTATTATTATTATTATCTTTCGACTCTCTCTTGCTTCTCGGCTAGCATTCTCCCATTCTTATGTTTCACACCCTTACTGTTTCCCTTGCTACCTTCCCTAACTTTCTTGACTTCTTTCCAGAACAGTTTCTTATTCTCCCTCCATTTTACACTCAGATTCCTTCCAAATTCCTCATCTACTCTTCTCTTACTTTCCTTCACTACTCTCTTCACCACCCTCTTTCTCTCCACGTACCTCGCTCGTTTCTGTCTCTCGAAATCTTCATTCCCTCTACTACCCAACCACTCTATATGCTTTCTTCTTTTCTTCCACAGCTATTTTTACCTCTTCTGTCCACCATGCTGTACCTTTCACTCCCCTTCCTCTTTTCCTCACTCCACACACCTCCTCACATGCACAGATCTCTTCCTTAAACACCTTGCTCATCTCCTCCACTTCCTCCATAACTTCTAGGTCGAACCCACCTAGTCAACTTTCTACTGCTCTCCTGTACTCTTCCCTGATTTCCTCCTCCTGTAACCTCTCCACCCTCCTCACCATTCCACCTTCCTCTCGCCTTCCTCCAGCTCTTCTTCCAGCTCTTCTCACCCACTTCTTTTGTATCCTAACCTTAGCTACTACTACATAATGATCAGACAGACCCCCTCCAATACCCCTATACACCCTAGCATCCATCACAGATTTCTTCATTCGTTCATCCACACATACATAATCAATCAATGACTTTCGTTCCACCACTGTCTTATCCTTCATCGTCCACACCCGTTTCCACGTGTACCTGTGTATCATTCTGTGTCGGAAGAAGGTGTTGGCTATCCACAACCTCCTCCCCATACATACGTCCACAAGTGCATTACCATTCCCATTCACCTCTGACGGTACCCCCCACCCTCCCACCACTCCCTCAACTTTCCTATCACCCACCTTACCATTCATATCCCCAATCAGAAATATTTTTTCGTTCTTGTCAAACTTATCCAGGCACGCCTCCACATTCATCCAGAACTCCTCTTTCTCTATTTCACGTTTATCCTCTGTCGGGGCATACACACACACAATCACCCACGTTTGTATTCCTACTTTCATTCTCACCCACACAATCCTTGAACCCACAGACCCATACTCTCTTACACATTCCTTCCATTTGTTACTTACAAACAAACACGTACCTTCTTTCGCTGCTCCTTCACTCACTCCAGCACACACACCCATTCCACACTCCCACTCTCTCACATCTGAACCTTTCCATTTGGTCTCTGTCATTCCACATACATCCAGCCTGGCATTCACTAGCACTTCCAGAACCTCTCTCTCTTTTGTGCCATCATTCATGCCACTAACATTCTATGTAGCCATTCTCAGAATGTCCGAAGGAATGTCCTTAGTCGGTCGTGGTTCGTCAACATAGGATCCGTCCGCATCCGAGGCTGTTCGTTTGTTTTTCTTTGCTTAGGTATTTTTCACGGGTGGGAGTCGCAAACCCACCAACCCAACCTCTTATTCGCCTCTTACGACACGCAGAAGGCACGTGGGGCATATTCTATTCCCTTACCCCCAGGGGAAGGTCTTGCATTGTGTAATTTTGACGGTAGGCTCTACGAGCAGCGACATAATCCAAACGAGATGATTAAGTTCTGTGCCGACGCCACAGACGCTCTGCCCGTCTCCTCTTGCTCAAAGCCACTACACTTAAACCATACCATGGAGCATCATCCTTTATCCTTATTTCCTTGTCAATCTCGGGGCAATCACGGTCTTGAATAAAACGGAAGAAGGTGTTATAAGTGTTGACTAACTGATTTGGGTAAGATCCTATGTAGCGGGAGGAACCGCATTTTATATTCCCATTTGCCTAAGAATCTTTATTTATATCCTCATATCTCTTAGTTATTTTCTTCACTTACCTCAACAATATTAATCCCGATAGGTGAAGTATGAAGTAGGCTATATCAGGGAAAGAGAGGGGTTGAAACACGGCGATTAACTAGAATATAGCCATGTTGATAACAAAGCCAAGACGTTGTGTATCCTTGCTTGTGATTGGTTGTTCACTATCGTGACGTCATCAGCCAAGACGGGCCTCAGCGATGACGTCATTCCAGCCCTCGGCCAACGTGGCGTCATTACACCCGCTTATTTTAAAACCCGCTTAATCTTCTCTATCTATTGCCTGACGCCGTGATCCCCGAAGGGGTGGCCACGAACGAACCGCCCCCATGCACCTCTGTCCCTAGTCAGTCGACGCCCCTCCTCCCAACCAGCACTGCCTTCATTCATATACTGTACTTCCTCACTCCATCCTTCCACCTCTCCTTCGGTGCACCTCTCCCTCTCTGTCCTTCCACCTCGCTCTCGTACACCCTCTTAGTCAATCTCTCACTTTCCATACGTTCCATAATTATGGCTGAACCATCTCAAGTTGTTCCTTTTCACACTTTCCAGCACATCTACCTCCACACCACACCTCCTTACTTCCTCATTTGTCTGTCTATCCCTCCATGTAACTCCGCACGCACTTCTCAAGTAACTCATTTCCACTGCTCTCACTCTTGGTATGAGTCTCTCAACCAACGTCCATGCTTCACTTCCGTAAGTCAGTGTCGGGATTACCACACTGTCATGTAAACAAGACAAACAAGACGGGCGGCACACCATGGCGGAAGGCGGACGCAAGTTTGAGGCTCCGGCATATGTTATGGGAATAGTCAATTAATTCAAGGATATCGAGTACATACGGGGCTAACAAGAAGAGGAAGGATTTAGTGAAGGTTTGGAGGATATATTGGTGTGGTGGAGGGGTGATATATAGTGTAATAAGAGTGTGTAGTGACGGGACAGCGGTAGGGTTGTGAGTTGTTGAGTTTGTAAACAAACATGGCAGAGGGAATTTCGGGTATGACGGAGTCGGAAGGAAGGTTACAACGTTTTCGGGGATTTAAGAGCACAGATAAGAAGTTAGAAGAGGTTAGTATTGTTGTGAAGGATTTGGAAAAGTGGATGAGTGATACGGAGAAATGGAAGGGGGATATTGGTGAGAAAGTTAAGGCACTGTGTGTAATGTGTGGTGTGATAGGTGGGGAAGGGAATAGGCCTAGCGAAGGAAGTGAATGCAGGCCTTTTTTGGCAGTTAATGAGAGCCTAGAGATGTTATTGAAAAGGGTAGATGAACTGGGAGCAGAGAATATGGCATTGAAGGAGCAGCTGAAGGAATACGAAGGACGTTTCACGGAAGTAAAGGAGTCGACTGCATGGACGGTGGTAGGTAAACAAAAAGTCAAGGATTTGGAGGATATTATGAAAGAGCAAAAGGAAGAAATGAATATGACCAAACAAAGTTTTGAGAGTGCAGTTGTAGGGGTCATGAAGAACAAGGAGAGTGTCGTGAGGGAGGCCATGGACAGGGATAGGGGTGTAATCTTGTATGGAGATATAGAGACTCATATGAATGATAATGGAGTGAGAAAAGTGAGGGATATGGAGACAGTGAAGGAGGTCTTGAAAGGTGTGGATGAGGACGAATATGGATGGGAAGGGCAGGTGGAGGAGATCAGTAGGATAGGTAGATATAAAAGGGGAGAGATGAGACCTATAAGGGTACAGTTTAAAACTAGGGTAGTGGCGGAGACTGTGACAAATTTTAGTTGGAGGCTAAATACAAATGATAAACTGAAACACATAAGACTAAAGAAGGATTTGAGTATAGAACAAAGGAAAAAAATTAAGGAATTACAAGAAAAGGCTGATGAAAATAATGGAAAGTTGGATGAGGAGGAAAAGAGAAATTTTTACTGGAGAGTGAGGGACGGAAAAGTGAGGAAGTGGTTTATAAGAGTAGAAAGGAGGGGGAGATCAGGGAGGGGAGAGAATGTGATGAGAGTTGTGACGGAGGAGAAGAACGGGGTGGAGGTGTCACAGGGAGAGACAGGAGACAAAGAGGCAGACCCAGTAGTGCTAACAGGGGAGTAGGGTACGGACTGGAGGAGCGGGATGGTGTAATTGCTGGAGGAATGGTAGATGGATTAAGGATTATGTTTAGTAATGTGGATGTGTTTACTCAGGACAAGAAAAGAGAACTGATATGTAGGTTGCAGGATGAAGAGGAAAAACCTGATATCATAGCCCTACAGGAAGTAAGACCAAAAAATGTTAGAATTGAGAGGGAACTGGTGGAATATAGTTTGGAGGGTTTTGAGTTATATGAGAGAAATGCTATTAGAGCAGAGGTTGGAAGAGGACTGTTTATTTATGTAAGAAAAGAGCTCAAGGTTAATGAGGTGGATATGAGACAGCAGTATTGTGAGTATTTGTGTATTGAAGTAAAATGTGTAAGAGGATCAATTCTAATTGCCTCTATATATAGAAGCCCAAATAATAGCAGGGGAGAGGATGATAACCTACTGAAAGCAATGGAGGAGATAGATAATAGAGAGAACAAATATAAAATTTTGATTGGAGATTTCAATTTGCCAAGGATCAACTGGGCAAATTGTACTACTCCAGCAGGACAGGGTAGCATGGAAAATAAGTTTATAGAGAAAGTGAGAGATTGTTTTTTAACGCAACATACTGTAGAGATGACAAGATATAGAGATGGGACGCAGGGGAGTGTACTTGATTTGATTTTTAGCAATGAAGAGGATATAGTGGAACATGTTAATGTGGATAGCCCTATAGGTCGTAGTGACCATGCCTGTATAAGCTTTAGTTGTAACATTAAATCGGAGAGGGATAATAAAAGCAATAGAAAAATATACATGTATGATAGAGCAGATTATGAGCTGCTGAGACGGTGTTTGGACATTGACTGGGGGGAATATTTGAACGGTGAAGACGCTGAAGGAATGTGGAGGAAAATTAGAGTCAAACTGGAGAATGCTGTATCCAAAAGTGTACCAGTAAGGGAATATAAGGATAAAACAAAATTGAGGAAAAGAACTAACCCAGAATTGCCAATGAAAAGAAAGCTTTGGATATTGATTAGAAGAAAGAAACGATTGTGGGAAAGATTAAAATTGTTAAAAAAGAACAGGGGGTCTAGTATAGAGGCTAAGGAAGTGGATCTGGAACGTAGACAAATAAACAATAAAATAAGGTGGGAAACAAGGAGGGGGGTGAAGGAGAGGGAGAGAGAGATAGCTAGAAATGTGAAGGATAATCCAAAAATATTCTGGAAGTACATTCAGGAAAAATTAACAAGAAGAGTAGGGATCCCAGAGCTGGTGGGGGGGTTGAATGATGGGAGTAGAGCGGAGACTGATAAGGAGAAAGCAGAGGTGCTGGGGAAATACTTTGGGGGGGTACTAACAGTGGAGTCGGAGGATGCAGTGCCTACTATTCCCATCAAACAGGCACCGGCACTAGAACTAGTAGAGTTTTCCCATGCTAGAATAAGAAGGGCTATAGAAAAAATGAACAGAAGTAAGTCACCGGGACCGGATGGGATACACCCAAGAATCATAAAGGAATGAGGGGAGATGTTAGTAGAGCCATTGAAAATGTTATTTGAGGTATCGTTTAATACAGGACAAATCCCGATGGACTGGAGAGAGGCGAACATAACAGCTATATTTAAGAAGGGAAAGAGAAATGACCCAGGGAATTATAGACTAGTCAGTTTGACAAGTGTTGTGTGTAAACTAATGGAAACGGTAATTAGAGAAGGAATAATGGATCATATGAAGTCAAACCAACTTTTCAGTGGGAGACAGTTCGGATTCTTGCCGGGGAGGTCGACGGTACTACAGCTAATTAAGGTGGTAGATGATTGGATGCAAATTCTAGAAGATGGTGATGTAATAGACGTGGTATATTGCGATTTTATGAAGGCCTTCGATAAGGTCCCACATAAAAGGTTAATAGAGAAAGTTAGAAGCTATAATATAGGGGAGAAATGTGTGAAATGGATAGAAGCCTTCCTGAAAGATCGGAGACAGAGGGTATTGGTGAATGGAATAGGCTCGGGGTGGAGGGAAATTACAAGTGGGGTACCTCAGGGATCTGTGTTGGGACCACTGCTGTTCGTTATATTTATCAACGACTTGCCTGAAGTTATAACTAATGGAAGTGAGGTATACCTGTATGCGGATGACACTAAACTGTATAGAAGAGTGAGGAGTAAGGAAGATATGGGTTTGCTTCAAGGAGATGTGGAGGGCATGAAGGGATGGTCTGAGCATTGGTTAATGCCTTTTCATCCAAAAAAATGCAAGTACATGCGGATTGGGACCAGCAAGATAGACAAGGTAGGATACAGTATGTATGAAGCGATGGAGGAAGTGAGTGCAGAAAAGGATATAGGAGTAGTGATAGATAATAAGTTAAATTTCTCAGAACATTTAGCGGAAAAGATAAACAAAGCCAATAGAATTGTAGGGCTGATAAGGAGGACATTTGTGTCACTTGACGAAGAAATCTTCAGGAATCTATATACAGCGCTGGTTAGGCCACACCTGGAATATGCAAACCAGGTGTGGGCTCCATATATGGTAAAGGATATAGAAGCAGTGGAGAAAGTGCAGAGAAGAGCTAGCAAGCTGGTACCAACGTTGAAGAACGCGGGCTATGAGCAGAGGTTGAGGACACTGGGACTTCCGACACTGGCATATAGGAGAAAGAGAGGGGATATGATAGAGACTTTTAAGATAGTGTCAGGAAAGTACGATGAGGATGTGTGTGAAGGTATCTTCTTGATGCGGGAGAGAACAAGAACGAGAGGACACTAAGAAAATTTACAAAGAAAGAAATAGGCTTGAGAAGGCGAAGAACTCATTTTGTGATAGAGTGGTAAATGAGTGGAACGCACTGCCCCAGTATGTAGTCGATTCCGAATCAATAAGGGAGTTTGAAAGTAATCTTGATAAAGCATGGGGAAGACAAGATTTGAAGTTTGATTATAAAACAAAAATACAGAATAGTAAAAATGTTGCGTCTGCTACCGCCGCCGCCAACACCGTGAACGACCGCAGCAGTGCAAGTACTGGTACTGAGCTGGATACACAGGCATAGTTTGCCTTTTTCCAGAGGATCTACTGTAAGAAACTGTAAGAAACTGTAAGAAATGTAAGGACTTCACTTCCATACTGACCACCCTATTTCTTGTTACTGCTTTCAACGTTCCTACAACCCTCTGCCCCTGTTGCACCCTCTCCCACACCTCCTCATCCACAGTCCCATCTTTACTCAACACACTGCCTATCTATCTATCTATCTATTGCCCGACGCCGTGATCCCCGAAGGGGTGGCCACGAACGTACTGCCTCCATGCACCTCTGTCCCCAGTCAGTCGACGCCCCTCCCCCCAACCAGCACCGCCTTCGTTCATATACTTCCTCACTCCGTCCTTCCACCTCTCCTTCGGTCTACCTCTCCCTCTCTGTCCCTCCACCTCGCTCTCGTACACCCTCTTAGTCATTCTCTCGCTTTCCATACGTTCCATATGGCCGCACCATCTCAAGTTGTTCCTTTTCACACTTTCCAGCACATCTACCTCCACACCACACCTCCTTCTTACTTCTTCATTAGTCTGTCTATCCCTCCATGTAACTCCGCACACACTTCTTAAGTAATTCATTTCTACTGCTCTCACTCTTGGTCTGAGTCTCTCAACCAACGTCCATGCTTCACTTCCGTAAGTCAGTGTCGGGATTACCACACTGTCATGCAAGGACTTCACTTCCATACTGACCACCCTATTTCTTGTTACTGCTTTCAGCATTCCTACAACCCTCTTCCCCTGTTGTACCCTCTCCCGCACTTCTTCATCAAGATACTTAAAAGAGCTGACGATCTCCATAGCCTGACCGTTCAACTTCACCTCACACTCTGTTGCTTCACCCCTTTCGAAGACCATAACCTTGCTCTTCCCCGTATTTACCTTCAAATTCCGTTTTTCGCACACTGTTCCAAACTCATTTACCAAACCCTGCTGCTCCCATTCATTTTCGCTCATCAGAACTGTATCATCCGCAAACAGCAGTATAGGCAGCTTCCACTCATTTCCCTCCCGTTTCAGCGATACACCATCATCCACTGCTCTTCCAAGTATTTCTTTCATGACTCCATCCATATATAATACAGTAAACAACCACGGGGACATCACACACCCCTGTTTCAACCCAACACTCAGGTCAAAGAACTCGCTCTGCACGTTCTCCACATGTACTGCCGCCTTTGCACCCTCATACATGCTCTTCACTGCTTTCAGCAACTTGCCATCTACTCCGTATATTCTAAGTACAGTCAGTCCCCCCAATCCGCGCCTATATGGGCGGTATTACACGACGTGTTTTGGGAATTCGCGCATTGGGGATAACATAACTTATGGAGAAAAATACATATGGGCGGCAGCCCGCATTTCCACACACATTTGACGGTAATTTTTGTTCAAAATCAATACTAATTGGACAACCAAGCATACACAATAATAGAAACATAAACAAGTCATTCCTTACATTAAAATTGAATGCTATAGCCTAAGTAGGTGAGAAGAGTGGGGGCTCCGAGGCAGACCCCCGCGACAGGGCGAGTTCATATAGCCTAGGCCTAGGCTTCCCCGGCCCCGCCACTGTCACTGGCCCCGTCCCCGTCCCCAGATAAACCCATAGATTTCCCGATCGCAGTAGTGCCTTCACCAGTTTATTCTTCCTAGGCATTTTGAAGTTGTTGAAAATGCCTAGGAAGAATAAACTGGTGAAGGCACTACTGCGATCGGGAAATCTATGGGTTTATCCGGGGACGGGGACGGGGCCGGGGAAGCCTAGGCCTAGGCTATATGAACTCGCCCTGTCGCGGGGGTCTGCCTCGGAGCCCCCACTCTTCTCACCTACTTATAGCATTTAATTTTAATGTAAGGAATGACTTGTTTAAGTTTCTATTATTGTGACTCTGGTAGGCATTGCTAATGACGCTGAGGATAATGAGATCATTCCCAGCATCCTCAACAAGAACCCAAGAATAAAGTCCCTGGTCGACGATGGCTTAGCTATGAATTTGCTATTCACTAAGCAAAAGAGTGATGCACACACTAAGATTGCGGTAGTAAAAATGTCACCTGAAATACGCTCTTCCATTGTGGATGATGGCAATTCTGTGTATGTTGGACTTGTGAGATGTCGTGCATACGATCGCTTCTGGGTAACACAATGTTACCATTGCCAGGGCTTTGGTCATACCAGTGACAGGTGTTATCGGAAAAATGAGGATCCAAAATGCAACTTCTGTGCTGGTACTCATAACTCAAAAGACTGCACCAACAAGACTTCCCCCAAATGTATAAATTGTATGAGCTCCACATCAGTTACGGAGCCGCCAAATCATTTCGCCTCAAGTAGAAATTGTCCTTTAATGACAGCTCAGAGAAATAAAGTTATTGAGAACACCGATTTTGTAGGTTCAAAAAACTGAAAAATGCACATGGGAGCCGGTTGAAACTGGGTCTGTTGAATGTTCGTTCCTTGCGTAACAAAATGGATCATATTTGCGAGATCTTGGATGAACGTAACCTTGATGTATTATGTCTCACTGAGACCTGGTTGTTCGAGTCAGATCTGAATATTATCCAGGCGGCATTGCCTAAAACCCATTCCATAATAAATGTTCCTAGGCCTAGGGGAGATCATCCGGGTGGTGGAGTGGCAGTTGTCTACTCCACATCTCTGGTGAATATCTTGCAAATAAGCCATAACCCAGCCCCTCTTTATTATGAACTGTTGGAAGTGGAAATAAAACTCCATCAACAAATTCTAAGAATGGCAGTTGTCTATAGGCCTGGCCATCGTGGCACAGATAGGGGTTTTATGGAAGAGTTTGGGCAGTTTCTCGAGGAATTTTCTGCTAAAACTGGAAGACTTTTGATGTGTGGAGATTTTAATTACTGGGTTGACAGCCCTCATCTGAAGCCATTCTCTCCTGAGTTCCTTGAGTTGACTGATCAGAACAATTTTGTAAACCATGTGTCCCACCCAACTCATATCTTAGGACACACCCTTGACTTGGTTTTCTCTCCTGTGGGTTGTGGTGGTGTTCTGGATGTTGATGTTGAGAATGCTGACCCTAATACCTCTGATCATGCTTTGATTACTTTCAGCTTTGATTTCCCTAAGCCACTCACACATGAAAAAGTAATCAGATTTAGAAATTATAAAAATGCAGACCTAAATTTGGCTAGCAGTGAAGTAAAACAGTACTTGGGAAGTATTGTTACTTCCAACCTTACTTCAGATGAGCTGGTGGAGGTACATGGAAATGCACTTAAATTAGTGTTCGATCATCACTGTCCAGAAGTAGAGAAGAAAATCATAGTACGAGATGATTCGCCCTGGTATAGCACTCGAGTTAAATTTCTTAGAAGAGCGCGTAGAAGAGCTGAACGTGAATGGCGGAAAAATAAAACAGACTCTACATGGTTGCAATACCTGTCAGCCAGAAGAGCTGTGGTCTACAAAATCAAAGATGAAAAGAAAGTGTATTATCAGGGAAAAGTTGACTCGTGTGGTAACGACCAGAGGAGGTTGGCTTCAATTGTAAACAGTTTACTTGGAAAAACAAGAGTCAGCTTAAGACCTTCTGTACCTGATGCCGAGTTGGCTGCCAACTTTGTGGCATTTTTTGCTGGCAAGATAACTCGCATAAGACAGGAATTGGATGATGCTTCTGTTGGTGAAGAACTTTCAGTTGTACTCCAACCCCGACACATTCCTAATAATGTCCTCTCATCCTTTCACTCAGTAGAGGTGGACATGATCTCGTCCTACATAAGAAACCTCAATAAAACATTTTGCCCGTTGGATCCCATAAATGTTTCCAAGCTACCAAGAGTCTATGATCACACAGTTGAGTTTATTTCCAAAATAATTAATAAGTGCTTCTCTGAAGGTAGCTTCCCACATTCTGAAAAGCATGCACTACTCCGACCTACTCTAAAGAAACCTGGACTTGATGTTGAGAACATGTTGAACTATCGTCCTGTCTCCAACCTGTCCTTCATATCAAAGATATTAGAGCGTGCAATACTTGACCAATTACAACCACTACTTCAGCAGAATGAAACTATCCCAATTTTTCAGTCTGCTTACCGACAGCATCATTCAACTGAAACAGCATTGATTAGAGTACATAATGATCTAGTTGAGAACATTTGCAATGGTGTGGCCTCACTATTGGTCTTGCTTGATCTCTCTGCGGCTTTTGACACAGTGGATCACGAGTTGTTATTGAGTGATCTTTATGATTGTGGTGTGCGTGACTCCGCTCTCTTGCTTCTTGGGTCGTACTTGTCAGGTAGATCCCAGAGTGTGATGGTAAATCAAGTGGTCTCGGACTCGACACCCCTGCAGTATGGTGTTCCGCAGGGATCAGTTTTGGGTCCTATCCTATTTATAATTTATATTAGCAGTTTGTCTCTTCTGCTTCGTGCACATAATGTCACCTTTCACTTTTATGCAGATGACACCCAGATTTATGTGAGAATCACAAATATAGTTGATATACGGAGTAAGATGGAATTGTTGATGTCTGATATCAAGAAGTGGATGAGAGCGAGAAAACTTAAACTAAATGATGGTAAAACTGATATTCTCATCATCCGAGGAAATAGAAGAGCTGATGATATGGTAGGTGCCCTCTCCATCAATGTGGGTGGATCTCAGCTGCGACCGGCCAACTCTGTTCGAAATCTGGGTGTATATGTGAACTCCCGATTAGATTTCAAAGAGCATGTAAACCAGATAGTTAAAAGTTGTTACTTGCACATCAGAAATCTCTATTTGGTGAAGCCGTTTATAACCAGACGTTGCCTCCTGACGTTGGTTCACTCATTGGTCTTCTCTCGTGTTGATTATTGCAATGCCCTGTTGGTGGGTCTTCCAAATTATATTTTGAAGAAAGTTCAGTCTGTTCTTAACAGGGCCGCAAGACTAATTTTTGGTGTTCCACCTAGAACTCCTACTACATCTCTTCACATAGAACTGCACTGGCTGCCAGTAAGAGCAAGAATAGAATTTAAGTTGTGTTTGGTGACTTTTAAGGTTCTCAAATTTGGTGAGCCTAGGTACCTTGCGGAGCTGCTCAGGCGCCCACCGGCACACCATGGTGTAGTTGTGCGTCATGACAATGACCCTTTTCGTCTTGATGAACCAAGGGCTTTCCAGCAGTCTTCTTTCTTTGAGAGGTCATTCTCCTACATGGCTCCGAGGTTGTATAACAGGTTGCCGCTGTCCATGAGACAACTGAGTTCTGTTGAATGCTTCAAGAGACAACTCAAGACTTTTCTCTTTGAGAGAAGCTATGATCTTGAGAGAGGTGTCATGACAGATGGCTATAGAGTTTAGGCTATTTTGCCACTGCTAGTGATTGTTAAATGTGTGTTGTATATGAGCCTTCTTTTGATGCATTGATTTTTGTTTTTTTTTCTTTCTTTTCGAGCGCTAGTGAATTCTTCGGAAAAATTGGCGCTTATGAGAAATAAGTAACATGCTTATTATTATTATTATTATTATTATTATTATTATTATTATTATTATGCTTGGTTGTCCAATTAGTATTGATTTTGACGTTACGATGACATTGTGGGAGACGCTTCCTGGAAGCGTCTCCCACAATGCCATCGTGAAGTCACCGTCTTCCCGCCGCCAAGGGCTTAGAGTATAGGATGTGCGCGCGGAGTAGGGAGGGGGGGTGGTGCAGAATACAAAAAACAGCATTTTTACACCACTCTTCAACCGTGATTCGTGTTTTGTGGGGTCAATACGTGTTTTAGGGATTTTGAGTACCTGTTTTACCCCTCGGCGCGGAATAGGGTAAACGCGGACTGAGGATACGTGTATTAGGGGGACTGACTGTACTTTCCTTTCCACATGCCTTCTCTATCCACTCTGTCATAGGCCTTCTCCAAGTCCATAAAGGCAACATACACCTTTTGTTGTTTCCCTTGATATTTCTCCACAACACAATTCAGGGTAAAAATCTGATCTACACATCCTCTTCCCTTCCTAAAACCTCCCTGCTTGTCGCATATCCATTTCTCCGTTCTCACTCACTCTCTCAATCACTACCCTACTGTACACCTTCCCTACTACGCTTAGAAGACATATTTCTCGGTGGTTACCACACACTCCTCTCTCCCCTTTGCCCTTATATAGGGGGACTATTATGCCAGTCTTCCAGTCATCGGGTAGATTCCCCTTCTCCCATGCTAGTTTGCACATTTTCCATACCCATTCGATCACTATCTCCCCACCATACCTCAACATTTCCCCACACACTCCATCTGTTCCTGGTGCTTTCCCTAACTTCACTCTTTTCATGGCTTCCCACACTTCTGACCTCCTGATCCTCACCTCCTCCTCCACTACTTCTCCTCTTCTCCCTCCCATACCATATCCAACTATGTTTGCTGGCTCTTCATTCCTTACATTTAGCAACTCGTTGAAGTACTGTACTGTACTCCCTCCATCTTTCGACTCTCTCTTGCTTCTCGGCTAGCATTCTCCCATTCTTATCTTTCACACCCTTATTGTTTCCCTTGCTACCTTCCGTAACTTTCTTGACTTCTTTCCAGAACAGTTTCTTACACTCCCTCCATTTTACACTCAAATTCCTTCCAAATTCCTCATCTACTCTTCTCTTACTTTCCTTTACTACTCTCTTCACCACTCTCTTTCTCTCCACGTACCTCGCTCGTTTCTACCTCTCCAAATCTTCATTTCCTCTACTACCCAACCACTCTCTATACATTTTTTTCTTTTCTTCCACAGCTATTTTTACCTCTTCTGTCCACCATGCTGTACCTTTCACTCCCCTCCCTCTTCTCACTCCACACACCTTAAAAAAGGTGGAGGGAGGATATGCAGGAGTGGAAGGTGAGTGTTAGTTCGCAGATTGAGGCTCTATGTTCAATATGTGGTGCTCAGGCTGCGGACATCGAGCCTGGACAAGATTTGAGTCGGGCTAGCCTAAAAGAAATTCAAACTCATATGGGGCTACTCCGGGACGAAAACGAAGCTTTAAGATTACAACTTGAAGAATACAAAGGGCAAACCAAGGAAATGGAAACACATGTGGAGGAGATTAAGGAGAAACACAATAAATGGGTTAATGACGAAGGAGGAAGAGTGAAAAAAGTGGTAATGAAGGAAATCATGGAGGAACAAAAGAAATAATCAGAAAGGGAAAATAAAGATCTAGAATCAGTGGTAGTAAAAGCTATGAGGAGAAACGAACAGGTCCTGCGTGAAACAATAGATAGAAATAAGTGTATTATTGTATTTGGGGATATAGAGGAGCACATTATTGAGAGGAAAGCTAGGGATAAGGAAGAAATTAACAAGGTAAAAACATTAATCAAGCATGTCGATGAAGAAGGAAACAACTGGAGAGATGATATTGAAGAAGTTAGGAGAATGGGTAAATATAGCAAGGGAAACACAGGGCCAATGAGAGTGCAGTTTAGGTCTAGGGTAACAATGGATGCAATAATGAACGTAACATGGAGACTTAACTTGACCAGCAAGTTTAAGAAAATTACAATTAGAAAAGACATGAGTATTGAGAATCGAAACATAAGAAAGGAATTGCAAACCGAGGCAAATGAAAAGAATGGAGAAAGGACGAAAGAAGACGAAAAGAAGTTTTTCTGGAGAGTGTGGGAGGGAAAAGTCAAGAAATGGTATATAAAGCGAAGGGACGAAGTAGGGAGGGAAAGGGAGATGGTGAGGGTGACGGAGGAGAAGGCAGAGAAAGGGGAGGTGGAAATAGAAACAGAAACAGTCCAAGTGGAGGCAAAGGGAGGGGAGGTGGAAACGGAGCGAGAAACAGTCCAGGTGGTGTTACGACCGGGGCTACGAATAAAACAAGGGCACTTAATGATTGGACTAGTAATAGGGCACTATGGAACAACGGTACGCTAGATCCAAACCCTCGAACTTATATGCCGGCGAACAAAAACACCTATACCCTCCAAAGTT
This sequence comes from Paralithodes platypus, assembly GCA_032716605.1. Taxonomy (NCBI): domain Eukaryota; kingdom Metazoa; phylum Arthropoda; class Malacostraca; order Decapoda; family Lithodidae; genus Paralithodes; species Paralithodes platypus. Next base: position 44,867,811 of record CM064566.1, read on the forward strand.
AATCTGCGATAATGGGGTATCCTTAACTGGGCATAAATGTACTCTACTTCAGGCTAACCCACACTGGTATAGCCTGATAACAAACAAGATGCAAGTTACGTTAAAATGCATAAAGGGAAGCTATGGAAAGATCAATTAAATCACTACAAGATTTAATACAATAAAAAGATGCTTCAATACAGTTACTCTAAACAACAATAAACTCTTCACTCCTATCTGAAAGAAAGTGAAGTATAGTCCTACAGCATAGACCTGGAAACTTCTGAAGAAAGTCTGATGCTCATAAGATGCTCGTATCGTAAATTATATAAAGGCAGGAGGCAGGACACCACGCGTGTAGACTGAATACACTAAAAGATAGGACATATAATGTTAACTGACACGGGAATACTATAAATGCGCAACGGCAGTAATGCTCGACACTAAAAGAAGTACTTCCTCATCAACGAAACAGTCTGCTATGGTTGTGCAACTCAACAACAACCTAGACTAATAAATACTGTGAATAATAATGCATACATATCAATAGAGCTTATGTCCTAACTAGTGTCTGCTAAGCGAATAAAGTCTAGCTGGGATATCAAGGTTAGGAAACTGTGGCTGAGCAAGACCGGCTCATAGCCTAGCATTGTCCTTAAGGCGATATGATTATAGTTACGTTAATGACGGGGATGCTCTCTTGGTAGATCCAGATCTCAAGTATCTAGTTCTACCCTGGCGATCCCTCTAAAGTCAAACAAAGAGGCAGCACTGTGTTATAAGGTAGTAGGCTAATGCCCTCTTACAACACGATGCTGTACTCGCAAAAGACACAACCAAAAGGACGACCTAGGCTACCACAGAAACCGTCGCAGTCGTGTAGGTATAAGCGAACCATACACACATCGGTGACAACGACAACAGAAACCTCATCCCAGTCTAGCATTAAATAACCCAGCAGAGCACTAATGATAATGAGGGAGACACACAAAGAGTCATCAAACCTCCATAAACTAAGGACACTGAGGGAGACACACACAGAGTCATCAAACCTCCATAGACTAAGAACCCTTATAGCCTATTCTAATACATGGAAATATATATGAGAGCGACGCACACAATACGATGGGCCGATATGAAATCGTGTACAGAACCCAAAGGGAGTGCTGTGACGTTAAAAGATTAGAGGAATGAAAGAAAGGAAGTTGAGTGAGAGACAGTATCAGAATGGTGGAGATATGGGGGACAGTTGTAAAAAGGATGTTAGTCATGTGCGTCCCTAGCCTGCTCTGAGGAGGGTAGCTCCTCGGGACCCTCAGAATCCCACAAAGGCATGGTGGTCGGCCAATCACAGGCCGATACGTCACAAGGCAGCAGGCCCCTAGGACGCGCCAAGAACCACCAGCCAATCAAAGACGAGAGAAAGCCCGCGCGGGCGGGAAAAATTCCTCCGGGAGGGAGGAGGGAAGCAACACTCACTACCCCCACGCTGCCCGCTCGCTCTCTCTCTCAACTTCACACACTACAATGCATCTTATATTCTACTCATGATATAAAATACTTCCCGTTGTCACAGACGAAAATAAAGACCACCACTAGACTGTCTGTAACAATGCAAGTACTATGAAAGAAAGAACAACATTCTCTGATAACTGTAGCCCATTTCACTGCCCTGACGAGCACTAGTGGCTAACGGGAGGCGATTCTGCCAACGCTGGTAGGCGTCACAGTGGAGACAAGAGAAGAGGAGACAAGCTAGGAAATAAATTGGGAGGGTTACGTACAAAAAAGAAAGGAACGGGCAGGGACGAGAAAAATAGGGAAAATACTGGTAACGCTAAGTTCATGAATACAAATATTGATGGGTTAATTTCCAAAAAGATTGAGTTTGACGAATATGTAAAGAGAGAGAGGCCCGGGGTAGTATGTTTGACTGAAACTAAGCTTAACCAGGAGGTAGACACGAATACAATTAGTTATGCGGGATACAGTACATGGAGAAGAGACAGGTTAGGAAAGCCAGGAGGAGGAGTGTTGATCATGGTAGATAATAAAATTACTGCTAAAGAATTAAAACTTGGTGATAGCATTGCTGAAGTGGTAGCAGTTGAAATTGAGGATAATGATAGGTCAAAATTGGACATTGTATCAATTTATTTACCTCCTAAGACTAAATCTTGGAGCAACGATGAATATAATGAATTAATTTTGGAAACCTTGCGTATGTTAGAAATTATTTGTAAAAGGAAAAATAGGCTTATTCTTGCAGGGGACTTTAATTGCGGGGAGGTGGATTGGGAATGTTTGGATGCGGGTTCAAATGAAAATACTTGGGGTAGCAAATTTCTTGAACTAACAATGTGGTATCTACTAACACAACACATTACGGAAAATACAAGATTTAGAGGAGGTGATGAACCATCAAGACTTGACTTAATATTCACCAAAGACTCCCAAGAAATAAAGAACCTAACATATTTGAGTCCCATGGGAAAAAGTGATCATGCTGTGATTGAATTTGAATTGACGGTGGAATTTCTGGAAGGCAGAGAGGAGGAACATAGGGAATATAGACTAAATTATAGTTAGGCGGATTATGAATCATTACGAGGATACTTTGCAAATATAGATTGGTCATTTATTGAGCAAGAACAGAATATTCAGGTAAAATACACCATGTTACTAGATATTTACAGGGAGGGGGTAGATAAATATGTACCAACATTTAAGGATAGAAAGCTGGCTAAGGAGGAAGAGTGGTTTAACATGCGATGTCACATTGCCCAGAACAAAAAGGACTCTGCATGGAATAAAGTGAGAAGGAGAAATGGAATGAGTATAAGAATGCTAGAAACAACTATGTCAAGACTATAAGAGAGGAGAAAAAGAACTTTGAAAAAGATATAGTAAACAAATGTAATAAAGAACCCAAACTGTTCTATAGTTATATCAACGGCAAAAAAAAAATAAAGGACAAAATAACAAAGCTTAGGGTAGAGGGTCAATTATATGAAGACACAGTGGGTATGTGTGAAATTATGAATGATACATTAACATCCGTGTTTGTGGAAGAGGATGACTATGTAGAACCTGTGGTAGAATTGAACGAGATACAGGGACTAGAGTCGATAGAAGTCAACAAGGATGAACTAAAATCATTGTTGGAAGAATTGGACGTGAGAAAATCTATGGGCCCAGATAACATTTGCTGGATGGGTATTAAGAGAATGTTCTGAACAACTAGTGAGACCTATTTTTAATATTGTTCAACACTTATTAAACAAGGGGGAACTTCCCTTAGAATGGAAACAAGCAAATATAACTCCAATATATAAAAGTGGAAATAAAGAAGACCCGCTAAATTATCGACCGGTACCCTTAACGAGTGTTATATGCAAGCTTTGTGAAAAGATTATTAGAAAAAGATGGGTGGGTATGTTGGAGGAGAGGGAAATCATTTCAAGCAAGCAGTTCGGGTTCAGAAAAGGTCATTCGTGTACCACAAACTTGTTGAGTTACTATGATAGGGTAATTGACATTGTACAAGGGAGGGAGGGGTGGGTAGATTGTATTTACTTAGATTTCAAGAAGGCATTTGATAAGGTGCCTCATAAGAGATTGTTGTGGAAGCTCAGGACTGTGGGGTGGGTTGAGGGAGTATTATTAAAGTGGATGGAAAACTATTTAATTGGGAGGGAAATGCGAACAGTAATAAAAGGAAAGTTCTCGTGGAAAAGGGTAAAAAGCGGAGTGCCTCAAGGATCGGTGTTGGCCCCAATCATGTTTTTGGTTTTCATCAACGACCTTCAAATGGGAATAGGCTCATATATATCTATGTTTGCTGATGATGCAAAATTAATGAAGCATATTACAAGTAGGAGTAGTTGTGAAGAATTACAGAGAGACCTAGATAAATTATATGAGTTGAGTCAAACTTGGAAAATGGAATTCAACACGGGTAAGTGTCAGGTTCTTGAGATGGGAAAAAGTAAATATAGACCTTGGGAATACAAAATAGGAGATGAAATAATTAGTAAAGCTGGGAAAGCAAAAGACCTAGGGGTAGTTATGGCAGACAGCTTGTCACCTGAACAGCGGCGGGTGCCCAACCCCGAAAAGGGTTGAAATAGGGGAGCTATCCCCCCGCCAAAGGCGGCTTTCTAGGGCCTTTCCTAGCTGATGCTGAGAGGATTGGGTTCTAGTCATGTGGTGATGGGCTGGTCTATCAGAGTGAGAACTGAGCAATCTCTGCCATACCCATAGCTTACTCTGACTGTTCCTTTTACTTATATATTTTCTAGATCTCAAGTGACGGCATCTCTAACGTGGATTGACCTCCCAATCTACCAAGATTGGAAGCCAAAGCGTCACATTTTTCCCTTGCCCCTCAACTTTCTCTTCATAATTGCTGAGGGACACAGGGCCCTGGGTGGGGCTTTGGTTTCCCGGGCATTTCCGCACCCTCCTCAGCTCCCCGCCATGGAGTGGCTTCGGTCACCCAGGCTTTATTGTGGTCGGCGGGGAGGGTTCTGTGGGGGCGCTCGGTTATGGCCTTGGCCTTGCTCAGGGCCTTGGGGCTGTTCGGCCAGGCAGCTTGGGGAACAACAACAACAACAACAACAGCATATAAATAAAATAACTGGTGAAACCTATGCAGTGTTGACTAACATGAGAATAGCTCTGAATTATTTAGATGAAGAGAGTTTAGCAAAAATTATAGGGACAATAATACGACCAAGACTGGAGTATGCAGCAGTGGTGTGGTCTCCACACCTTATAAAACATAATAAAAAAATGGAAAGAGTTCAGAGAGTTGCCACTAAGATGATAGCTAACCATAGAGACCTGCCAAATGAGGAGAGATTGGAGAGGCTAAAGCTGCCAACGCTGAGGGAGAGGAGAGAGAGAGGTGACATGATCATGATGTTTAAGTGTGTGAAAGGTTTTGAGAAGATCGACAGGGGAGATTTTGTGGTGAGGGACGAGGGAAGAACCAGGGGTCATGAAGTTGAGGAAATTTGTATGTAAGTCTGATGTAAGAAAGTTCAGCTTCCCGTATAGAAGCATTGATTGTTGGAATAAGTTGGATGGGGAGGTGGTGGGAGCAAGAAATATCCAAACTTTTAAAGCAAAATTGGATAAATGTAGAGAGAGAGACAGGACAACACGAGCTTAGGCTCAAATCCTGTATACTACAATTAGGTGAGTACACCTCCTCACATGCTGCACAGATCTCTTCCTTAAACACCTTGCTTATCTCCCCTCTTCCTCCATATCTTCCAGGTCGAACCCACCTAGTCGTCTTTCTACTGCTCTCCTGTACTCTTCCCTGATTTCCTCCTCCTGTAGCCTCTCCACCCTCCTCACTATTCCACCTTCCTCTCGCCTCCCTCCAGCTCTCCTCACTCACTTCTTTTGTATCCTAACCCTAGCTACTACTACATAATGATCAGACAGACCCCCCTCTTACACCCGCTTAATTTTACATCAGCGGTGTATATGTTTCACACAACGTGTATTATAATGTCATTAGTGCACTGTGTAATTTGCGTCTTGATATGAAAAGCGGTTTTATTTATCAATACTAAGTATTCAAGCCCCCTTCCCCCCGTATTTAGCTCGTGAACGGTAAGGTTAGGGTAGGATCGTTAGTATCCAATCAAAAAGTGCTATTTACTGATTTTGGCTGCCAATTTCAACAAGAATTAAATACAAAAATACTTTTGTTTACCCTTTAACACCCACACCAGTAATGAAAGTTTATATTAAGAGTAATGTCAAGTGTCTGTGAAACATATTTTTTTTTATATATATTTTTATATTACCTGATTGGACTTAGTGGTGATACCGCTTAGTCCAATCACTTGACAGTTAATTCCAATCACGTACCATTAATAATCAAAATATATATATTATACCTATTCCCTTTAGTATATTATTTTGCAACATAAAACCTACATTTAGTCTAATTTATTTAAAAATATAACCTTTATTTTGCCCTCAATGACGAAATTAAGCAAATAGATTTTTTTTGGAAAAAAAAATTAAAGATGAATAAAGATGATATTAATGATTTATTAACTTGAAATGATGATAACAAATAGAAAACTATCAGTATTAGTACCCCTTTACATACAAATAATTATTTTAATGGCTAGGATACTTTATTCTGATAAACCCTTTCAGACACAATAGATCGCAATTGTAATTTTTTTCCCGTTGAAATTACTTTTTTATCAGCTTACAAAATATTTTCCTTTCAAAATACTTCACTTTTTGCTACATATTATTATTTTTAATTTTACATGTCTTACAGGATTAATCATTTCCCTAGCACCTATATTTTGTTATATAATGTGGTGTGTTAGTATCCGATCACTGATCCACCACTGTGGTCAACTGATCCACCACTGGTCAACCGATTGACCACTGTGGTCGACTGATCGACCACAGTGGTGGATCAGTGATCGGATACTAACACACCACATTATATAACAAAATATAGGTGCTAGGGAAATTATTAATCCTGTAAGACATGTAAAATTTAAAATAATAATATGTAGCATAAAGTGAAGTATTTTGAAAGGAAAATATTTTGTGATCGGATACTAACGCATCAAGGATTTTGGGTTTAGTATCCAATCACCTCTTCTTGTCAAACTCATTTGCAATATAATCAACTATCTTCATTTTCCATGTGTTATTCCAACATTCCACTACAATATATTATCATATATTTTGAAAAGAATAAATATAGAGATCATTTTTAAGCTGACAAAACTTATGCGTTGCCGTAAGAATCGGAAGAAAAATTACAGTTGTTTACATTCGGTGTACGGTAGAAGCTAAACTATTTATCCATTTAATTTCTTTTTTTCACACAATACTTAGCTTTCATAGCTCTATATTCTGTATACAGTATAAGGTTAATACTGTATCTTTTATAGTTTTGTTAGTAGCAGTTTTTTTGCACTAAAAACTGAAAGTGATTGGATACTAACACAGTGATCGGATACTAACGCTTCTACCCTAATCTGCGAGAGCGGTATCGTCCCAAAATGAACTGATATATTTGGACCCTACCACACTAGACTCGTAAGCGGTATCAGTAAAATGAGACGTGAACTTAATTAGCCTAACTGCGAGCGTGCGACTTTTTATGTAAACTGTGACGGTACGCCCGCTAACACTAAACCCCTACCAAACAGACACTAGATTTTCAATGTTCTTATGCTCTTAACCCTCACAGACCGGTTACGCATTCTATAAGATATCAGCGAAACCCGGGCGATCTAGCCGAAAAACGTCTTTAACCCTCGTGGCCCGGGCTGCCTTTCTAAATGACGGAGCTCGTATCCGGGCGATCTGGCCGAAAAACGTCTAGGCCTAGGCTACCGTATCTTTGTTATTTTAACTGCTAGAAATTTCCCACGCATCCCTAAACGTAGTGCGGTTTCCAATCTGTAGACTGGCATTGAGTAGAGCTCTCTAAGTCAACTGGTTCAGTTGTGATGACGATTTCCGTGGAGCGAATTTTGCCGCGATGTTGACAATATCGGAGCTTTTCAGACACTAATTTTGTCATATCATACAACAACAACATTGATCCGACGTCTCCTTCTTGTTTTCGGAGATGCGGTGACGCAATGAACGGCTTTGTTTACATACGTCGGACGCACGGCGTTCAGAACAAGCTGAATAGGCTTTCATGCTTACTGTCTGTTAAAAGGACACCCGGATACCGGCCCATCTGCCGCGGTGTCCTTTTAAAAGGACACCCGGGCTGTAGAGTTAATAGGCTACCCGTATCTTTGTTATTTTAACTGCTACTGAATTCTCTAAACGTAGATGTGTTTCGTACCTGTAGACTGGCGTTCAGTAGAGCTCTTTAAGTCAACTGGTTAAGAGTGGTGATGGGCTGGTCTATCAGAGTGAGAACTGAGCAATCTCTGCCATATCCATAGCTTACTCTGACTGTTCCTTTTACTTATATATTTTCTAGATCTCAAGTGACGGCGTCTCTAACGTGGATTGACCTCCCAATCTACCAAGATTGGAAGCCAAAGCGTCACATTTTTCCCTTGCCCCTCAACTTTCTCTTCATAATTGCTGAGGGACACAGGGCCCTGGGTGGGGCTTTGGTTTCCCGGGCATTTCCGCACCCTCCTCAGCTCCCCGCCATGGAGTGGCTTCGGTCACCCAGGCTTTATTGTGGTCGGCGGGGAGGGTTCTGTGGGGGCGCTCGGTTATGGCCTTGGCCTTGCTCGGGGCCTTGGGCTGTTCGGCCAGGCAGCTTGGGGAACAACAACAACAACAACAACAACTGGTTAAGTTGTGATGACGATTTCCGTGGAGAGAGTTTCGAGGCGATGTTAACAATTAAAATGTAAAACTTGCAAACTAAACAAACCAAAATTGGGACAAGGACAATATAAAGTCAAATTAAATTATCAAAATCGCTATGTGGAAACAACGTTTACTAAAATGAAAATTATTAAATAAAAGAACACAATCCACCACATAGGGTGTACATTACTACATGAGCAAGTTAATCTGTTTCCCAAGCAAACTAATCGCACATATAACAACGCACTATCGTCACGTTAAAGGAAGCAGTCAAGTTTGGGAAGTCCGGGACGTTCTGGCAAATTTTACTAAACTCTGCATGAATAAAGAAACTATATGTTAAATGTCAAAATATTATTTAAAATCAAATTTGCAACATGACAAGACATTAACAATAGTACAAAATAAAAAGTTTGGAAGAAAAAAAAAAAAAAAAAAAAAAAATCCAATAGGTTTTCAGTAATAACATTTCACTGGCTTATGAAGGGATGTTGACTCTTGTTGAGTATATACTGTTACGTATCTTGATCCTCAAGTGGTTAACTTGATGAATCTAGATAGCACAGAGATATATATTAAGGTATCAGTCAGCTGAAGGCAAAACAAAAGTAAAATCTAATAAAATAATTTCCTGTTGTTGCTTCCTTTCCTTTTGGATCTTAGGACTTGGTATCCTTTATTGACTGATACTCTTTACTTATGAAAAATACTGAAACTAATTAAAGTCATGTAGTATTTATAAAGAATTATTATTTAACCGAAGCTTAGTAGGCTATGGTTATGAACCGAATAAGTTATAGCTAAAGAAGGACTATTAATTTTATAAAAAGTCTTGAAAGATAAATATTAAAGTAAGAATATTTCTGTCTCTTACCCTCTTTGAAATGAATAGATAGTTTTCTTATGTCCTTTTATTTATATTTAATGTAATTATTCTTGGTTCTTGTCTTACGTTAATAGTATTATATTATTATTATCATCAGGAGTAATATCAAAGTCACATAAAAAGTTAGATATATATTTAATAATTAGTTAAATTTATTTCTTAACCACGTAACATTGAGGTTTGATTATGAGTAATTAAAGTTACAGGATCGTTTCATAGATTCGATTCAGGTCTCACTCAAATAATATGAAAAGCAAAATATAATATTTTGAAGCAAAAGAATTTTCTTCAGCTTAGGAAATCACTAGAAGTAATATTAACACAGCCATGTTAGTCTAAGGCGATATTACTAATACGAGACAATAGCATCACCGTACTAAGCACCATTAAGCAATGTAAGCTTAATTAAAAAAAAATGAAAGAACTCTTAAGTATTAATATAAAACAATAGTATTACTTTCATCATAACCCAATTACTTAAAGAGTTGCTTTAGTCCACAAGTTAGTCAACTAAAATAGTTAAGTACATAATAATAGCGTTAACGTTAATTCGCAATTAAATAGTTAAACACATAATAGTAGTGTTCACGTTAATTCCCAATCAAATAGTTAAACACATAATAGTAGCTTTCACGTTAATTCCCAGTCAAATAGTTAAACACATAATAGTAGCATTAACGTTAATTCCCAGTCAAATAGTTAAACACATAATAGTAGCATTAACGTTAATTCCCAATCACATATCTCACTAACCAACATAACATAAGTGTTTACACCGAACACACTTAACACACATTTATATAATCTGACTGACAGTCACAATCCCATTATAATACTTCACCCCGTCTTCCTCCAGCTGCAAGTTCACCTTCCCCAACTCCAAATGAGACTGATTTGAATGCCCACAACTCGGGTCTTATATACCAAACAATGATGGTGTAGGAACGAATCAGGAGGCGGCGGGTGGTGCCGGCTCCAATCATAGCTCCTCGAATCACATAACAGGTGCATGGTCCACTCACAGCTCCTGGCGTCGATCATACGTCATAGCATCGGTCATCGAGGTGTGAAGGCTAGCATGCTGGTATGGGGCGAGATGGTTTGCCCACTCGCTCGTTCGCTAGTCTGCTTCACCACTTGGGTAGTTTGGCTCCTTGAACTCTAATTCTAACTCTTAAATTAACATACAGGGCTCCGTATGTCAGAATACCTATTGGTATTTTCAGGATTTCGATTTGTTTAAACCTAAATAACCGGTCGGTCCCCTTAACCCTCCAGCCCCGGCTATGTATTATATATATATTCCTCGAAACCCGGGTGTTTTGGCCGAAAAACTTCTAGGCTAGGCTACCGTATATTCGTTAATCAGACTGCTTCCCGCATTCCCGCGCATCCCCAAGCGTAGCTGTGTTATTTACCTGTAGAATGGCATTAAGTAGAGCTCTCTAAGTCAACTGGTTGAGCTGTGATGATGATTTCATTGGAGATAACTTTATGGCCAAAACAGCCACTTTACACCACTTTTCGATACTTAACAACAACATACAGGCACACACGAACAAGCGACGCTCTCCTTCTTGTGGCCGGAGATGCGGGGCGTCGTTCCAGCCGGCTGTTGTTTACATGCGTCGGACCGACGCCTCGCACACGAAGCTCACAGGCTTTCAACCACTGGGCGTTCAAGAGGCCTTCCGGGTACCTGTTATATGCTTTTTTATGGGCGTTCAAGAGCCCTTCCGTGGTGAGAGGGTTAAGGGGGGTGATACATACTGTATTAACCGCCAAGGCGGGAAATAAATTAGATGCGCGAAGTAGCCTAATTTTGAGCATAATGTAAACAAAGCGATCGACATTACTCCCGCGAACACAACTCTTCCACCGAGTATCTTTATATCTTGTCTATTATTATTAATATTAGTGTCACAATTAATTTTTCGGTGTTTCGTATACCAAAAAAGGGTGTAGCTTGGTGATGGATGTGTGGAAACCTAGAAAAAAAAAAAAAAAAATATGAGACACTTTTCAACACTAACTCTTGTCTAGCAGACAACAAAATAACAAACTCCGATTCTTCTTCTTGATTTTGGAGGTGCGCGGCGTCGCTCCGACCGGCTGTGTTTACATGCGTCGGACGCACAGCTTTCAAAACAAGCTTAATAGGCTTTCAAGCTTACGGTGCTCAAGAGCCCATCCGTGTTTCGGGCCCTAGTTTGTTATGGGTGCCTCAGAGCCCTTCCGGGAACCGAGGGTTAAATTGTGATTAACACCCCCGCTTTTAGCAACTACATAATTATCAGACTAACCTCGGAGGATTCATAGTCAGCACATAATATTTTGTTTGTTTTGTTTTTACATTACACTAACCAAACAACCTTACCTAACCTATCCTAGTATTATGGGTGGGAGCTGCCACCCCCGCTGGTTGAACCAAGTGTTAACTAGGTTATATAAATCGAGGGATAAAAAGGCTGTCCGGGGTCTCTTAAATTTTTACCAATAATAATTAGGTCTAGACAAACCTCGGAGGATTCATGGTCAGCAAATACAAACTAGACTACTGTAGGCCCTAACCTCGGAGGATTCATGATAAACAGCCCGCTAACACTAAACCCCTACCAAACAGACACTAGATTTTCAATGTTCTTATGCTCTTAAATTTTCATTAACCTAACTAAACAAGCCAACCTAACCTAACCTAGTGTCCGTAGTGGGGGCTGCCGTCCCCACAGCCCCGCTGTTAGTAACTACAAAATACAAATTTGACTAACCTCGGAGGCTAAGGCAGTCCATGTAAGTTATTTCACAGTTCCAACAGGCTGGTATGATAGGTGAACTACTATTCCTTACATTGGGTGGATTGATTTGGTGGAGTTGGTTGCAAGTGACCTGTACAATAGGTTCCAAATCAAAACTGCTATAATCGGATCAGCCACAGTTTCCTTACCAAACTTTTCCCAACTTAACCTAACTCAGCCTAACATGACCAACCAAACCTTACCTTACCTTACCTTACCTTACCTTACCTTACCTTACCTTACCTTACCTTACCTTACCTTACCTTACCTTACCTTACCTTACCTTACCTTACCTTACCTTACCTAACCTAACCTAACTAACCAAGCCAATTCTAAGCTAACCTAACCTAGACTGATTAGGATTGTGGCCGTTTTGATCTGATTCCGTACAATATGTAGCCTTTGATGATAACATAGGCAAGTGGGCGGGTGCCCAACCCCAAAAGGGATTGAAATAGGGGAGCTATCCCCCCGCCAAAGGCGGCTCTCTAGGGCCTTTCCTAGCTGATGCTGAGAGGATTCGGTTCTAGTCATGTGGTGATGGGCTAGTCTATCAGAGTGAGAACCGAGTGATCTCTGCCATACCCATAGCTTACTCTGACTGTTCCTTTTACTTACCGTAAAACCGGGTCGCTTCGGACTGCGGTGATAACTTCGGATATCGGCGATAATAAGTAATTAGCCATTGTCATTATACAGTACAGTATAATGAAAACGCTTTTTATGGTTTTTTTGTGGGGTCCGTTTAGAGAAATGGCAAAGGAAGAGCATGTAAAAGCCCTAGGGAACTGACATGAGTATATGTACACAAAAAGAATATTATATTTATGACGAAAATTTGTACATTTTTCGCTACCCTGCCAAACTTCTATCACCCCGAAGAAATTTGTTTGTATGAATGATGTTGTGACTGATATAATTTTGTAGTAACATTACCAGAGACAACATCCACCAAAGGAAATTTGTTACACTTGTACAGTATAACGCTCTAGCTAGAACACTATCATTTAACCTATTGTGTTTTCCCCCCAAAAAAAATTTGACTTCGGACATGGAACAAACAAATCGTTTGTTATTATTTGCCCGATGAAAATAATTCATAATACTTGGCCATCATTAAAATGGTGGTTAAAGATCAAATAATCATTCTCTGAGTCCAAAAACCCATAAAAATTTGATAATATGCTAACCGATTTATGTATTTAGGACAATTCTGGATATATAATACAGTACTGTATAATATATAAATTAGGAGAGGCATATATCTTGTCCAAAAAAATTGTTATCTGCCGTAAGAAACACCAACACATACGTTATACCTATAAAAATGCTCAAATTCTTAAAAATGTATATGCAGTGATAGAGTACTGTATACATACCTATATATTTTCACTAGGCCTAGTTAATTTTAGAGTTATTGATTTGACAGCATTGGTTATTTTTCCTGCTCAATATTTTCTAAGAGTGAGTTCAATGCCTAACGAGAACAGATCTAAAAAGAAAATCTGTTAAACATCGTATATAACCCCCTCCCATACTGATTATACAGGCCTAAAAGTATTGACTGTGCATTTTCCAGTAAGACATCGGACAGGAATAAGCAGCAATAATAAAATATTCATATAAAATAGTAGGAACCGAAAAATGAATGAAATATAACCACAAACGTACGTCCGAAGTTCCCCTCCGTTTGTCCGAAGTTATCCCAGCTTTCTTGGCAATCATTTTCCATAAGAAATCACTGTATGTCCGAAGTTATCCATACATGTCCGAAGTCAGCCACTTTTGAGATGACTTCGGACATCATTTAGGATAAGGATCGCTCTCTTATTATGGGGGATAATTTTAGGGGGCTTCCTGGATTACCGCGCACTATCACCACACTTCACTTGACCTAGTTAAATCTCTATAATGTGTTTACAGTCAGGAGAAATTGTTAAAAAAAACTAGAATAATTTCCGTAGTTACCCAGTTTTACGGTATATATTTTCTAGATCTCAAGTGACGGCGTCTCTTCCGTGGATTGACCTCCCAATCTACCAAGATTGGAAGCCAAAGCGTCACATTTTTCCTTTGCCCCTCGACTTTCTCTTCATAATTGCTGAGGGGCACAGGGCCCTGGGTGGGGCTTTGGTTTCCTGGGCTTTTCCGCACCCTCCTCAGCTCCCCGCCATGGAGTGGCTTCGGTCACCCAGGCTTTATTGTGGTAGGCAGAGAGGGTTTTGTGGGGGCGCTCGGTTATGGCCTTGGCCTTGCTCGGGGCCTTGGGGCTGTTCGGCCAGGCAGTCTGGGGACCAACAACAACAACAACACCAACCTCGGAGGATTCATGGTCAGCAAATAAATATTGGATTAACCTCGGAGGATTCACGGTCACCAAATACATATTAGACTAACCTCGGAGGTAAAAAAAACCCTAACGAGGTTAGTCAATATAAATCAGACTAACCTTGGTCATTCAATTACTGTTTGAATATCAATATGCTAATTACAGTGCACTAATTATGTCGTAATACTTGTTATGTGAAAAATATACAAATCCACAAACGGAAGCCACCTCCTACATACCGGTACTGTAGATCTACCGCAATATTTAATTAAGTGGGCTAAGAGTTGATCAACATGGCTAAATTGCAGATAATGTTTCAACATCACTTTTTCTTAGATATAATTCATGCCCCCTGCACCTACAGTATTACATATAGGCTCATACAGAGCATGGAGGGAGTTGGAGTTTGAGGAGATGGTAGAGGATATGATTCAGTCGTTGAGAAGATTGCTTTTAAGGAAAAATCGATTGATCTTGGTAGGAGATTTCAACTGTAGTGAGGTTGATTGGGAATCAAGAGATGCAGGGCCAAATCAGAGATCTTGGGGAAGTCGGCTAGTGGAGTTGGTTACGGAAAATGTACTTGCACAACATGTGAAGGAAAATACAAGAATGAGGGGTAATAACGAACCTTCTAAACTCGATCTGATTTTTACAAAAGATCCTCACGAAATTAGTGATATAAACTATCTATGTCCTGTAGGTAAAAGTGATCACCTATTACTAAAATGGAAGTTGACCTCGAGTAATGCCAATAGATTAGACAATAGCTACATAAATGACAGATTAAATTATAGTAAAGCTGATTGATCCTTGAAAAGATATTTAGAGGGAGTAGATTGGGATCTTGTTTTTAAGGAACAGGACGTACAAGGTAAATATAGTAGATTCCTCGAAATTTATAGAGTAGGAACCAATCTGTTTGTCCCAAAATATAAAACTGGAAATTTTACTAAGCATAAAGATTGGTTTAATTTGAAATGCAAAAGAGCTTTGGGTAGGCGTGATGCAGCTTCGGCTAGATTAAGAAGAAGGAACACTGAGAGTAATCGGAATAAATATAAACAGGAGAGGAATAGATATGTTAACATAATTAGGCAAGTTAAAATGAACTATGAGAAGAACATAGTAAATAAATGTGAAAGTGACCCTAGATTATTTTATAAATATATAAACAGTAAGTTGAAGGTAAAGAAACAAATTACTAAATTAACCCTCTCACCACGGAAGGGCTCTTGAACGCCCATAAAAAAGCATATAACAGGTACCCGGATGGTATCTTGAACGCCCAGTGGTTGAAAGCCTGTGAGCTTCGTGTGCGAGGCGTCGGTCCGACGCATGTAAACAACAGCCGGCTGGACCGTCGCCCCGCATCTCCGGCCACAAGAAGGAGAGCGTCGCTTGTTCGTGTGTGCCTGTATGTTGTTGTTAAGTATCGAAAAGTGGTGTAAAGTGGCTGTTTTGGCCATAAAGTTATCTCCAATGAAATCATCATCACAGCTCAACCAGTTGACTTAGAGAGCTCTACTTAATGCCATTCTACAGGTAAATAACACAGCTACGCTTGGGGATGCGCGGGAATGCGGGAAGCAGTCTGATTAACGAATATACGGTAGCCTAGCCTAGACGTTTTTCGGCCAAAACACCCGGGTTTCGAGGAATATATATATAATACATAGCCGGGGCTGGAGGGTTAAGAGTTGATGCTAGGACGTATGAAAATGTATCGGACATGTGTGAGGTAATGAATAACAAATTGGGGTCAGTTTTTACTAGAGAGGAAGGTTTTGACGAACCACAGGCGGGAGTACTGGAGTGGTCTTAGTAAGATTGAAATAACTAGAGATGAGCTGTTAACTGTGATGAGAGGACTTGAAGTAAGGAAAGCTATGGGACCGGATGAAGTGTCTGCCTGGGTTTTAAAGGAGTGTGCAGAGCAATTAGTGGAGCCAGTGAGGGACATAATTCAAGCTTCCTTAGATAAAGGACAGATTCCTGTTGAATGGAAAAGAGCAAATATCATCCCGATATACAAGAATGGAAACCCTGAGGACCCTCTAAACTATAGACCAGTTTCACTTACTAGTATTGTATGCAAGATTTGTGAAAAGCTAATTAGGAAGAGATGGATGAAAATGTTGGAGAGAAAGAAGATAATAACCCCAAAGCTATTTGGATTCAGAGAAGGGACATCTTCTGTTACCAGTTTGCTATGTTATTACAGTAGGGTGATAGATGTACTCCAAGAAAGAGGCGGATGGGTGGACTGCGTCTACTTAGACCTTTCCAAAGCATTCGATAAGGTACCACATAAGAGATTGTTATCTAAGCTTGAGACGCTAGGATGTGTCAGGGGGAGTTTGCTGAAATGGATGGAGAGCTATCTAACAGATAGGGAAATGAGGACCAACATTAGAGGAACTTACTCATCGTGGCGGAAAGTTGAGAGTGGTGTGCCGCAGGGATCTGTGTTGGCACCTCTCATGTTCCTTATGTACGTGAATGACCTGCCGATAGGCATAAATTCCTACATGTCAATGTTTCCAGACGACGTAAAAATTATGAGACAAATAACAAATAAAAGTAGTTGTGAGGAGCTGCAAGGGGATTTAGATAGAATATATGAATGGAGCACCAAGTGGAAAATGAAATTTAATATAAGTAAATGCCATGTGTTAAATATGGGAAGAAGTGTGAATAGACCAAATTGGGAGTACAGGATGGGAGATAATATAATTAGCAAGGCCGAAAAAGAAAAGGATTTAGGGTTGATTATACACGATAATTTGTCGCCAGAGAAACATATTAACAAGCTCTTTAGCGGAATGTATGCAATGGCCGGGAATATGAGAGTTGCTCTGAACTACTTGGATGAGACCATGGTAGCGAAAATTATGAAAAGTATGATTAGACCAAGATTGGAGTATGCAGCAGTGGTGTGGTCCCCGCATCTAAAGAAGCATATTCACAAGTTAGAAAGAATCCAGAGAGCAGTTACTAGATTGGTTCCAAGTCTCAGAGAACTGCCATATGAAGGGAGGCTAGACAAATTAAATCTACCAAGTTTAAAAGAGAGGAGAGAGAGGGGAGACATGATAATGATGTACAAATGCACCCGGGGGCTGGAGAGGCTGGATAGGGAGGATATGTTAATTATGGATACAGGAATAACTAGAGGCCACAGCTACAAAGTAAAAAGACCTACCTGCAAGAACGATATCAGGAAGTTTAGCTTCCCCTATAGATGTATTGACAAATGGAATGGGCTGGAGGAGGAGGTGGTAGGGGCAAGGAACATCCATATTTTCAAGAAAAAATTGGATAAAAAGTAGACTGAGAGACGGGACAACACGAGCTTAGCTCAACTCCTGTAAACTACAATTAGGTAAATACAATTAGGTAAATACACGTCATTGACTAAATATTATGTTTTCCTCTCTTCCCTTCGAGTGTCAAACCTTTATTGAATTCCTAATACTGTACCTTACATTTTATTTATATTATTTTTTGTCTAGGTGGTTCCCTAATTGATGACGTTCCCTAGGAACTAAGTAAAGGGTATCCCCCTAGGATATTCTTTTTATGTATTCGGGTTGAGCTTAGCATTCTCCGGGCGCCCTCCTGGAGACCCGGGGAGCTCTTATATACATATATATAAGGCTCTCTCATCATTGACGGAGAGAACCACTACTAAATAACTATTTCAGAATTGAAGGGTAGAAATTACACTTCCTGGGCACTTTTCACTACCTCATTTTTGTGCTCCTAGGGTTAAAGGGTACCCCCTAAGAGTATTATGGTTCTTTACCGACAGTTGGAAGGTCAAACCAGGCCCTTAGAGACCCGGAAGAAGCCAATTATTACATATAGGCTCTCACGTCATTGACTAAATATTATGTTTTCCTCTCTTCCCTTCGAGTGTCAAAACTTTATTGAAGAAAACTTCCATGTAGTGGAAGGGGTATTGTGGCATGGATAAAGGAAACATGTCGGAACAAAGTATTCTGCCATGGCCATCCTTTAGTGCAGGAGGAATAAAGACACTGGAGATAATTATGACTGAAACCGCACCTCGTGTGAACCACTCAGTCTTTATAATTATCTTACAGTTTCTTTCAGTAGATCCTTCTGGAAAAAGGCAAACTAGGCCTGTGTATCCAGCTCAGTACCAGTACTTGCACTGCTGCGGTCGTTCACGGTGTTGGCGGCGGCGGTAGCAGACGCAACATTTTTACTATTCTGTATTTTTGTTTTATAATCAAACTTCAAATCTTGTCTTCCCCATGCTTTATCAAGATTACTTTCAAACTCCCTTATTGATTCGGAATCGACTACACACTGGGGCAGTGCGTTCCACTCATTTACCACTCTATCACAAAATGAGTTCTTTGCCTTCTCAAGCCTATTTCTTTCTTTGTAAATTTTCTTAGAGTGTCCTCTCGTTCTTGTTCCCTCCCGCATCAAGAAGATACCTTCACACACATCCTCATCGTACTTTCCTGACACTATCTTAAAAGTCTCTATCATATCCCCTCTCTTTCTCCTATATGCCAGTGTTGGAAGCCCCAGTGTCCTCAACCTCTGCTCATAGCCCGCGTTCTTCAACGTTGGTACCAGCTTGCTAGCTCTCCTCTGCACTTTCTCCACTGCTTCTATATCCTTTACCATATATGGAGCCCACACCTGGTTCGCATATTCCAGGTGCGGCCTAACCAGCGCTGTATCGAGATTCCTGAATATTTCTTCATCAAGTGACACAAATGTCCTCCTTATCAGCCCTACAATTCTATTGGCTTTGTTTATCTTTTCCCCTAAATGTTCTGAGAAATTTAACTTATTGTCTATCACTACTCCTGTATCCTTTTCTGCATTCACTTCCTCCATCGCTTCATACATACTGTATCCTACCTTGTCTATCTTGCTTGTCCCAATCCGCATGTACTTGCATTTTTTTGGATGAAAAGGCATTAACCAATGCTCGACCATCCCTTCATGCCCTCCACATCTCCTTGAAGCAAACCCACATCTTCCTTACTCCTCACTCTTCTATACAGCTTAGTGTCATCCGCATACAGGTATACCTCACTTCCATTAGTTATAACTTCAGGTAAGTCGTTGATAAATATAACGAACAGCAGTGGTCCCTGAGGTACCCCACTTGTAATTTCCCTCCACCCCGAGCCTATTCCATTAACCAGTACCCTCTGTCTCCGATCTTTCAGGAAGGCTTCTATCCATTTCACACATTTCTCCCCTATATTATAGCTTCTAACTTTCTCTATTAACCTTTTATGTGGGACCTTATCGAAGGCCTATATAAAATCGCAATATAACACGTCTATTACATCACCATCTTCTAGAATTTGCATCCAATCATCTACCACCTTAATTAGCTGTAGTACCGTCGACATCCCCGGCAAGAATCCGAACTGTCTCCCACTGAAAAGTTGGTTTGACTTCATATGCTCCATTATTCCTTCTCTAATTACCGTTTCCATTAGTTTACACACAACACTTGTCAAACTGACTGGTCTATAATTCCCTGGGTCATTTCTCTTTCCCTTCTTAAATATAGCTGTTATGTTCGCCTCTCTCCAGTCCATCGGGATTTGTCCTGTATTAAACGATATGTTAGTGGCATGAATGATGGAACAAAAGAGAGAGAGGTTCTGGAAGTGTTAGTGAATGCCAGGCTGGATGTATGTGGAATGACAGAGACCAAATGGAAAGGTTCAGATGTGAGAGAATGGGAATGTGGAATGGGTGTGTGTGCTGGAGTGAGTGAAGGAACAGCGAGAGAAGGTGCATGTTTGTTTGTAAGTAGCAAATGGAAGGAATGTGTAAGAGAGTATGGGTCTGTGGGTTCAAGGATTGTGTGGGTGAGAATGAAAGTAGGAATACAAACGTGGGTGATTGTATGCGTGTATGCCCCGACAGAGGATATACTTGAAAGAAAGAAAGAGGAGTTCTGGATGAATGTGGAGGCGTGCCTGGAGAAGTTTGACAAGAACGAAAGAATATTTCTGATTGGGGATATGAATGGTAAGGTGGGTGATAGGAAAGTTGAGGGAGTGGTGGGAGGGTGGGGGGTACCATCAGAGGTGAATGGGAATGGTAGTGCACTTGTGGACGTATGTGTGGGAAGGAGGCTGTGGATAGCCAACACCTTCTTCCGACACAGAATGATCCACAGGTACACGTGGAAACGGATGTTGACGATGAAAGATAAGACAGTGGTGGAACGAAAGTCATTGATTGATTATGTATGTGTGGATGAACGAATGAAGAAATCTGTGATGGATGCTAGGGTGTATAGGGGTATTGGAGGGGGTCTGTCTGATCATTATGTAGTGGTAGCTAAGGTTAGGATACAAAAGAAGTGGGTGAGGAGAGCGGGAGGGAGGCGAGAGGAGGGTGGAATGGTGAGGAGGGTGGAGAGGTTGCAGGAGGAGGAAGTCAGGGAGGAGTACAGGAGAGCAGTGGAAAGACGACTAGGTGGGTTCGACCTGGAAGTTATGGAGGAAGTGGAGGAGATGAGCAAGGTGTTTAAGGATGAGATCTGTGCAGCATGTGAGGAGGTGTGTGGAGTGAGGAGAAGAGGGAGGGGAGTGAAAGGTACAGCATGGTGGACAGAAGAGGTAAGAATAGCTGTGGAAGAAAAGAAGAAAGCATATAGAGTGTGGTTGGGTAGTAGAGGGAATGAAGATTCCGAGAGACAGAAACGAGCGAGGTACGTGGAGAGTAAGAGGGTGGTGAAGAGAGTAGTGAAGGAAAGTAAGAGAAGAGTAGATGAGGAATTTGGAAGGAATCTGAGTGTAAAATGGAGGGAGAGTAAGAAACTGTTCTGGAAAGAAGTCAAGAAAGTTAGGGAAGGTAGCAAGGGAAACAGTAAGGGTGTGAAAGATAAGAATGGGAGAATGCTAGCCGAGAAGCAAGAGAGAGTCGAAAGATGGAGGGAGTACTTCAGTGAGTTGCTAAATGAAAGGAATGAAGAGCCAGCAAACATAGCTGGATATGGTATGGGAGGGAGAAGAAGAGAAGTAGTGGAGGAGGAGGTGGGGATCAGGAGGTCAGAAGTGTGGGAAGCCATGAAAAGAGTGAAGTTGGGGAAAGCACCAGGAACAGATGGAGTGTGTGGGGAAATGTTGAGGTATGGTGGTGAGATAGTGATAGAATGGGTATGGAAAATGTGCAAACTAGCATGGGAGAAGGGGACTGCACCCGATGACTGGAAGACTGGCATAATAGTCCCCCTATATAAGGGCAAAGGGGAAAGAGGAGTGTGTGGTAACCACCGAGGAATATGTCTTCTAAGCGTAGTAGGGAAGGTATACAGTAGGGTAGTGATTGAGAGAGTGAGAGTGAGAACGGAGAAATGGATAGGCGACGAGCAGGGAGGTTTTAGGAAGGGAAGAGGATGTGTAGATCAGATTTTTACCCTGAATTGTGTTGTGGAGAAGTATCTGGAGAAGAAACAAAAGGTGTATGTTGCCTTTATGGACTTGGAGAAGGCCTATGACAGAGTGGATAGAGAAGGTTTGTGGAAAGTACTTAGAATATACGGAGTAGAGGGCAAGTTGCTGAAAGCAGTGAAGAGCATGTATGAGGGTGCAAAGGCGGCAGTACGTGTGGAGAGTGAGCAGAGCGAGTTCTTTGACCTGAATGTTGGTTTGAAACAGGGGTGTGTGATGTCCCCGTGGTTGTTTACTGTATATATGGATGGAGTCATGAAAGAAATACTATCAAGAGCAGTGAATGTTGGTGTATCGCTGAAAAGGGAGGGAATTGAGTGGAAGCTACCTATACTGCTGTTTGCGGATGATACAGTTCTGATGAGTGATAATGAATGGGAGTTGCAGGGTCTGGTAAATGAGTTTGGAACAGTGTGCGAAAAACGGAATTTGAAGGTAAATACGGGGAAGAGCAAGGTTATGGTCTTCGAAAGGGGTGAAGTCACAGAGTGTGAGGTGAAGCTGAACGGTCAGGCTATGGAGATCGTCAACTCTTTTAAGTATCTGGGCAGTGTGTTGAGTAAAGATGGGACTATGGATGAAGAGGTGCGGGAGAGGGTACAACAGGGGAAGAGGGTTGTAGGAACGCTAAAAGCAGTAACAAGAAATAGGGTGGTCAGTATGGAAGTGAAGAAGTCCTTGCATGACAGTGTGGTAATCCCGACACTGACTTACGGAAGCGAAGCATGGACGTTGGTTGAGAGACTCAGACCAAGAGTGAGAGCAGTGGAAATGAATTACTTAAGGAGTGCGTGCGGAGTTACATGGAGGGATAGACAGACTAATGAGGAAGTAAGAAGGAGGTGTGGTGTGGAGGTAGATGTGCTGGAAAGTGTGAAAAGGAACAACTTGAGATGGTTCGGCCATATGGAACGTATGGAAAGCGAGAGAATGACTAAGAGGGTGTACGAGAGCGAGGTGGAGGGACAGAGGGGGAGAGGTAGACCGAATATGAGGTGGAAGGATGGAGTGAGGAACTACATGAACGAAGGCGGTGCTGGTTGGGGGGAGGGGCGTCGACTGACTGGGGACAGAGGTGCATGGGGGCGGTTCGTTCGTGGCCACCCCTTCGGGGATCACGGCGTCAGGCAATAGATAGATAGATAGATGTTCGCCTCTCTCCAGTCCATCGGGATTTGTCCTGTATTAAACGATACCTCAAATAACATTTTCAATGGCTCTACTAACATCTCACCTCCTTCCTTTATGATTCTTGGGTGTATCCCATCTGGTCCCGGTGACTTACTTCTGTTCATTTTTTCTATAGCCCTTCTTATTCTAGCAAGGGAAAACTATTTCCCATGGAAAAATGGGAAAACTCTATCTATGTCCTGGGTAAACACATCCACATTACTAAACATAATCCTTAATCCATCTACCATTCCTTCAGCAATTACACCATCCCGCTCCTCCTGTCCTGCATAATTATGCAGGCACGGTCGCGCTAAAAGGACATTCAAATGCCTTCAGACTGTTTTGCACTCACATATTCACCATTTTGCCAACTAGAAAAACATAAATCTAACACAAGCCATCAAACTTCAATGCTGAATAATAACAGGTATCTTCACTAGAATTGTTGTTTTCAGATGATCATAAATTGTCATGTTCCTATCTTGACTACTCAGCTATTATGAGGCCTTTGCAGATATATATGTTATTGATAATGAAAACTTGGCATCAATATTATGTAGATACATAGTAACTCTATTTTATTTTTGCAGAGCCGATTGGAATATTCGCAGAGTCGGTGGGCCTAACGAGGAAGAATCTTTTGACAATGCTCCCAAATTTGGCTGTGCCTTCCATGACCAACGGCCTCATGTGCGAGATAATAACACTGGTTCGCCGGCAGTCCCTCAATGTTAAGAAACTAGCAGAGCTGCTGTGTTACATATATAATCACAAAATCTGCCCCAATGCTCTGATGAACAAACTGAACAAAATCAAAGACACCAAGACCCTGTATGCCAAGAGTCGAAATAACAGTCTAAAACTAGGTGAGCGGTACATTAACTACTTGTCCGAGACTTTTGTGCCCCCTCCACCTTTGCAGACTAGGAAGGTAGGGGAGGCACATAGTTCCAACATCGTTTTATCCGTGGATGGTTGCAAATCAGTAGCATCAAATTATTTGCTGGAACAGTCATCTGGAATGAGTAAAGATCAGAAAAGTCTACTCACAATTAAGAAGGCTAATTCAAAATCGGCTAAAAAAGCTAGCCACAAAGCTAAACAGAATGCAATAATAGAAACTTTTCAGATAAAAAAAGAAGTGGTAGAACAGAAGGCAGTTAAAATTTTGAAAACACCATTGATAAAGAAGACCAAGAAACCTACCATCCACACTGCAGTGAAGAAACTGAAAAAATGCCTCAACCCTAAGCCAAGTCCACAGAAGCAGCCCTCCTCTAGCCAATCATCCCCTTGCAGTTTCTTTATTCCCCCCGTAATGCCGAACCCATACGTTAAGTTGGACGCCGAGGTGCGCTCTGCTCTGGGTGGCTTACAAGTTCAAATGCAAGAAATGGAGGACAGATTTACTCAGATGAAGAGCCAAAAAGAATGCCTAGAGGATACGTGCTTTTTGAAGGAAAAGGAGATCAGGCGCCTTAATGGACTGCTTGGGCAAATTGACTCAAGAAAGCATCTCACCCGTGTGCTCCAGAGGAAAGAGGCTTCAATTAACCTGTGGAGGAAGAAATATTTTGATTTGTATGCTTCAGTGGCAGTCAGTGCGGATGGGGCCAATATGATCAACAAAAGCCCCCAGAAGAAACAAGTATTCAATAGGAACAATGAAACCATGGACAATTTAGTAGATGCTGATTCCAATTTAGGGAAAAAAGTTAAGAAAAGAACAAACGAGGATGGCAAAGTCAATAATTCCAAGAAGAGGAAAGTTGTGGCTGCTTTTGATGTAGAGGAAATCAACCCCAAAATCAAGGAAGAGGTGGACGATGAAGAGATTATCTCATTCGACGAAAGCTTTGACAGCGATGTGGAAACAAGACCTTGTGACGAAATTCAGGCTATTCTAAACAACAAGTTCAGGAAGAAAAAATTGCGCCGCCGCCAGACCTCAGAAGCCGACACAAGCATTGAGATCAAGAAGGAGATTAAAGAGGAAGACGACGGGCTCTTCCACTTCACCGGGATACTGCCTAACGGTGTAGAAATATCCATCAGCACGGCGGAAGAGGATGAGGCGGAGGATATCGTCACGGAGCGAGTGGAGTTGATGGACGGGATCTATCTGGAAGGACAAGGGAATCAGTCCGATATTATCACTCAAGAGACAGTCAAGATGCTTGAGAAGATGTTTGAACAGCAGGAGTCCGGTAAAGCAAGCCACACCGCAGAAGATGACGATGATGATGATGATGCAAATCTTGACAATGTTGTCGATGATTATGATGAAATGAAGGACATAGACGAGGTGAATGTGGATCAGAGGATTGACGAGGAAGAGGCATCAGTCGCTGAAAAAGAAGGTATATCAAAGAAGGCAATGAAAAATCCACCAAACACCCAAGAAGAGAGAGGAGATCAAGAAACAAAGGAGGTGTTGAAAGAAACGATTGTGAACCAAAATGGCGACGAAAATGATATAGTTAGTGTTAAGGAAGAAGTGATAATTACCAAAGAAGCAGTTATGTTGGATGAAAAACTAGAGAAAACTACTCAAAAAGAAGCAGGCACTAAGAAAGCACTTAAAAACGACATAAATATCACCAGTAGCCCCAAAAAGACAGAAACCAAGGAAGTTGATGACAAAAAAGTGAACAGAAAGAAAGACACAAAGCAAAAACATGTCCTGGGAACAAGCAAAACTAAGCTAAATCATACCCATGGAGCCAATATAACAAAGCTAAAACATATGCAGGGAACAGCTAACACAAAGCTAATGCGTATCCAAGGAACAAGTAAAGCCAAGCTAATGCGTATCCAAGAAACAGATAAAAGAAAGCTAAAACTGAACCAGAGAACAAAAAAGGCTAAGTTAATTCATATATTAGCCGAAACAAAGGTGAAACGCACTGATGAAACCAAGCAGAAAAATATCCAAAAAGCAAATAAAGACAGGGAAGGTCTTAACGGATTAGAAGCGTTAACGATCAAAGACGAATGTGAAATTAATGAAACTTTAACAGAGAAAACAACCCAGTCAAGCACCCAAGAAGAAGGTGAAAGATTGCAGGATTTGGAGAAGAAAAAGGGGAGTGAGAAAGCCAGCCAAATAGAAAGCAAAACAATAGATAATTTGGAGGAAACTAGAAATTTGCAAAAAGAAAAAAGAAATAATCTTGACAATGATGACGTGAATCAAATAAGAACAAACAATGATGAATTCAAGAAAGATTTTGGTGAGAAAGAAACTAATAGTGTAACTACCCAAGAAGATGAAGGAAAGGAGAAATTTGAAAAGAAAAATACAAATCAAAGAAGTACCCATACTGAAAAAAGAAAGAGGAATATTTGCAAGAAAAAACCCAGTGACAAAAGTACCTCAAAAGATAAAAACAAGAAGGATACAAGCAACACAGAAGCTAATGATAAAAGCACCTCAAAATGTGAAGTAAAAGATAAACTCGGCAAGGAAGAGGCAGATCAGATAGGTGCCCCAGAATCCAGTCAAATGAAGGGAGATGTTCAAGAGAAGGAGCAGGACCAAGCGGGCAGCCAAAACATTGAAATGAAGGAGATATTTGCCAAGTCTGAAACAAATCGGACGAGTAATTCGCAAGACGCAACAAAAAACAAAGTTAAGGAAAATGTTGAAACTGAACAGCTACTTACTAATCACAGACCAGCCAAAAAGACAAAAATATCGTCCAAACCAAAAGGCGGCGAGACCAGCGCTATTCAAGATACAGCTAAAGAAGAAGGAAGCTCCATCGAACGAGATCAGCCAAGTGATCAAGATACAGCTAAAGAAGAAGGAAGCTTCATCGAACGAGATCAGCCAAGTGATAGCCAAGAAACCCAGCAGACCAAAGAGATGTGTAAAGAACAAAACATTAAGTATGACATTCTTGATTCTAAGAGATCCACTGAAATGAAAAAAGCAGAAGTGAATGAAAGTAAACAAAATATTAGAGAGCCAGAAATACAGAATGAAACATCGGGCAAAAATCAAGAAGAAAACAAATTGATATACCAAGCGGGCAAAGACACTGCGACAGTTTCAAGTAACATTACCCAGATTGTGGAAGTCAAAGTGGAAGTGTTGGACATGGAATCCTTAAGTGAGCTCACATCTGACGATGAAAGGAGTTCAAGTTTGGAGAAGGAAGTGGATTCTAAGTCACAGGACGCAAGCAATGTCGCAGAGTTTGCAAGTAGCACAACTCAGGAAAAGGAAGCAGATTCCATACCCCAAAATACAAATAACATCAAAAAGTTTGTCAACAGTAAGACTAAACTAGTAAGCAGTGGGGGTATTTCCAGAAACCAGACCAGACCAACAGTAATGAACAAGCCTGTCATCACAGTATTGAAAGGAAAGCCTTCTAGCAGCATAGGGCCTGTCAAGTTGATATCAACTTCTTCAACAAATATCCCAGATGAAATTAATTTGAAAAGAGTCTCTGCAATGAATGCCTCAGGGAAAATAGAATTGAAAACAATTTCTGCAACAAATGAATCAAGTAATGTGATGACAACAACTACCTCTGAAACAGATGCCGTAGCGGTACGCGATACTAAGTTGAAAACAATAACTGCAACAAACTCACCAAATAACCTTGTAAAACTAACCAGCAGTGTGTTAGGAAATGATCGGGGAACTCTGCAGACAGGAAAAATCAAGATATCTGAAAACCTGAATACCCCACCTTTCATCACCTCACTCGGAAAGAAATCAGAATTACACATCCAGGATGAGGGCAAACCTGAAAGTCCAAAACACATAAAATTATCCTCCAGCTCATCTTCCATTGTTTTGCTCGGAAAAGATTTAGAACCTAGAAAGTATGAAAAATCTTCCTCGAAAGCTTCCATCACCATTCTCAAAAAGGATTCTGAAAAGTGCAACAAGCCAACCAATGTATCAGGGATCACATGGGAAAACATTGGTAAAGGAATTGCCACTAACATGAAAAGCACCTCGACAACCACGTGCCCAAACAATATTGTGAGACTAGTCAGCAAAGCACCAGGAAAAGAAGTCACAAGTCAGCCAAGAAACTTCAAACCACCCGAAAAGTTTATCTCTGATTCTTCCACAAGTTCCCATGGAACTGATCTGGAACTGTACAATTGGGAATCCATTGAGGGTTTGTCCAATATCTCGATTGATGACGATGAGGATATGTCACAGTACTACTCCAAGTTCCTGAATAAAGAACAAGGGTCATTGGATGCAAATACACAGAGCCAAGAGGTGAGGCAGGGGACTTTGGAGGATGAGGAGAGCTCAGATGAGGACAACAAAACTAACATCATCCAAAGGTAAAGTCAAGTTACTTTGTATTCTGGAGATATGTGTCTATCTATCTGCCTACCCATCTAACCATCCACATCTCTCCCTTCCTCCAATACATTATAAGATTATAGGCAAGCGTTTTCATTCTCATGAGGCGAAGCATTTCTTCTTCAACCGCGTTGTGAATAATTGGAACAGACTACCCTCGAACATTGTAAACTGTAATACTGTCGAAACATTTAAGAACCATCTGGATAAACACATGGCAAATAACCCCCGATTAACACAGTTTCTTTCAGAATAACGCGCAACGAAGTGTCAACGCATACCGCAATGTATATTGATTTTCATACATCTGTTCCCTTTCAGAATTGTAGTAACAGAGTTAGCTTAGATTACAAATCAACTTCTTTTTTCTCCCTGTCCTGTCCGATTTTCCGTGGCAGTTTTTCAATACTACATGGTATTTTTCCTATCTGTTTCCATGCCAGCATTAGCTGGAGGGAGTGGTGGGTGGGGAGGAGCCTTCTTCTTTGCTATCCTTTTCTCTACCTCGTAGTCAGTAGATTTTTTTTTTTTTTTTTTTTTTTTTTTTTTTTTTTCCCCCAACTACTCCCTCTTGGGCATAGGCTGATAGCCTTTACACTCTACCGCTGAACACGGTGAGGCCCGTGAGGTCTTGTTCCAGTCTAGGGAGTGAGACATGCGAAGCACCCACTCCCGGCTCGAACCCAACTCCATCTCTGAAGCTGCCTCGCCCCTGCGCTTCACAGTCGCACTCCCCAGGCTCGGACCCTCACTCTCAGAACGCCACCTATTGAGCAATTAACTCACTAGGCATTGCCCCCCTGTAGCATATTTTGAATATGGGAATATTCATACAGTGCTATTTAATCGGGGAACAATGAGGGTATTTTGTTTTGGCATTTCGGTGTGCTGTGGTAATGCACTGAAACTAGGTACAGCACAAATTCCATCCCAATAATATCTTCCCATTGACATATTGGGATTCGAACCCGGGTCCATTGGATTACCAGTCCAGTGGCAAGACCACTCTGCCACACCTCCCCTAGTAGTTTTAGATATCCAAACTGCCCCGTAAGGACCAATAGGTCTGTTGCAGTTTGTTCTCCTTTGTATTCCTTTGTATTCCTTTGTACATACACATACTGTACATGCATATGTATATGTATATGTTTAAAAGTAACCCCTCCATCAATGACACACTGCCAATATTCATATTTGGTGCTCTTTCTGCTTATACAACTCCCATCATTACTCAACACACTGCCCAAATACTTAAATGAGCTGACATTCTCCATAACCTGACCATTCAACCTCGCCTAATGCCCCACACAGTCTCAGACTTATTAGTGTGAATGTTGGTAGTTTGAATCTGCGTGCAAATGAAGTGGCTGAGATGTGTGAGAGTAGGCGAGTGGACGTCTTCTGTGCCCAGGAAACACTCTGGAAAGGGTATGGAGCACAGTGGATTATTGGAAGAAAGAAAATATATAGGATCTACTGGAAGGGGGTTGAGACTGATAAAGCGAAAGGAGGAGCGGGTGTTCTGGTGGCTGAAGAGTGGGTGGAAAGTGTGCTTCAGATTACAAGAGTTAGTGAAATTCTGATTGTTTTGAAATTGAATGTTGGTGAAAGAATTCTGAATATGATATTTGTAGACTGTATGCATCACAGGCTGGCCTACAGAAAGAGATAAAACAGGACTTCTGGAATGACACCGTCAGTGTCATTTCCGGCCTCTCGGAGAATGAAATAACAATCCTGGGAGGGGACCTGAATGGTCACGTGGGAGCATCTGCAGATGGATACGAGGGAGTACATGCATACATACATATCATTTTAAGACTGAGTGCTCCACACATTCGTGCAGTTTCAGTCTCTTGTCCTAATGGCGGCGTTCCAGGCAACCCTGTTAAGGGCTGCTTCACTTGTCAAGTTTTTGGATTTGAGATCGGCACGTATAGTCCGATCCCAGGTCTTCCTCGGTCCACCCCTTGGTGCAGCTCCCTCCACAATCACAGACCTGCATATTTAATAGTGGCCCCTTCATCATTGACGATATCGCCTATTAGTATAATAGCTCCATTCAACACCCCCGCTCTGCCTGCTTCGTTGGTTTCACTTTTGAACACGTGCGGGGGCTGACGGAGGCGGCAGGAGGGGAGTGCATGCCCGCATGCCCACCCTTCCTGCCGCCCCCAACTAATTGTAGTGGGCCCTATCATTTCTCATCCTTTCTGTTTTCCGTTTTTCCCTTCTTCCCGCTTCCCCCTCCTTTGGGAGCACCGTGACTGTCATGAGGTAAACGACCGTACTCACTCTTTGGTTTCGTTGGAGGGTGTTGTGGGTCGGCAATCCCTACACCCGTCGAACTGTGGTACCCGACGTGTTCGAGCGAGGGGAAACTTTTATGCCAAACCCTAACCCTTGTGCTGGGTCGGCGATCGATGGATCGACGGCCCTTAAGGTGCATTAGTCGGGGTGTATATCTGCAAGAATTCCTAGGGCGGTCGTCCCGTCCTCTAATTGTGGCTCCATGGTGGGTTTGGAATCTGACTCAGACTCAGATCACCACCCATAACGAGGGGCGTCGCGCTCCTTGGTGCCGCTAGAAGAGTGGCGAACACATCAAAAGGTATCAAAAGGTATCAAAAGGTAAGATGAATTTAGAAATATTCGTCCTATGGAATCTAAAATTGCCCCCTCCGACGCCGACCCCTGCGAGAAATTGGACTGCCTCAAGGACCCTTCCCCTGCTGCCAACAGTGCCGGAGTTCCCCACTCAGGCATGGCACCCACAGACCTTGGCAAACCTCCTAAGGATACTGTGACGAATTCTCCATCGTCGGGTAGTGAGATCCATCAGGTGATCTCCCCGGCATCAATTCCTATGCACAGTACTGCCTCTGTGATCAATAATAGTGATGACAACCCCACAGTCTTGACTTTAACTTCTAAATTACCAGATTATGATTCTAGCCTTATCCTACCTCTTCATTCCGTTGACAACCTTAATGAAGAAGCTCGGATGCCCTCAGCTGACACCCCTACAGATGCTTCTTGCATCCCTGACCCGTCTGTGACTACATCTGTTACCATCTTCCCTCCGGATGCAGGATCTACTACCTCAATTAAACCTGCTTCTGTACCTCCACAATCTCAACGGGCCATTGATGCAGGTACAGGAAAAGACCTTGCCGGTATTTCCTCTGCCATTCACACGCTTCAACCGTTCGTACCTTCGCATAACCGACAAAGGCGTAAGCGTAACAAGTATACCCCTGCTTCGAAGGACACTTATAACGCTATGTTCAGTCCCCCTGATTGGTCACGGTTTTTCACGGTCTCTGGTGAACCTATGGATGATTTCAGTCTATACGATACTCTCGCACAAGATATTGGTGACTTCACCATGCATGCTGTTGGATCGGCCAAGCGCATGATTGAGGTGAAAACACAGGAGCAATCAGAAGCCTTACAAGCCTACCTCGACACCCCCAACGACAGATACACAGGTAAACCAGATGAATACCTGAATCAGTGTACTGGCACGGTTGTGCTCCCTTCCGACTTCGAATTTGCAGATCAGAGCTTTACAGACTCAACCAATCGTATCTTAAAATTATTGCAAAGAACTGACCCCACTGTTGTTAAAGTTGACACTTATACTGCTCCTCAGCGTGGAAATCGGCCCCCACTACGCATTGTCAAAATCTATTTTAAGCGCCATGACCTCCCTATGCATGTCCGTCTTGCAGGTTGCCAACTGCAGGTACGAAGGTATGTTAACAAGCCGAGACAATGCACAAATTGCTGGAAGCTTGGGCATTCAACCCCACGGTGTCGGGCTCTCAATGCTCGTTGATTAAATTGCGGCTCAGAACAACATGCTCTCAACAATTGTCAAGCCAGCGCGCCCCGTTGTGCAAATTGTGACGGGTCCCACAAAGCCAATGACAGAACATGCCCGCACTTTGCGTTTCATCGTGACGTATTACATTTACATGCCACAAAAGGACTCCCCTTCCGGTCTGCTGCAGCACAATTAAGGCAGGAAGGTAAATCTCCTCCATATCGACGGTATGAATCAACTACACCCGCTGACTCCTCTGACCACCAGCGTCCAGAGCAGCCTCCGGCGCCACCTATTAGCCCACAACATTACCCCACCAATGATACCTTCCGTTTAGTTCACCTTAACTCCCCGGACCTATCCACCTCTAACAGGTTCGAGGGATTTACTAACTTGACCGATGATACTGAGTTTTGGAACATGACTGCCGAAGAGAACCTCATGGAATGTAACACAGTACCAGATATAGAGACTTCTCCCCAATCTCACTCCACCCAGTCGCAGCCTCGGAAAAAGCGTAAGGTTGCAAGTCCTATCCGGTCATTATCCCGGACCTCGAAACTCGGTTCCACCACACAGAAGTGGGTTATGCCTACCCACGATCCGGACTGTGGCTGCCATAACTGCGGCCGATTCTTTCTACTTCAGCACAAGACTTCTACCCGTACAGTACTCACCGAACATCTTCACAAATTTCTTTCCAAGCGAGCTCCAGCGAAATATGCTCAAATTCACCCTACTCCTTGTTATTGTGTCACCCATATTTGTGAATCTGATCCTACGCCCAAGGACTTGATGCAGAGATTCCTGAAGGACAATAACCTGTTGGATTCTGACTTGACTAATATAGAGCTATCACAATCACGATTTGATGTTCACCAACCTCCTGTCAATGTGCGTACCACCCTCACCACGCCTGATCCTCCCTGTAACCTTGAGCGACATGTTCCGTTAGCCGCTCCCCACTGCCCAGATCCCGATGCTCCCAAACCTAGGGACATTCCCCCACAAACTCCTGCTAACCCTACGACACCATCATCTGACGAACCTTCGATAAAGACTCATCATACCCCGAGCCCCTCACAATCTCCTGTATTGATATGTCACACCAATATCCCACCTGACAAATGTGGATGTCCAATTTGTTTCCGTAATTACATCACACCCCATATCTGTGCCACGGATCCCTGCCTCCTTGCTCGGACGCAGGAATTTGTCACCACACGTACACTTCCCCCTAACCCTGATGAAGATGTTACCTCCGCTTATCTATTTATGAACACTCTGCGCCAAAAACTCCTCCACTGCCCCACCCTTGTTCCTAAACTAGTCACACAATTCACAGCTATTTCTGAAAAAATTACAGACCTTACATCTACCCCTTCACCTCCATCCACACAACCCTCTCCACACTCACAACCTTTACCAGACTCTCTTCAAGAGACCACCATTGTCGATGACTCTGACAATCCTATTCTTGATGGCATAAAATATTTTGCAATGGAATATAAACGGATACCAAACTCGCCTCCGTATGGGAGAATTACAACGATTACTTAAATTATATTCACCATTATGCATTTGCCTCCAACATGTAGGCAATTTTGTTGTCCCCCCCCAGGCATTATACTGTTGCTGCTAGCTCCCCTATAACCCCTTCACATCTCCGAACGGCCATCCTTGTGCACTATAAGTGCGTATTTGTTCCTGTCACCCTTGACCCCAACCCTTTTCAAACAACTGCCGTCTCCATTTCATTACCAAACCTTCCTTCCTTGACTGTTTGCTCCTCCTACAATCAACCCTCCTGTCATTACAATACTTCAGACCTTCATCAAATAGTACAACAACTGACCCCACCGTACCTTATTCTGGGCGACTTTAACGCACACTCTCCCCTTTGGGGCAACCCAAACACAGACATCCCAGGCGATAACATTGAAAAATATCTCCTTCATTCTACTCTTTGTTGTCTCAACTTTGACACCCCCACCTACAGATCTGCTACCCACTGTACATTTTCCGCTGTCGATCTTTCCTTTGCCTCGGATGACGCAGCTCCCCTATTTGACTGGTCAGTTTTACAGGATCGCTTCTCCAGCGACCACTACCCTATACTCCTTAAGTATTTGTGCCCTGCATCCTCCCCTCAAATATCGAGTTATAATCTCTCTAAAGCCGATTGGACGTCTTATACGCACTCCTCTGCAGACGTTTCGGACTTCTCCCCTACCTCTTCCCCTGCACACAATTTTGATTATTTTTCGTCCTTCCTGAACTCCATTGCTCGCACTCATATCCCGCTTACCTCCTCGCTGACGCACCCTCGCCAGGTCCCTTGGTGGACGCCCACTCTAGCCCAAATGATAAAATTCAAGCATCGTGTGGAACGCCTTCTTAAGCGTCTGAGTGTTAGGCAGCGGCGTTTAAAGACTGTTTCCCCCCGCCTTTTTTCCACTAATCGTTACTTTGACCTTATAACCATCACTATTGAAAAAATTGCCCTTAAAACGTTCTATAACAAGATCTGTGCAGTTGTCAAACGCAGTATCCTTGACAACAAGATACTTTTATGGCGATCATATATCTCGTCCTTCACTTCCCGCACCCCTCTCTCTACTTTATGGAAAAAGTTTCGCAGTATCAACGGACGCACTGTACGGCCTCCACTCTCTCCACTCAAAGACCCTGCCTCGGACTCGCTTACACATGACCCCCTTGACATCACTGCCATACATGCCAAACATTTCTGTCACGTCAGCTCAGACCAGTCATTGCCTCGTCAATTTCTTCGTTATAAATGTATGGAGGAATCTCGCCCGCTATCTTTTCATAGCGGGAAAACACATGAATATAACACCCCTTTTTCAATTCCGGAATTGCGACACGCGCTCGACCTGTGTACAGACACTACTCCTGGCCCGGATGGATTCTCGTACGCTCTCATCCGTCACCTCCATCCACGTGCGCTACAACATCTTTTACAACTGTACAATCAGTTTTGGATAAGTAACTACTTCCCACCGTCTTGGCGGCATGCTTACACTATACCCGTACCGAAGCCTGGAAAAGATCATAGTCTTCCCACAAATTACAGACCGATTGTACTTACCTCATGCCTCTGCAAATTAATGGAAAAAATTATCAATCCTCGACTTTTACATTACGCTGAGTCACATGCCCTCCTATCCCCATATCAGAATGGTTCCCGCCCTGGCCGTTCTACACTGCACTCACTTATTCGCCTTGAACACCAAATACGTAATGGGTTCTCCTAGAACCAACCCACAGTGTCAATATTTTTTGACATTGCTAAGGCTTATGACACAACATGGAGACACAGGATTTTAAAAAATTTACACGATTCTGGCATGCGGGGTCCTCTTCCCTGCTTTTTACAAAATTTTCTCTCTAACCGTACATTCCAGGTCAAAAATAATGGTCTCCTATCGGACATTATGTCACAAATTAATGGAATACCACAAGGATGTGCCCTTAGCAGCTTACTCTTTATTATGGCGATCAATAGTGTCATACGCAGCCTCCCACCTGAAATATCGTATAGCTTGTATGTGGACGACTTCGCAATATATTATACTTCTCCCAGTCTGACTCACATACAACGGCGTCTCAACATTGCTCTAAAATCCATCCACTCTTGGGCATCCACTGCTGGTTTTCAATTTTCTGCTGAAAAGACTAACGCCGTTGTATTCTATAGAAATGTTCGACATTTACGTAAACAGTCCATTACTCTCACCATGGGACATTCTAATATTCAGATCCTTCCACATACCAGGTTCCTTGGTTTAATCTTTGATACTCACCTCAATTGGAAGAGTCACATTGCCTGCTTAAAGGCACGTTGCCTCCAGAGAATGAATGTTCTGAAAACAGTCGCACGAGTCCATTGGGGCGCAGATCGCGCTACGCTTTTACTGTTCTACAGAGCTACCATCCTCTCAGCCCTAGATTATGGTAGCCCTGTCTATGGCACGGCCTCTGCTTCCACATTAGGAACCCTCGACAGCGTACACCATTTGGGCATCTGCATTAGCTCGGGGGCATTCCGTTCCTCTCGTGTCTCCAATATCCTATGTGAGGCTGGGACCTTACCTCTAGCCTACCACCGTCGATTAGTCCTCATGCGTACGGCTGTTCGCCTCCGTCATGACCCAACTCTACTAGAACTATTCCATTCCACAGATAACTATCGTTCAACCATTCCAGTGCCATTCCCAATATTGTCTCGCCAATTGCTCTCCACTTACAGTATCACCGTTCCTCCCATAACTCCCCCTCCTAGGGGGGGGGGGGGGGGAGGAGAATAGAACTAGCAGGGAATGTGGAGGTAGGTCAGGGAAGGGATGGAGGAGGAGGTGAACCTAATAGGAGGCAGGGAGGGAAGAGAAACAAGGAGGAGGATTCCAATATACTGTGCTACTACACTAATATAGATGGAGTAAACAGTAAAAAGGTAGAATTGGATGATATATTAAGAAAGGATCAACCACAGATAGTCTGTTTGACGGAGACAAAGCTGAACCAGGACTTTGACAGCAATATAGTGTTTAGTGGAGGATATAATATATGGAGATATGATAGAAAGGGAAAAAGGGGAGGTGGAGTGGCAGTATTAGTTAAGAACCCTATGACAGCAAAGCAAGTGGAGTTAAATAATGACAAGGCAGAAATAATGGCAGTTGAACTAAATGATATAGAAGGAAAAAAGCTAGACATAGCAGTAGTTTACATGCCACCAAAGACCAGGGCATGGAGGGAGTTAGAGTTTGAGGAGATGGTCGAGGATATGATTCAGTCGTTGAGAAGATTGCTTTTAAGAAAGAATAGATTGATCTTGGTGGGAGATTTCAACTGTGGTGAGGTTAATTGGGAATCGGGAGATGCAGGGCCAAATCAGAGATCTTGGGGAAGTCGGCAATTAGAGTTGGTTACGGATAATGTACTTGCGCAACATGTGAAGGAGAATACTAGAATGAGGGGTAATAACGAACCTTCTAAACTCGATCTGATTTTTACAAAAGATCCTCACGAAATTAGTGATATAAACTATCTATGTCCTGTAGGCAAAAGTGATCACCTATCACTGGATGGTGATGGGCTGGTCTATAAGAGTGAGAGCTGAGCAATCTCTGCCATACCCATAGCTTACTCTGACTTTTCCTTTAACTTATATATTTTCTAGATCTCAAGTGACGGCGTCTCTTCCGTGGATTGACCTCCCAATCTACCAAGATTGGAAGCCAAAGCGTCACATTTTTCCCTTGCCCCTCAACTTTTTCTTCATAATTACTGAGGGGCACAGGGCCCTGGGTGGGGCTTTGGTTTCCCGGGCGTTTCCGCACCCTCCTCAGCCCCCCGCCATGGAGTGGCTTCGGTCACCCAGGCTTTATTGTGGTCGGCGGGGAGGGTTCTGTGGGGGCACTCGGTTATGGCCTTGGAATTGCTCGGGGCCTTGGGGCTGTTCGGCCAGGCAGCTTGGGGAACAACAACAACAACAACAACAACTGAAATGGAAGTTGATCTCGAGTAATGCCAATAGATTAGACAATAGCTATATAAATAACAGACTAAATTATAGTAAAGCTGATTATGTATCCTTGAAAAGATATTTAGAGGAAGTAGATTGGGATCTTATTTTGAAGGAACAAGACGTACAAGGTAAATATAGTAGGTTCCTCGAAATTTATAGAGAAGGAACCAATCTGTTTGTCCCAAGATACAAAACTGGAAATTTTACTAAGCAGAAAGAATGGTTTAATTTGAAATGTAAAATAGCTCTGGATAGGCGTGATGCAGCTTGGGCTAGATTAAGAAGAAGGAACACTGAGAGTAATCGGAATAAATATAAACAGGAGAGGAATAGATATGTTAACATAATTAGGCAAGTTAAAATGAACTATGAGAAGAACATAGTAAATAAATGTGAAAGTGACCCTAAATTGTTTTATAAATATATAAACAGTAAGTTGAAGGTAAAGAAACAAATTACTAAATTAAGAGTAGATGCTAGGACGTATGAAAATGTATCGGACATGTGCGAGGTAATGAATAACAAATTGGGGTCGGTTTTTACTAGAGAGGAAAGTTTTGACGAACCACAGGCGGAAGTACTGGAGAATAAAATAACTAGAGATGAGCTGTTATCTGCGATGAGAGGACTTGAAGTAAAAAAAAGCCATGGGACTGGATGAAGTGTCTGCCAGGGTTTTAACCCTCTCCGACATATGACGCGATTTTGAGCCTATTAGGGATACTTTAAAACCTTTGTTACCATGAGGGGTATTTAGAACCCTTTAGTTTAGTTACTTCAACCTCTGCAGTTGTCTTTGAGTTAGCTGTGGGCAGAAAACTAATTTTGGAGAAGTGATTATAAGAGTGAGAGAACTCTATTTCTTATTGCTAATCTGGCAACCTCTGCGTCATATGAGTCTGAAGGGGTTAAAGGAGTGTGCAGAGCAATTAGTGGAGCCAGTGAGGGACATAATTCAAGCTTCCTTAGATAAAGGACAGGTTCCTGTTGAATGGAAAAGAGCTAATATCATTCCGATATACAAGAATGGAAACCCTGAGGACCCTTTAAACTATAGACCAGTTTCACTTACTAGTATTGTATGCAAGATTTGTGAAAAGCTGATTAGGAAGAGATGGATGAAAATGTTGGAGAGAAAGAAGATAATAACCCCAAAGCAATTTGGATTCAGAGAAGGGACATCTTGTGTTACCAGTTTGCTATGTTATTACAGTAGGGTGATAGATGTACTCCAAGAAAGAGGCGGATGGGTGGACTGCGTCTACTTAGACCTTTCCAAAGCATTCGATAAGGTACCACATAAGAGATTGTTATCTAAGCTTGAGACGATAGGATGTGTTAGGGGGAGTTTGCTGAAATGGATGGAGAGCTATTTAACAGATAGAGAAATGAGGACCAACATTAGAGGAACTTACTCATCGTGGCGGAAAGTTGAGAGTGGTGTGCCACAGGGATCTGTGTTGGCACCTCTTATGTTCCTTATGTACGTGAATGACCTGCCGATAGACATAAACTCCTACATGTCAATGTTTGCAGATTACGTAAAAATTATGAGACAAATAACAAATATAAGTAGTTGTGAGGAGCTGCAAGGGGATTTAGATAAAATATACGAATGGAGCACCAAGTGGAAAATGAAATTTAATATAAGTAAATGTCATGTGTTAAATATGGGAAGAAGTGTGAATAGACCAAATTGGGAGTACAGGATGGGAGATAATATAATTAGCAAGGCCGAAAAAGAAAAGGATTTAGGGTTGATTATACAAGATAACTTGTCGCCAGAGAAACATATTAACATCTCTTTAGCGGAATGTATGCAATGGCCGGGAATATGAAAGTTGCTCTGAACTACTTGGATGAGAACATGTTAGTGAAGATTATAAAAAGTATGATTAGACCAAGATTGGAGTATGCAGCAGTGGTGTGGTCCCCGCATCTTAAGAAGCATATTCACAAGTTAGAAAGAATCCAGAGAGCAGTTACTAGATTGGTTCCAAGTCTTAGAGAACTGCCATATGAAAGGAGGCTAGACAAATTAAATTTACCGAGTCTAAAAGAGAGGAGAGAGAGGGGAGACATCATTATATGATAATGATGTATAAATGATGTATAACCGGGTGGATGGGACTCGTTAGCCTTGGTCGGCAACTTATCTAGGGGAGACAACCTTATACAAATCCGGGTGGATGGGACTCGTCAGCCTTGGTTGGCAACCTGTCTAGGGGAGTAAACCTGATACAAATCCGTACTGCTTACCTAAGGGTAAGGCAGGTTAGTGGATGGATTAGCCGAACACCACTGTAGAAAAATAGTGCTAACAAGATACACAAGAGGGCCTCGGAGTTGGACGGATCCTAAATTGAGTGGTCAATCCTGTAAGTCCTTCACTAAACTGGCTCGGGTTGTCCCTCTCACAGGGAATAGATCCGCTTGGGGGCATTCTGTGTATGGCCACCCTCGTAAGGGGAGTAAGGCGTCCGGCAATAGATAGATAGATAGATAGATGTATAAATGCACCCGAGGGCTGGACAGGCTGGATAGGGAGGATATATTAATTATGGATACAGGAATAACTAGAGGCCACAGCTACAAAGTAAAAAGACCTACCTGCAAGAACGATATCAGGAAGTTTAGCTTCCCCTATAGATGTATTGACAAATGGAATGGGCTGGAGGAGGAGGTGGTAGGGGCAGGGAACATCCATATTTTCAAGAAAAAATTGGATAAAAGTAGACTGAGAGACGGGACAACACGAGCTTAGCTCAACTCCTGTAAACTACAATTAGGTAAATACAATTAGGTAAATACATCACTCCGTGGACCCTAAAACACCCTACAGTTTGCTTTCACTTAGCGGATCAACTTGATGCCCAAGCCCCATCTCAATGTCGACATCTCGCTTTACAACATCTTGATGATCACATCCCGGCTGTTTTCATTTACACCGATGGCTCGAAAACTGCGGATGCCGTGGGTTGCGCTGCACTCTCCGACCATGGCTTGTATCAAAGTACCTTACACCATCACTCCACGGTTTTCACTGCTGAATTATGGGCTATTCAAGGTGCTTTAAGCACCATCTCTTCATTGTCGAGGAACTCTCCACGGGTCGTTATCTGTAGTGACTCAAAGAGTGCACTGCAAGCCTTATGTGTATTTGCCCCCCAAGGACCCATTGGTCAAGACTATCATCCACACAATACACAAATTACTGTACAGTGCGCTAATCGTTCCATCACACTGTGCTGGATCCCCGCGCATGTAGGAATTCTCTGGAATGAGCGTGCAGACTTCCTCGCTAAGCAAGCGTGTCATGGTACACCCTCTACTACTTTTCTGCGTTCGGAGGATATGCTCCCTGTCCTCCGTCGCCATGTTTATGACGCTTGGCGAGTTGAGTGGAGAGCGCAACCATTAACTGGCCACCTTCGCTCCATTAAGGATGACATACACTTGTGGCCCTCTTCAATTAATGGTTCACGTGCAGACCAAACCCTATTAACTAGATTACGTTTAGGCCACACACGCCTCACACATGGTTACCTGATGTCCACCCCTCGTGGTCAACCACCTGAATGCCAACATTGCCATACATCATTGATTGTTTTCACTTTCTTTGTATTTTTCCCGTCTATGCATCTGAGAGACGGAGATTCTTGCTGAACACCTCATTACATGGCATCCTCTCTGACTCAGACTCTTTCAATTTCACCCCTATTCGTCACTTCCTGAGAGCGATAAATTTATACAATGACATATAACTACTGACATATATGTGACTTTAAACTCTGTACCACTTCCTCCACCACTAGCCTTGAGAGGGCCTAGGCCCAGTGGGCTAGTATAAAATAAAAGCATCATCAACAACAACAACAGCTCCATTCAACATCCCGCGTCAGCCATTTGAATTAACCGCCGCGGGAGGATCAGGGAGTAGGCCTACTCATCATAAGTGCACGCTTAATTCCCTTATGGGATCGTAATTTTGATCGGGTACCCTACAGAAAAAACTCTGTAATTTTTTTTTTTAACTTAATATGTTATCATATGACTTTCCATGTGTGGATTTCTCGTGTTTTGCTACCCCGACACCAGGCCCTCTAGTGGCCATCTTCGTCGTTCTCCCTCCCGTGACCGTACCGTGAGGATGGGGGTCCTTGTGCTCCAGCTTCATTCTTCGTTCGCTCGCTTCTAGTGAGTCTTTGCTCATTTGTATATATCTGAAGTGTAGTGAGCAGGGTTTTTAGATAGCTAGCACAAGCTGCCCCATTGGTACGCTCGCAGGGAGTGTGTAATTCAATATAGGGTACTATTGTAACAGGCGCCGACGTGTAGGCCTACCAGGTTCGACTCGCCATGTGTGTTTTTTTTTTTTTTTTTTTTTTGTTTTTTTTTTTTTTCTATGTGATTGAGGGAGGCAAAAGGCAGAACTGCCTATAGCGAGTGCCTCCCCCATAGTTGAAAGAGTGACAGGGCCAAAATCAAGGGACGTTCGAGCCAAAATGCCTGGACACACGGAGTTTGAAGCAAGTTAAGTCATAGGAAGAGGGAAAGACTGATTCTGGGAGAGAGTTCCAGAGCTCAGCTGTTGAGTAGAAGAAAGTTTGAGAGTAACGTTTTACTCTTGGGTTGGAGAGTTGCACAGAGTAGGGGTGGGATTGAGTTGCAAGACGGGTACCACGTGCTCTACGTAAAGGAGGTGGTATACACTGGGAAAGCTCTGAGGAACACTGATTATTATAGTAGCGATAGAATAGCGAGAGAGATGCGCCTTAGCTCTCTTATAGATTAGTTAGGAGGCTAAATTACCGCAAGATTAATGCTTCAGGCTAGCACTATGCGGCAGTTGCATTTATGTTTTTTAGCAGATGCTCTGGTTCAAGGGTGGCCGCACGTGGTGTGGTGCCTTCTGGAGTCCGTTTCTGCGCTTGGGCCCCGATCCGTGGCTCCTCTTCCTCGTGCTGCTGCTGCTGTGTGTTCTTCGGAGCATGTGGTGGCTGCTGTTGCTGCTGGTTCTTCGGAGCATCTGGGTGCTGCTCCTCCTACGAGTTCGTCGGAGCGTTTGGTGTCTACCATGTTTCGTCGTGCCTCGTGGCCAGCCTCGTTAGGGGTCTCCAGTGTAGGCTAGAGATATATTTATTGTTTATAAATTTACTCTGTGTTTGTTATGGCCTATGTAATGCTTTGGGAGACGTCCTGCTGTGTGTGGGGGTTTCTGGGGGTGTTTCGATTTCCCGGTTAAGTCAACACCTCTGGAAACCTTTTGGTTAGTTTCTTCGGCGGCTTTCTCAGCGGGGCCGCCGGTTCCTACTCTTGCAGATGTTTAGGAGCTATCCAAATGTCCCGCCGTGGTGTGCATGTATGCGGGAGTTTTTTTGGGGGGTTGACTTCCCTGGCGGAGTCAACACCTAGAAGATTTTTGGTTTGTTTCTCCGGCGACTTTCGCAACAAAGCTGCCGGTTCCTACTCTTGCAGAAGTTTATGGAACTATCCAAATGTCCCGGCGTTGTGCTTAACCACATACCTCCCGGCGGAAATGCTATTTCCTAAAGGGAACCTTTTGCTCGGCCCGCCGAGGGAACTCGCCCTGAACGTTAGCCTCCCGCAACGAGACTTAATCGCTCGGCGATACTATATAACCTGGTCCTAATGCTTAGTCGCCCTGCAGCGAATCAGTCAGGTGGGTAGGACTATATGCCGTAGTCATTAATACTAGCAGAGGCGCAGT
The DNA here is from genome assembly GCA_032716605.1 of Paralithodes platypus. NCBI lineage: Eukaryota > Metazoa > Arthropoda > Malacostraca > Decapoda > Lithodidae > Paralithodes > Paralithodes platypus. The sequence goes on from CM064566.1 coordinate 44,911,246, forward strand.
ATTACACTTGCACTATTTGAAATAGTCACGGAAGGGTAAAGCGCTGTTAACACGTTTTTTGGGCCAGTGACACTTGTCACAGATAAGCAGTTCCACACCGAGTAATCCCAGTGTGCTTTGCTGGGTCAGGTCCGGTAGAAGGTTAGAATAGTAGTGGCTATTTCTAATTTTCCAGCGGACTTGAGATATGATGTATAACACCTCTCTTGTTGTTGTTGTTGTTGTTGTTCCCTAAGCTGCCTGGCCGAACAGCCCCGAGTCCCTGAGGAAGGCCATGGCCACGATCGGGCTTTCCCACAGAGCTCTCATTGAGTGTAGATTGTGTTGTTGGCGTAAGTGGTTGTGTGAAATGCAGTCTTCTATGATGTGTTTAATGGTATGGGGTGCTGTGTTACATCCCGGGCAGGCGTCGACAACGGAGTCATCCAGTCTCTTCTGATAGCTCAGGAGAGCTGGATGGTGTCCGCATCTCAGCCTGGCCAGGTGGACTCTGTCCTCGCGAGGGAGGGAGGATTCGGAAGGATGGATTTCGGGAGGTCGTGCATGCAGCTGCGTGTTGTCTGTGAGTGAGTGGATGGATTGGCGAGAGATATGAGTATGGATGTGCTTCTGGAAGTTGGTTCGGGGTGGGCAGGGAGGGAGAGAGGACAATAATTGTGTGTGATACCGTGTGCTGGGTGTTGTTTTAATATTTCTTGGTGTCTGTGGGTGTGTTGCCATGTAGTTTAGTGGGTGGTCTTGGTTCGTGAAGGCTGCTGCCAGGAATTGAGTGCCTCTCATGTCCAGATGGTCTTTGACTTTGAGGATTTTGGTTTCTTGATGTAGGTGATCTGTGGGTGCAGTAGCTGTGCAGCCTGTAATGATCTTCAGGGCTTTGTTTTGAATAGTCTGTAAGGTCTTATGATGTGTTTCAGCTAGGTTAGAAGCCCAGGCTGGGCTTGCGTATTCCATCACTGATCTTATGTATTGTTTATATACTGTGGTGGTAGTTTCTTTGTTGTGTCCAAATTTTGTGTGAGCAAGTGACCTGAGGGCGTTAAGTCTGGGTGTCAGTTTCATTTTAATGTTTGTGGTGTGCTGTTTGAATGTCATATGAGTATCATATGTTACTCCTAGGATTTTGTGTGTGTGTGTATGTGTTAGGGGTGTGTTGTTTATGGTGAGTTGAGGGATGTATTCGTGTTCTCCTGTCCAGCTTGTGAGCAGGGTTGCGGTGGATTTGGCTGGGGCTAGATTAAGTCTGTTTGTAGTGCACCAGCCATGTAGTGTGTTGAGATAGGGTTGAAGGAGATCTGTTGCTCTTTTTGGGTCATGGTGTGTGCATGTGAGTGTTATGTCATCTGCATAGGAGGCTAAGTTTATTTGGGGCGTATTGGGTGTAGTTATATCGTGCATGTACAGATTGAAGAGTGCGGGCGATAGGACGGATCCTTGTGGGACTCCGTTTGGAAAGTTTCTGATTTTAGATGACTGACCGGCAAAAGATACGTGTGCACATCTGCCTGCTAGGAAGTTGGCCAGCCACCTTTTTGTGTTGTTGTGCATGTTTGTGTTGTAGATTTTGTTTGTTAGGTTGTGGCGGGGGATGGCATCGAAGGCTTTACTAATGTCGAGTGTGGCTAATTGTGATCTGTGTGGTGGTCTAGCTGAGTTGATGCCGTCAAAAGCTCTTTGTGTAAGGTCTGTGAGAAGAGTGTTTGTGGAGTGCAGTGGCCTAAAGCCATGTTGTGTTGGAGCTAGGGGTAGGTCGGGTGTAATTAGTTGTAATACTAGGCGTTCCATGACTTTGGAGGGGGAGCAAAGGAGTGTGATGGGGTGGTGCGAGGAGGGTAGCGTGGGGTCTTTGTTGGGTTTGGGGAATGTAATGATGATACCATGCTTCCAAATGTCTGGTATTGTGTTGTGTGAATAGCTGTAGTTTGATATGTTAGTGAGTGCTTGTATGGCTTGTTGTCCCAGGTGTCTGAGGTGTATGTTGCTTATGTTGTGTAGGCCACAGGCGGGTGAGTGCTTGAGATTGTTGATGATATGCTTTGTCTGGTGATTGGTGAAGGGTATATAGTCAGGGTCTGTGGGGAATTGTCTCTTACGTCGGATGACACGTCGGTCGTCTTTGTGAGGTTTTAGGTGGCTGACATGTGAGAAGTGATTGATGAGAGTGTTTGCTTGTTGTTTACATGAAGGAGTAGAGTCTGTTGTTGTGATTGCAGCATGTGATTGTGTTGTGTTGCTGTTGGAAAGTGTGATGCTGTTTAGTGTTTTGTAGAGTTTTTTGGAGTTTGTTTTGTGATCAAGTGTTTGTAGGAAGTTATTCCAATTTAGTTTTTGTTGTTAGTTTGGGTGTTGAGTGCTTGAATTTGTTGTGTGATGTCTTGTGTGTGGGGTGCTGGGGAGTGTTTCAGTGTGTCGTGTTGTCTGATGAGGTTTTGAATTTCTGGTGTGAAGTTGGGGTTGTGTCTTTTTCTGTTACCTCTTGGAATGTGTTTCTTGTCAGCATTTTGGATAGTTTTATTGAGTATGTGTACAGCATTGTTGATGTTAGTGATGGGTGTACTGTTTAGAGTTGTGAAGTGTTGTTCTGTCTCATTTGTGAATGCTTCCCAGTTAGCTCTTTTATAATTGGTGTATGTGTGTTTGTGGCTAGCTGGGGTGAGTCTGGTTTTGGTGGTGATAATGATCGGGAGGTGGTCAGAGCCTAAGGTTCTGACCACCCTCCAGGATGTTGTGGGGGCGAGTTCTTGGGAGCAAAAGGTGATTTCTGGAGATGATGGGTTATAGAGGGCTTGGTGAGGAATATGGGTATGTTGATGGATGTCGTTAAGGATGATGAGGTTATCTGTTTGGTTTTGTAGTACCAGCCCTCTGTCTGTGTCGGGGTTGTCGACAAACCAGGCCGACGTCTTGGCGTTGAAGTCACCACCCAGGATGATGTGTGGGGTTTTTGTGATGTGTTGTAAGTGTGGTCTGTATTCATGTAGGGGATGTTTGGGGAGGGATGTATGTGTTTATGATGGTTATGTTGGATTTGATGCCAGTGCGTATTTTAATTGATTGTATTTCTGTTGTGTTATCATTTGGGGGGAGGAGTGATTTGGTTTGTACACTGGTTACTATGTATGATATTTCTTTGTGTACCAGGGTGATGAGTCCACCGCCCCCGCCGACAGCCCGGTCTTGTCTGATGGTGGTGAAATTATGAAATGTGGGTGTTTTTTGTGTTGTGCGGAGTTTTGTTTTTTGTAAGATGGCAATGTGTATGTTGTTGTTGTTTGATGAAGTGTGAGAGTTCGTGTTTCTTTGTGTTAATGCCATCTATGTTCAATTGGAGAATGTTAATGTTATGTGCACGATGTATGTTGGGTGCTGCTGCACGAGGATGGGGTTGGGGTGAGGGAGGGGCTGGGGGTTGGGATGGGTGAGGTGGGGGTGGGGATTGGGGAGCAGGAGATGGGGGTTGGAATGGATTAGGATGGGGTGTGGTGTGTTGAGTTGAGGATGTGGATGGTATGGGAAGGTTAGGTGGGTTAGGGAGGAGAGGTGGACGGGTTTTAGGGGGGGGGGGGGGGGGAGTGGATGATATGGGAAGGCTAGGTGGGTTGGGGAGGAGAGGTGGACGGGTTTTAGGCGAGGGATTTGACTGGGAGAGGGAGGGGCATGAGGAACAGGTCCAGGTGTTCGTGTAGTGTTTCTTGGAGGCAAGTGTTGTACAGGTGAAGTGGGTCCAGTTCCTGCATGAATTGCAGAGAACTGAACCCTTAGTGTGGCGACTCGAAGTGATGGGTTTTGAGCAAGTTGGACATATGTATGTGTACGTGGGTCCTGGGTTGCTCTCAATGTCTCCGGCTAGAAGAAGTCTTCGAGAAATGACAGCCGGAGAGTCATTTCTCGGTGTAGGAAAAACTGTGTGATGTGTGTGTGTGGTGTGAGAGGTGTGGAAATTCCCGACGCGACCGAAGCCGCTCCAAGGACCCGTGCCCCCAGGGAGGGGGCAGGGGATAGTTGTGACGGTTTGGCTCCCGAAACTGCTCCCCGCGGCCAGCATCCGGTTGTCATCCACTGGTCGTTGATCTTGTCTCCGGCCGTGGAGGGTCGGCAGCCATCCGCGGTTGGCAGCTCCGGGAGGTGGTCCTACGGCGTAGATGCCGCCACATCAGGACCTGTTGTTGTTGTTGTTCCCCAAGCTGCCTGGCCGAACAGCCCCGAAGCCCCGAGCAAGGCCAAGGCCATAACCAAGCGCCCCCACAGAACCCTCCCTGCCGACCACAATAAAGCCTGGGTGACCGAAGCCACTCCATGGCGGGGAGCTGAGGAGGGTGCAGATACGCCCGGGAAACCAAAGCCCCACCCAGGGCCCTGTGCCCCTCAGCAATTATGAAGAGAAAGTTGAGGGGCAAAGGAAAAATGTGCCACTTTGGCTTCCAATCTTGGTAGATTGGGAGGTCAATCCACGGAAGAGACGCCGTCACTTGAGATCTAGAAAATATATAAGTAAAAGGAACAGTCGGAGTAAACTATGGGTATGGCAGAGATCGCTTATCCTTATGAGCATTGATTCCTGGAAAATTTCTTTCCAGATCTTTTCACATCCTGAGCGGCACGGCATAGGTTTCAGTTCCCTTTTTACAAGTTTTTCACTTCAGCCTCCATGCCTACCTGTTTTTTTGCTTTAACATTCCGCTAATTGCACACTGAAATTGGTGGAAGATGGACCTAAGTTTGTCCCTGGACTTCCCAGTCAGGCCCGGTGGGCGTAGATCTTTTGCGGAAAAGGGGGAAAACATTTTCTAGATCATCCGGGCCTTGCGGCCTTGATCGAATTTTACCTACCTTCACCTCCTATACCACAGGGGGAAATTGATTGTAGAAACTAACTTTCAATGCATATTTCCCCGAGGTCACAGTAATCGTTGTGTTATGCAACAAATACTCGACACTTAGTTGAACAATGGTCCATTAGCAGTTGCTAGGGCCAAGTTGAGTTAAACCCGGAACCCCCCCACCCCCCGGTACGAGAACCCACCCGGCTTCGCCCGACACCGTTCTAGGTTGCCACCCCGGCGACGGATCGTCCACTTCCGGCTGCGGCCCTCGCTCTCCCGAGTGACAAGAGAGAGCCGAGGTCGCGGGAAAGGGTAAGTCAGTTTTCTTCCTAGTTGAATCTAAGGTAAGATGGGCTCACTTAGTATCTCATTTAATGGTCCCTACGATTAATTAAGCCAAGAATACGGCTCATAATTGTGTCACACAGATATGCCGACGAGACGGCTCAAATTTTTCAGCTGAACCTAAGCCGGCAAGACGGCTTGTTTTTTATCTTATCCTAACATACAGTCGGTGAGACGGTGCCTCGTTTTTTACCTTACTTTCGTTGATCTATCATAAGTTACAAATATGAGATATATGGATAACGAATGTGAATTAGGGTGTGTTCAGCTGTCAATTAGGGGACATAACTCTTCTCAGCAGAGCTTCGATGAGTACTTTCATTATGTGGAACACGTATCACGGTTATTCGTAAACACCAAAGTTAGTGTATCTACGGGCTGTCTTCTGAGATAGGTACTTGGACGTATCCTAATAATAATAATAATAATAAGCATGTTACTTATTTCTCATAAGCGCCAATTTTTCCGAAGAATTCACTAGCGCTCGAAAAGAGAAAGAAAAAAGAACAAAAATCAATGCATCAAAAGAAGGCTCATATACAACACACATTTAACAATCACCAGCAGTGGCAAAATAGCCTAAACTCTATAGCCATCTGTCATGACACCTCTCTCAAGATCATAGCTTCTCTCAAAGAGAAAAGTCTTAAGTTGTCTCTTGAAGCATTCAACAGAACTCAGTTGTCTCATGGACAGCGGCAACCTGTTATACAACCTCGGAGCCATGTAGGAGAATGACCTCTCAAAGAAAGAAGACTGCTGGAAAGCCCTTGGTTCATCCTAGCCTAGTTCTTCCATCCGGAAAGGTATAGGTTCACTACCTCGCACGCCCTCCCCCCACACTACGGTTAGGGCAATGACTCGGATTGGCTAATCCCTCTACGTGCCTTCTCGGCGGACAATCGGGCCCTGCAAACCCGGAACAGCAATCAGAATTCACAGACTTGGGTTTCATTAGACGCTGTTAGTCTCCGGTAAGGGCAGATGTGACGAGCACTTTTATGGTGTTTTCCTGCCCAACGTCAACTTAGGGCGACGGGTTATAGGATCAAGTCTTGGTCTAACCCCTCGGATTTTGTCACCTTTTATGAACACGGTACTGTATATCCAATGGACCTTTAGCTCTTCTCTGACCACTGAATTCCGCCGGAGTCTCGGTTGTTTGTGAGTAGTGATATTCCTTCCGGCGCGTTCACCCCTGTTTTGGCAGAGCAAAACAGTCAATTACGCACTCAGTGAGGCAAACGTAGGTTTCAAGTCAGGGGCACAAGTTGAGTACCTCAAATGACCTCTAGCTTCGATTTCTCCACTTCCCTGGTGGATGGGTAGGAAGCGAAGAAGAATACATAGACACGGTTTCGAAATTTTTACGCTAGGTAGACTGGGAGTCATATCACTGTAAACTCTAGGGTCATGGCCCGCCGCAGTTCACTATCTCCCGGTCGGAATACCACGTAATGATACGGCGATGTACGTCGCATCAGTCCCCTGAATTTTTGAAGATCGCCTCGTATTTTTGTGTACAAACGACCGTCTCGGGCACTATCCTGTTTTTTTTCCAACACCGAGATGTCTCCTAAATCTTTGACCTACATATGCCGCATTTCGCGTAAACATGTCAAAGCGGGAAACGGAGAAAATATTCGCTTGGACACTTGATTTTCGGGTTAATAACACAGTGTTGAGGCGAGACGGCGTATACACGCAAGGACCGCCGGACAAACGGTCACATTGTTGAGGCGAGACGGCGTATACACGCAAGGACCGCCGGACAAACGGTCAGGATAGACGCCTCCGGTATGTTTTCCACCTTACCCATTTAAATAGTACGAGGTCCAGTCGAGACGACTTATAAACCTCTACTAAAACGGTAATACTGCCTAGGGCTTGCCCCCGGCGATAGGTGATTAGCTGGTGCAGTCTACAAGTTTCTAGCTGACCAGAGGGTACGGTGTTATACTATGGGTTGGAATCAGTGTAGGTCCAGGAGATCTGACCCTGTCTACCTCCCCGACACAATGACAGTCCCGGGTCGGTTGCTCCAATCTTTCTATCGAGTCGTTTTTTATTACGATTCCGATTGTATAGGAATAGGCACAACAAAATGTCCTAAGTCCACCTCGCTCAAAATCTTTGATTTTAGCGTCAGAATCACTTCAAGTACAATATTGGGCTCCGGTTGTTTCGAGATTCAATCTCCCCGCCCGAACCATAATTTCGCTCCAGGTCCCTGGCAACAAAAAATTTCGAAATGACGCTCCGCCGTACGCACCCGGTGGTATACCGTGGCTCCCCGGCGGGTCTCCAGACATTAGCACAAGTTACTGTAGAGTAGTGACGTCCCCTTCAAGTGGACTCAATCTACCAGGTTACAGGGCGGGTGCCCAACCTCGAAAGGGGTTGAAATAGGGGAGCTATCCCCCCGCCAAAGGCGGCTTTCTAGGGCCTTTCCTAGCTGATGCTGAGAGGATTGGGTTCTAGTCATATGGTGATGGGCTGGTCTATCAGAGTGATAACTGAGCGATCTCTGCCATACCCATAGCTTACTCCGACTGTTCCTTTTACTTATGTATTTCCTAGATCTCAAGTGACGGCGTCTTTTCCGTGGATTGACCTCCCAATCTACCAAGATTGGAAGCCAAAGCGTCACATTTTTCCTTTGCCCCTCAACTTTCTCTTCCTAGTTGCTGAGGGGCACAGGGCCCTGGGTGGGGCTTTGGTTTCCCGGGCGTTTCCGCACCCTCCTCAGCTCCCCGCCATGGAGTGGCTTCGGTCACCCGGGCTTTATTGTGGTCGGCGGGGAGGGTTCTGTGGGGGCGCTCGGTTATGGCCTTGGCCTTGCTCGGGGCCTTGGGGCTGTTCGGCCAGGCAGCTTGGGGAACACCAACAACAACAACAACCAGGTTACAAGAGGTAAAGACGTGATGTAGGCTCAGGCCGTGCTTACGTATCTACCGGTTGGTGGAAATAGTTCTGTACGTACAGAAGGGTTGGTTTTTATGAGTTTATAGAATCCCTAACACTTCGGTCCGTTAAGGATTCGTTTTTTGGATTAACATCACCCGAAAGTACAAGGGGAGAATCCCTCGCAGTGGGCGCTTGATGAGGGCACAACTACGAGTCTAGACTTTAAGGACTCGTCTTGATCGAGAATCACAGCCAGTGGTTACCAGACAAATGGACTTCCCGGGAGTAGACTTTTCGAGTGAAACGAGCAGTTACCGCTAAGAATAGCAGTACATGCAGCTCAAGGCTTTGCCACCTACAAAATGGCTCTAAGGTTGACCCGGCTCCACGGTTTGTTCTGTCGTGTCTTTTTGTATGCCTCTGCTAGGTTAGTTCCCGAGAAAGATTCGGTAACAAGTTTTTTAGGGGTTTTTCAGCCCCTGGGTCGGAGTTTTGTCTACTCCACGGAGATTCACTTTTCCAAAAATCTCGAGATAAGGGTCAGTACACTTTTCAAGACGCCTTCAGTCGACCTGGTCTACTAAGCACCGTCTGAGCAACTCCATTAATTCAACTTGGATGGCTCAGTAATGCATGTCATATTGTAGTTAATTTAGACCAGCACCTGCAGGGCCTTCCCAATCATTCGATTAAGATGGCTCTGTTAGGTAAGTCATCAAGGACTCCACGTTGGTAGTCCATACCTACGGTGACCTACCCCTCGTGACTGGCTCGCCTCTTCTATAAGAAGAGATGGTTCATTATTTGTAAAGTCCACGGTGGAAGCACGCCGGGTTTCACTAGGTCCCGGCGCCATCTTTAAGACAGTAGACACGACCGTGGAGCCTCCACCGGGTGTCACTGGATCCCGGCGCCCCTCCTTAAGACAGTATGAGCAGCCTTCTGGCAGTTGAACCTAATGTTGAGTTTTTTTGGGTGATCAACAATTCTTGGTATTCAACATATCTTCTCTCATTAGTTTGTTTTTTCGCCCCGGCGTGCGCCGGAAAATGGCAGAATAAACATACCTCCGGTTGTTTCACCCCAGTGGGTCCCCACCACCCGCAATGATGTGCTTTACACTAAGTTTGGGGGGCTAATCGAGCCTTGGGCACGACCCGATTTTCGTATGCCAGATGTGTTCTGGCTCCACAGTAACTAACTGAGCCCGATATTAACAAGTTCCAAGAGAAAACACTGGTTAGGATCGCATTCCCTTACCAGTCAGGCTAGGATGTGGTGTTAATAAAGAATAGTGGAACCCGATCGACCTGAAAACTTCTGACTCGCTCACATTCCCTTGCAAAATTAACTCAGGCATGATTTTACAAGCCCTACACGGCAACTAGAGGGGGTCTCTCTCTCTCCCCCCCCCCCCCCCTTGTGAGGTTTTGTTCCTAAATGGAGTAACGTGTTTTTTACGGCCAGTATTCACCCTCCTCCCCTCCACCCAATCAAAATGGGGATCGCGTCGGAGGCATGGACCCGGGAGTATCCCTAGTACAATAGACACATTACCGTTGACCTTAGCACGTTCTCCTCTACCTGCATGGCTACTAATAGGCCGTGCGTTTGACTACATTTTGGCAGGCTCCCGGCGTTTGCGGACATCGAACTAGCCACCGGCGTAGTAGATTTGGTGCCTGAGTTCAAGGCAAGTTAATATGATTTTCCCGGCCTAGCCTGCCTGGTCCTATCGTGGGTTATCTTCCCTCTCTCTCTCTCGCTCGCCCAATCTCTCTATGGGCCTCGTATGGCACAGGGCTGAAGAAATGGTACCTTCTGAGTATGCTGCGTTTAAAAGAGGGGGGGGGGGGTGAAGGTACTGGAGGACCATGACCTTCAACCCCACCGGACTGGGGCTGGTCTATCAGAGTGAGAGCTGAGCGATCTCTGCCATACCCATAGCTTACTCTGACTGTTCCTTTTACTTATATATCTTCTAGATCTCAAGTGACGGCGTCTTTTCCGTGGATTGACCTCCCTACTGCCAACCTAGAAGTTGGCAGATTGGGAGCCAAAGCGTCACATTTTTCCCTTGCCCCTCAACTTTCCCTTCATAATTGCTGAGGGGCACAGGGCCTTGGGTGGGGCTTTGGTTTCCCGGGCGTTTCCGCACCCTCCTTAGCTCCCTGCCTTGGAGTGGCTTCGGTCACCCGGGCTTTGTTAGTGGTAAGCAGGGAGGGTTTTGTGGGGGCGCTCGTTTATGGCCTTGGCCTTGCTCGAGACCTTGGGGCTGTTCGGCCAGATAGCCTGGGGAACAACAACAACAACAACCCCACCGGACTGGTGGTACGTAGGTAAGTAACAGACAAGAACAGACCGAGAAAGTGTTTGCAACAACGGAAACTTTTTTCTTTTGGTATGATTGGACAATCCAAGCAGAGGATGTATCCTCGTTTTGTAGACAGAGTTCTTTTACTCCCGCCGGCCACAAATGGGCCGTCTTTTTCCTTAAGCCAGTTAGAGTTTTTTACCCCTAAGGTTTTGCAAAATCTTTTCATTGAGGGCATAACTAGCTCTAAGTTGGGAGGTTTTCTCCCGACCGGGGTCTCTGGACACAATGCCTGGTTATGGCTCTGAATAAGCCAAAACTGCCCTGTGTGGCATCACGGCAACGGGTCTAGCTAGGCCATGGGCTTAGCAATTTAGGTGTGAGGAAAAAGGGGGGGGGGGATGTGCTGGTAAGCCCATAGACCCCTAGAACCTCTCCACCGGATAATTATAGGAAGTCATGATCTGTGATATTAATGAAGCAAGCTGAGTTTACAGCTCGCCAATAATTTTTGTTTTTCTTTTGTTTTACGTTAAGATCTCATTGTGAGATACGACCAGAAGGTGGGCGGTGTAGCCCATACCTCACGTAGTCTCCGTCCGCCGGAGAACTGTGATGATTCACTAGTTGTGTTCGAACTGGTTGTACAGTTCAACAGATTTTTAATTTTTATGATTATGTTAATTTTCAGAAGATGTCTAACATAGTTGCAACTATGTAGTATTATCAGGATGTACAGACATATACTGTACAAATAGTGTTAAGGTTAGAACTAAATTCTACAGAGTTATAGTTCTATTTAAGGGGACACATGCGTGTCCCCACAAAGTATCATGCATAGATCTTAAGGTAAAGATCTGGTCATGGGTAAGCAGACTTTCTTCGAAGTCCCGCACTGCTTACAATCTTCTATATTTTTTATATATTTTTTGCATACAATACAACTTAAACAAAATTATACGGATTATTTTGTCCCCAGAGGTGAGGATATTATCACGAATGTCCCTCCTCCAGTCTTGATATGCAGGCGATATCGTCAATGATGAAGGGGCCACTATTAAATTATAGGTTTGATTTCCGGAGGGAAGTAGAGAAAACCTAATATTTAGTAGGACCCCGTAATCATTGACGATAAATGTCCCTTCCAGCCATCCCACTTCCCATTCGTTGATTTCTATGGTTTTATCTTGGTATATCAATGAAGGACGAAGATGGCCACTAGAGGGCCTGGTGTCGGGGTATCAAAACACGATAAATCCACATATGGAAAGTCATATGATAACATATTAAGTTAAAAAAAATATTGTTATTTTTTACGGAGTTTTTTCTGTAGGGTACCCAATCAAAATGACGATCCCATAAGGGAATTAAGCGTGCACTTATGATGAGTACTCCCTGATCCTCCCGCGGCGGTTGTTGTTGTTGTTGTTGTTGTTCCCTAAGCTGCCTGGCCGAACAGCCCCGAGTCCTTAAGGAAGGCCATGGCCACGGTCGGGCTCTCCCACAGAGCTCTCAAATAGTGTAAATTGTGTTGTTGGCATAAGTGGTTGTGTGAAATGCAGTCTTCTATGATGTGTTTTATGGTATGGGGTGCTGTGTTACAACCCGGGCAGGTGTCGACGACGGAGTCATCCAGTCTCTTCTGATAGCTCAGAAGAGCTGGATGGTGTCCGCATCTCAGCCTGGCCAGGTGGACTGTCCTCGCGAGGAAGGGAGGATTCAGAAGGATGGATTTCGGGAGGTCGTGCTTGCAGCTGCTTGTTGTCTATGAGTGAGTGGATGGAACGGCGAGTGATATGAGTAGGGATGTGCTTCCGGAAGTTGGTTTGGGGTGGGCAGGGAGGGAGAGAAGACAGTATTTGTGTGTGATAGTGTGTGCTGGGTGTTGTTTTGATATTTCTTGGTGTCTGTGGGTGTGTTGCCATGTAGTGTAGTGGGTGGTGTTGATTTGTGGAGGCTGCTGCCAGGAATTGAGTGCCTCTCATGTCTAGATGATCTTTGACTTTTAGGACTTTGGTTTCTTGATGTAGGTGATCTGTGGGTGTAGTAGCTGTGCATCCTGTGATGATTTTAAGGGCTTTATTTTGAATAGTCTGTAAGGTCTTATGATGTGTTTCAGCTAGGTTAGAAGCCCAGGCCGGGCTTGAGTATTCCATAACTGATCTTATGTATTGTTTGTAGACTGTGGTGGTGGTTTCTTTGTTGTGTCCAAATTTTGTGTGGGCAAGTGATCTGAGGGCGTTAAGTCTGGGTGTCAGTTTCTTTTTCGTGTTTGTGGTGTGCTGTTTGAATGTCATTTGGGTGTCGTATGTTACTCCTAGGATTTTGTGTGTGTGTGTGTTAGGGGTGTGTTGTTTATGTTGAGTCCCGGGACGTAATCGTGCTCTCCTGTCCAGCTTGTGAGGAGGGTTGCAGTGGATTTAGCTGGGGCTAAATTGAGTCTGTTTGTAGTGCACCATTCATGTAATGTGTCGAGATAGTCTTGAAGGAGTCTTGTTGCTGTGTCTGGATTTTGGTGCGTGCTTGTGAGTGTTATGTCGTCTGCATAGGAGGCTATGGTTATTTGGGGTGAATTTGGTGTATTTATATCATGCATATACAGATTGAAGAGTGCGGGCGATAGGACGGATCCTTGCGGGACTCCGTTTGGGAAATTTCTAATGCTAGATGACTGACCGGCAAAAGATACGTGTGCACATCTGCCTGCTAAGAAGTTGGCCAGCCATCTTTTTGTGTTGTTGTGCATGTTTGTGTTGTAGATTTTGTTTGTTAGGTTGTGGCGGGGGATGGCATCGAAGGCTTTACTAATGTCAAGTGTGGCAAGTACTGATCTGTGTGGTGGTCTAGCTGAGTTGATGCTGTCAAAAGCTCTTTGTGTAAGGTCTGTAAGAAGAGTGTTTGTGGAGTGCAATGGCCTGAAGCCGTGTTGTGTTGGAGAAAGGGGTAAGTCAGGTGTCATCCAGGGTTGTTGATTTTTTTTTTTTTTTTTTTTTAATAAAAAAAATAAAAAAATCATTGATTTATTTGATTTTGTTTTAAATATATGTATACATATATTTGTTTGTAAATTTAAAAGCTATCAGTTATTTGTGTTACTACATAATGTACCAGTATCTTAAAATGAACCAATGCCTACACAAACTTATGAAAGCATGATAAATCTTCAGATGTTTTTATATTTTGATTCACAGATAAAAAAAATAAAAAAAAATAAAAAACATCATGATTTTTTTTTGTAAAAAAATCATTGATTTAATCTATCTATCTATCTATCTATTGCCTGACGCCGCGATCCCCGAAGGGGTGGCCACGAACGAACCGCCCCCATGCACCTCTGTCCCCAGTCAGTCGACGCCCCTCCCCCCAACCAGCACCGCCTTCGTTCATGTAGTTCCTCACTCCATCCTTCCACCTCATATTCGGTCTACCTCTCCCCCTCTGTCCCTCCACCTCGCTCTCGTACACCCTCTTAGTCATTCTCTCGCTTTCCATACGTTCCATATGGCCGAACCATCTCAAGTTGTTCCTTTTCACACTTTCCAGCACATCTACCTCCACACCACACCTCCTTCTTACTTCCTCATTAGTCTGTCTATCCCTCCATGTAACTCCGCACGCACTCCTTAAGTAATTCATTTCTACTGCTCTCACTCTTGGTCTGAGTCTCTCAACCAACGTCCATGCTTCGCTTCCGTAAGTCAGTGTCGGGATTACCACACTGTCATGCAAGGACTTCTTCACTTCCATACTGACCACCCTATTTCTTGTTACTGCTTTTAGCGTTCCTACAACCCTCTTCCCCTGTTGTACCCTCTCCCGCACCTCTTCATCCATAGTCCCATCTTTACTCAACACACTGCCCAGATACTTAAAAGAGTTGACGATCTCCATAGCCTGACCGTTGATTTAATCAAGTGATTAAATTAAACTGATTTAATCAATATCAACTCTAGACTGTCATCAGTTGTAGTACAAGGCACTCTATGACTTTGGAGGGGGTGCAAAGGAGTGTGATAGGGCGGTGTGAGGAGGGTAGCGTGGGGTCTTTGTTAGGTTTGGGGAATGTGATGATGATACCATGCTTCCAGATGTCTGGTATTGTGTTGTGTGAGTAGCTGTAGTTTGATATGTTAGTGAGTGCTTGTATACCTTGTGGTCTGAGGTGAATGTTGCTTATGTTGTCTAGGCCACAGGCGGGTGAGAGCTTGAGATTGTTGATGATATGCTTTGTCTGGTTGTTGGTGAAGGGTGTATAGTCAGGGTCTGTGGGGAACTGTCTTTTGCGTCGGATGACACGTCGGTCGTCTTTGTGGGGTTTTAGGTGACTGACATGAGAGAAGTGATTGATGAGAGTGTTTGCTTGTTGTTTACGTGAAGGAGTAGAGTCTGTTGTTGTGATTGCAGCATGTGATTGTGTTGTGTTGCTGTTGGAAAGTGTGATGCTGTTTAGTGTTTTGTAGAGTTTTTTGGGGTTTGTTTTGTGATCGAGTGTTTGTAGGAAGTTATTCCAATTTAGTGTTTGTTGTTCTTGTATTTTGTTGTTAATCTGGATGTTGAGTGCTTGAATTTGTTGATTGATGTCTTGTGTGTGGGGTGCTGGGGAGTGTTTCAGTGTGTCGCGTTGTATGATGAGGTTTTGAATTTCTGGTGAGAAGTTGGGGTTGTGTTTTTTATGTTACCTCTTGGAATGTGTTTCTTGTCGGCGTTTTGGATAGTCGTGTTGAATGTGTGTACAGCATTGTTGATGTTAGTGATGGGTGTACTGTTTAAGGTTTCAAAGTGTTGTTCTGTCTCATTTGTGAAAGCTTCCCAGTTAGCTCTTTTATAGTTAGTGTAAGTGTGTCTGTGGCTAGCTGGGGTGAGTCTTGTTTTGGTGGTGATAATGATCGGGAGGTGGTCTGAGCCTAAGGTTCTGACCACCCTCCAGGATGTTGTGGGGGCGAGTTCGGGGGAGCAAAAGGTGATATCAGGAGATGATGGGGTGTAGAGGGCTTGGTGGGGAGTATGGGTATGCTGATGAATGTTGTTAAGGATATATAGGTTGTCTATTTGGTGTTGTAAGACCAGCCCTCTGTCTGTGTCGGGGTTGTCGACAAACCAGGCCGACGTCTTTGCATTGAAATCACCACCCAGGATGATGTGTGGGGTGTTTGTGATGTGTTGTATTTGTGGTCTGTAATTGTTTGGTACTGTAGGGGATGTTTGGGGTGGGATGTATGTGTTTATAATGGTAATGTTAGAGCTATTGCCAGTGCGTATTTTAATTGATTGAATTTCTGTTGTGTTATCGTTTGGGGGGAGGAGGGATTTTGTATGTGCACTGGTGTCTATTTATTAGTGGCCCCTCCATCATTGACGATTATGCCTATTACATAAGGCACCCTCTTCAAACACTCATCCGCCGTAGTTTGAATCTACCGCGCAGAGCATAAAAAATTGAGGAGCCTTCATCATGAGCGCACGCAACCTCACTCATGGTTCAGTCATTATGAAATTGGGTTCTCACTACGAAAAAACTTCGTAACAAATAAAAAAGAAAATAAGAATAACTATTCATAAGCTTTCCATATAATCGTGGATGTACTTGTGTGGATCTTTGACCAGACGCTGACTCAGGCGTCATTCTTCCTTCTCTGCTCTGCGCTCAACCTACCCGGACGTGCCTCCCCACGCTCCGCTGGTTCCGCATTTGCTGCGTCCCTAGTGAGTTTTTTCTCATTTGTTTACTCCATGATGTATCGAGTAAGGTTAGGATATGCGTAGCAGGAGTGTCCTGGGCGGGTTGCCCACAGTGCAGTGTATTTTGGGACATCTATTTCGGGTGTACCCTCGTGGTCCCGTGGTGGACGCGTGAAACGTTTTCACGGTTAGCTAGCTTTGTGATGTAGGTGGCTTTCACTACGCGCTATTAGGCTTCTTCTTATCTTTCTGATGAAGTAGCTTTTTCTTTTCTCTGACGTTCCCAGCGTATTTTTCTTCACTTAGTGAAGTTTTTTCTGGGTCCCGAGTCAGTTCTTCCCTTTACCGGGAATTTTGTGCTACATTGGTGTGTTGACGGTGGTTCCTGTTGTGATATGATTCAGTGCTTTTTGTTTATATTACGACATGATTACATATTATTTCCGTCTGCTTAGGCCTAGCCAGCCTCTTGTAGCTTTGCCACATGTACAAGTGTTATTGATTTATGTTATAAATGTGTACAGTAAAAGTCCTTTAATCCGACGACCGATGATTCGAATCTCCCAATAGTCCGAATTTTTCAATTTGAGGCCAAATCCGAATTCACCCGATGGTCCGAATTTCAAGAAGTCCCAAAGTCCCCTTTTTGAGGCATTAGTCCACTCAAATGACACATAATGGAGCACACACATATCATATGTTCATGAATTCACTTTAAAAGTTTACCATTGTACTTCAAAACATTCAGATTAATGGTCAAAGGAAGCTACTGATATAAACGTAAACACCACATCGTCTGCTAGAGAGTTTGTTTTGCTCTTGAACGCATCCTTGGGACGCTCCGATGCGCTACTGGCTTGCACCGCATTTTCTGCAAGCGCATTCAGTCTTGAGCTTGAAAACGCACCTTTTGTCGTTCCGATACGCTACTATTTATAGTTCAGTGATCGGAGCGTCCCAAGGGTGCTTTCAAGACAACAAGACAAGGGTGCTTTCAATACAATATAATATAACAGATCACGTCACAAAAGGAAAATCACAAAAGGAAAATTACAAGAACCTCTCAGGGAAGTGCCGTTGTTAAGGCATTACTTCCCGAACCACATCTGATCTGATCTTCAAGAGCAAGACAAACTCGCTATAGACGGAAGAAGAAGAAGACGACGATGCGGACATATGGTGTTTACGTTTATATCAGCAGATTCCTTTGATTAATTTGAATGTTTTGAAGTAGGTAATAGGCTACAATGACAATGATAAACTTTTGAAGTGATTTCATGAACATATGAATTGTGTGTGTGCACCATTGTGTCATTTGGGTGGCCTAATGCCTCAATGTTTTCGTCATACACAGGTTCATAGGGGTAAAGTCCGATAATCCGAAAAATCCACTAATCCGAACGAGGGCCGGCCCGCTGCCCTTCGCATTAACGGAAGTTTACTGTACTACTGTGTCATGTGTGTCCTGGTTTAGTTGTGTATTGGCTATTTCCACGGACTATTTGTGTGTCCTGGATTAGTTGTGTATTGGCTATTTCCACGGACTAATTGTGTGTCCTAGGATTAGTTGTGCTTTGACTAATTCCTCGGTCTATTTGGTGCGTTCAGATTGAATCTGGGCGGGGTGGGTTGCCTTTTCCGCCGGGTTTTCTCGGTTACACCGTGAAAACCCGGCTGGTTGCCGAGTTTTAATCACGCGTGGTTAAAATAGGCTTGTTTCCCCCGGCGAGTGGTGGCTTGAGGCTCTCCAGGACTGCGTCTCTGTGGTGGAGCCTGTGTTCAGGCTTACTGTGTTTCCCTGGCGGGATGGCTTTACCCATTTAACTAAGTGTTCAAGCGGACACTTGTTGAGTATAGTTTTTCCCGGTTTTGCAAAGCCAGTAAAACTAGGCTGTTTGTTGATTGGTCTTTCCTCCCCGGCAATCTTTTGCAAAGAAGTGGGGATAGGAACAATTGGGGTTAACGTTATAAACTTAAATTCACACCCGGCGGTTGCACCTTGGGAGGGTGGGATTAACGGATTTGCAATTCAGTATAGTTGACCAGACAATTGAGGGATACGTTAAAGTATCGCCGCCTTCGACATACGGCGATCTAGGACGCTTCGGGAGAAGTCAGATCTACCATTTAAGACAGGCTTCCCAGTTTTTGATCTGCGAGATAATACGGGGGCCGGCGTCTTTTTATGGGTTTTCCAGTAAAACTTAACAAACACCACTGGGAAGACTGCGTCATTTATAAAAAGCCATGCTGGTCTTTATATCATGTCAGAGGATATTCGTAAATCTTTTGGACAGGTTAAGATATTCTGAAATCTTTACTTATGAACCTCCCGCGTAGCGAGCTGTAATGGTTGTGTATTACGTCTCGTTACCCGGCGGGTTATTTGACACGTGTGTCGAACATATTGGTGTAGCCTTATGAGCATTAATTCCTGGAAATTTTCTTTTTTCCAGGGCGGAGTTCCGGCGAGTCTTTCGAGAACCTGGAGTAGACCCGGGGGTGGGTTAGTTTGCCACCAGTCTCTGTCATGGCTGCCTTAGACCCTGTTTTTGCTTTGTGTGTTACACCCTCCTGTTCAGGTATCCCTATCTTTGCACACACTCTTTGCATTAGATGTGTTAAATGTTTAGATCGCTCAAGGGGTTTGTGGGTGATGCAGAACTGTACCTTCTGTACTCAATTGAGTAATAAAGTATTGCGAGACAATGATAGACCCGTGGCGGTCGCTTTGCGAGAGGTCAGGCAGCTGTTGTCCACTTATGCTACCACAGTGGCTCATAAAGCCCTTCAATATGACAACGTTATTCTTTGGGATAAATTACTTATTGAGCAACCCCCTATTAACCCTCCAGCCCCGGGGGCTATAGCTTACGACTGTGCTCCGGTACCGGGTGTTTTGACGATCTTTGGCCTATGTTAACTACTCTGTAAGTCAATGAATATGTCATGTAATGTTGTGAATAAAAAAGAATAATGTTCCACAAACCTTCCTCTGTCGAATGGCGTTGAGTAGAGGTCTCTAGCCCCTCTGGTTGCATAATGGTGAGCGCGGGAAGACGAGTGCTTTTCGGCGGCAAATTCTTCCCGCGTTCGGACGCGTCGCCTCGGCCATGGCTACGACGCACCTAGCCGCTCGCCGCGCCAAAGTATTTATCTCCCTTAGACGATTTTAGTGTTTGATATTGAGAATGAGATGTTTATTTGATATTTTCTAGTTATTTTGAGGCCAATTATATAAAATATGTTTATTAGGGTATCACTGTCACTGATATTGCTAATTTTCACTCGATACCGTACATTTTATTAGTAATTGAGGTAGCTTATTGTTGTATTAGGCACTGATTATTCGTTATCACAGGTGTTTATTATACTTTGGCCATCAAATATTAGGTCTTGTGTCACTTTCACTTTGACAAATATGCTTTAGAGTGTCACTGTCACTGATAATGCTCATTTTCACTCGATACCGTACATTTTATTAGTAATTGAGGTAGGTTATTGTTGTATTAGGCACTGATTATTCGTTATCACAGGTGTTTATTATACTTTGGCCATCAAATATTAGGTCTTGTGTCACTTTCACTTTGACAAATATGCTTTAGAGAGTGTCACTGTCACTGATAATGCTCATTTTCACTCGATACCGTACATTTTATTAGTAATTGAGGTAGGTTATTGTTGTATTAGGCACTGATTATTCGTTATCACAGGTGTTTATTATACTTTAGCCATCAAATATTAGGTCTTGTGTCACTTTCACTTTGACAAATATGCTTTAGAGAGTGTCACTGTCACTGATAATGCTCATTTTCACTCGATACCGTACATTTTATTAGTAATTGAGGTAGGTTATTGTTGTATTAGGCACTGATTATTCGTTATCACAGGTGTTTATTATACTTTGGCCATCAAATATTAGGTCTTGTGTCACTTTCACTTTGACAAATATGCTTTAGAGAGTGTCACTGTCACTGATAATGCTCATTTTCACTCGATACCGTACATTTTATTAGTAATTGAGGTAGGTTATTGTTGTATTAGGCACTGATTATTCGTTATCACAGGTGTTTATTATACTTTGGCCATCAATATTAGGTCTTGTGTCACTTTCACTTAGTTATATGATTTGTAAACGTTTTATATACAATTTATTGTGTCTTTTTTCACTGATTTATATATTTCTATAGGTTCTAATCATATGAATGTCACTTGGTATATACATATGTGTCACTTTCACATATTATTATGGTGTAATTGTATTTGTATCAATGTTCTCATAATACATGACTTTTGTATTACAATACATTGGTTTTCTTCCACTTTTTGCCTATATATAATTATAGTGTACATATTGTCATTTTATTTGGCAATTTCAGTATGATTATTAGAACTCCAGCTTGGAGTGGTAATCAAAGAAGCAATCTACAGCACAGAGTGCCACCTTGCACTCCACACACTCCAGGGTTGACTTTTTACCTGACCTCGGCTTCACCCTGCTGTTGTAGCAGACATGGCACCGCTTCTGCTGTGTTCTTCCGGATTCATTCTGAGGCAGGGAACCAAGCCTGTGCCTAGTCAAGTATTGAGAAGACTGCAAGCGGTCAATAACGGCGGGCCCAGGATGTGCCACTGCCCTCTGTGGCATAGCATACTTCTCCAGGAGCTCCGTCAACACCTGCTTTTGGAACCTCCGCAGGCTATTGAACTTCATGGGTGTGTTCACATTCCGAAGCTTGTATATGTTGTAGGCATTTAGAACTGACATGTCCACCATATGCAGAAAGAACTTTTTGTACCATCTGCACGAGGTACGCAGGCAGTCAATGAAGCCTATCTGCATGTCGGACTTGTCCACCAGCCTCATGTTGATGTTGTAGTCCAGGACAGCATCGGGCTTGGTCACCCTGGCCTGGGTGCGGCGATCCACCTTGCCAGTCTCCACCATTTCCCCCTTGTGGATGGTGGTCAGGAGGTTGACCTTCCGCTGGTCGTGCCAGTGGATAGCCAGAATGGGCCCCGACTTCTTCTTGAACACATCACCTTTTTTGGTCTTTGGAGGGAAAGGTGGCATGCCCTTCCTTTTCCCTCGTACTGTGCCTACAGTCCCCGTCTTGCGCTCATGCAGGTACTGTGAGAGAGTGGGGGACGTGTAATAATTGTCCGTGTAGAGGACGTGATTCTTATGAAAGTAGCGGTC
The DNA here is from genome assembly GCA_032716605.1 of Paralithodes platypus. NCBI lineage: Eukaryota > Metazoa > Arthropoda > Malacostraca > Decapoda > Lithodidae > Paralithodes > Paralithodes platypus. The sequence continues at coordinate 44,932,511 of CM064566.1, forward strand.
CATCATGGCTTGCACCACTGCTCCGCCAAAGCCAATGAGGGGGTCCACAAGCAAGTCCCCTTCCTTCCCGCTGTAGACCAGGAAGTCCAGGACATAGCCAGTTTGGCAGTCGCACAGCACAAAGAATTTTATGCCAAAGCGATGTCTTTTTGAGGGGATGTACTGCCGGAAGCTGAGTTTTCCCCGGAACAGCACAAGAGACTCGTCAATGACGACCTTGCGGAAGGGCTTGAAGTAGGAGGTGAAGCGTTCTCGCATCATCTCATACAACGTCCTAATCTTCCACAGCTTGTCTGGGAGGTGGACGTCAAGGTTGGTGACAAGATGGAGCGCTGCGAGGATATCAAGGTACCGGTCGCGAGACATATATTTCCCGAAGGCAGGGGTGGATATCAGATCATTGGTGATCCAATAGTCAGGCAACCTATGCTTCTTGACATGAGGCATTAGCATGGTGAGTGCCAGGAACACCATGAACTCTTTATGAGTCACTGGGGTCCACTGCCTCATGTGGCCCTTGGTCACCTTTCCCAAAAAGTGGACCTGGAATTGGTGCTGCTTATTTGTCTCTTTGACAACATAGCCTACCACCTCCTCATCAAAGAAGGCCTCAAACAGTTCGTGTGGTGGAGCATTGGGGCCTGCAGGAAAATTGGGGGTAATGCCTGAACCCTCCAGTACCTCATCAAAAGCTGGCACATCAGGGTTGTATGCATCCTCATCAACTACGTCTTGCCACTGGAAAACGTAGAATGGGTCTTGTCTACGCTGACGAGGAGCTCCAGCTGGTGGCCCAGCACGCCCACGGCCAACTCGGGAGGCGCGCGCCCTAGGGCGGCGAGGGCGGCGGCCAGGGCGGTGGGCAGCACGACGGGCAGCACGACGCCGGGCCAAGCGGATGGGTCGAGGGTCGTCGATGTCCATATAGTCATCGTCAGAGTGGTCATCTTGCCCTGACGGTTGACCTATGTAATCATGGCCAGAGTCTTGAGAGAGGTGCCCTTCATCATCAGTGGCCCCCACATAATCTGGCGGGGAACCAGTGATGCGTGGGCGGCGTGCGGGTGGGCGAAGTGGGGAAGGAGTGGCAGGTGAGGCTGTGTCCCCCCGAGGTCCCGGGCTCCTTGGCCTGCGACGAGTGACAGAAAGCAATGTTTCACTGTCACTAGGGCCAGGTATTGGTGATGCAAGCTCAAAGACTTCTTCAGGAAGACATGTTGAAGGCGGGAGAGGTGGGGAGGACCGTGGGGAAAGTTGCGGGGACGTATGGCTGGGGCCGGCCGGGGTGGACGCCGCGGAAGCCTCGAACAAAACTCTCTTACTTTTCTTAATTTTCTTGGTATATTTCCTACCTTTCCCCTTTTCGGCAGCAGTATGTCTCCTGTCGGGGGACCTAGGAGGCAAATAGGCCGAAAGTGTGGGGTCCTCAACCCTTGGCAATGGTGGGGGTGGTGGGGAAGAATGCGGGGCATCCGGGTCATCTTGGGTGGCGTGGGTAGATAAGGGAGACAATGGCGGACGAGAAGGGTCACCACGCTGACCCTCACTCACAGCCTCATCCTCACCAAGTAGTTTTGCTTGTTCCCTAGCTGCCGCGGCCGCCTTCTCAAGTATTTTCTGCTTATACAAATGTAGCTTGAAAGGCGATTTACCTGGGGAAGGGCTTGGCGTCGTGTCACTTAAGCGAAATTTGGTGAGTGACCTTGAACTCTCCCACTCGCTCACTCTCTCAAGTTCACTGTCTTTAGGTAAACCAGCTTCCTCAACAACTGGTACATCACCTTCATCACTCTCATCACTGTCATGTTCTCTCGCAAATCCCAGGAATTGCTCTTCTTTATCACTCGACTTATAATTACTGGAGTCGTCACTGACTTCATCATCAACATTATGCTTGGCATCAGCTCGCTCATAAAGTCTCAATGTCGTCTCAATACCTCCGGGAGATAACACATTTAGGCGATGGCGTCGGGGTAAGGCGCGACGAACAAGCAAGGGCGTCGTAGGAAGCACGGTATCGGACACAGCGGAATCACTATTTGGCGTACTGTCCATGATGGCGTCGGGGTAGATACTGTTGCTGTGGCGGAGTTTACGCCTGGTGGCGCCACCTACCGTCCCACGATACCGAAAATGTACGCGCGGCATTCGAAAGCACGCATGCAAGCAATGGGCGTTCAAGAGCCCTTCCGGGTTGCGCGGGCCGAGGTTGTTATGGGCGTTCAAGAGCCCATCCGGGTTGGAGGGGTTAAACGTACCCCTTCTAAATCTAGAGTCATTGTACGAAAGTCGGCAGAGACTGGGCAGGGTACAGCACTTACTCCAGCCCCCGGCACATCTAAGAGACCTCGTGAACCTACGCCCTCGGCGACAGCCTCCACGTCACGGGCGCGGTCCAGGTCCAGGTCGCACCTCAGACAACAGCCGCTTAGTCACTCTTCTTCACCGGCGAGGAAGAAGAGCAAAGAGGAGACGTCCAAGAGCAGTTCTAGTGATAGGTCTGAGAAGTCCAAGAGCAGTTCTAGTGATATATCTAAGTCACACCGAAGCCACAAATCTTCCAGGAAAGATTCTCATGAACGAAAGGCCTCCCGGCGTTCGCCGGAGCCTCGTGCCTCACTTTCTGCCTCTACTCCCGACGTATCTAATGTCCAATCTGATGGGGCGGGAGTGGAGTCAGAGACTGTGGTAGGGGTGTTACCGGCGGACAGGTTGCCAATGGATATTATAAACTTAGAATTAGAGAGTTCTGTGGGCAGTTCTCGCCCTCTAGAAGGGTCTAGTGGGGCTCAGTGGTTGATGGGGTAACTGACTCCCAAGGGAGTTCAGGCCAAGGCCTGGGTGTGTGGAGGTATTCCCAACCATGGAATGAAGGCCCACATCTGGTTCAGGAGACACAGGTAATGGCGGACGTCCACCGGGACGCTGCGATCCCATCATCCATTCCAGACTTAACATGGCAACCCGAATGGGTCCCGGCTTCGGCGGGATCCTCTCAGGACGGGCCAGATGACAAGGATGAGGTGTCTATAATCTCTGACATGGAGGTGCAGGAGTCGGGTTCAGTTTTAGACGACTCACAGGATAGGAATGATTCACCTCTTAGTTCTTCATCTGCTAAATTTGTCACGGCGGAGGAAATAGATGGGTTATTAGCTACTGCTCTAACGGAGACTCCTACAGTGGACCTGGGAGCTTCCATGACAATTTCAAGTGTTCGGCCTCTGACTACTTCCATTGCTTTAACTCAGATTCCACACTCTCCCTCTGTATCACCTACTATGGTCACTAGGCCTGCTTCGGCGGCACTGACTACTTCTAGTGTAAGGGTAGTAGCGGATGTGAATCCTCCCCCTTTAGATAAAGCACCGTTAAGAAAGGTAGCTATGCCCCTTTTATACGGTCCAGATGATTCATTGGTACAAATGGTCCCAACTAAGCCAGAGGTAGCACAGCCCACTTTGTCAGGGGAACTTCCAGTGCCACGAGAGTGGGTAATCCAAGGAAATAAATTAGAAAGTTACGAGCTTTAGATATTATGGGTAATGTACTTGATGTTAATATTAAGGCCATTCCGAACTATTATCACCATGACTATTTTGTGTATACAGCTACACCTGCACTACCCCCTGCATCAGCTTCAAAACTGTTTTCTGACTGGACCAAGCATGAAGGTTTTAATGATATAAAAGCACTGTCAGCTCTCACTCCAGAATTAGATTTACAAACGGTCACAGACACAGCCGCTAATCCAGTTTTGAAGGTGGGGCAGTTGGGTCCAGGACCTTGGGTGGAATGGGAGGTAGAGGCTCAGAACTTTGCGACCACCTTCACCTCAAAATCTTCGCACCAAATTCCTCAGGACAGCCATTCTTGGTTCTCTCTGCCAGTCTTTTCTGCCAGCGGAGTTTCATCTGCTTTGTTTGCATTTTTATCTGCCCCCAAAATCAATCTATGCGAACTTAAAGATTCTTTCACTACACCTTCCCCAGCTCACCTAGACCGGGAGTTTAGGCTACGAGGGAAGGCGTATAGACTTTTTTCCCAATACATTGTTACGCACCAGGTGGCGAAGTCTATGCTAAGATCGACTCACTCAATCGTGGACGCGGATGTCAGAAGATCAATTGAACTATCTCGACGTTTACTCCTTCAGACTTCTATTCAGTTGTTGGGGGATATCCGTACAGCCTTGCTCGAGGCGGTGCGGGCGAGACAGGATCTTAGGATGTCCCTGGTGAGGAAACTTCCTGATAGAATTGCGAACCAGGTGGTCATGTCGCCGGTGCTAACTCCCTCTTTAATGTCCCCTGATGTGTGGAGAACTGTATTTAACATGGCTCAGGCCTTTAAGCACAGTCCCGCCCCTTCTAAGAAACCTGCTTTTAACTTTCCCAAACCCAAGCCAGTCGCAAAAGCTCAGCCGGGTGGGTCAAAGCCCTTTCATCTACCTAAGTCCTCTTCCCCCCAAGGTCAGTACAGGTATAAACAAGGAAAGTTTGCAGGTCATAAAGGACGAAAGTATAACAGACCGGGCCAGGGCCCGTCTTCTGCCAACGCCGGCCAGTCGGCTAAGCTTCCACCACCACCACCACCACCATCACCATCACCACCATCACCACCATCAAAAAACTAAAGTCTCTCTCACTCCCAGGGCTGGTCTCACGGCGGGTGGATCAGAGGGTAGTACAGCCGGCGAACCCTTGTCTGCTAACTGGGTCGTTCCGGACGTGTCACCGCGCATGGCCATTAAATACTTGGGCGAGGATGGTGGCACGCAAAGGCATCACCTGGCAGTGGCTCCGGCGACCTCGTTTACGTCAGCCGACAAAGGCAAATTTAGTTTCATTAGAGGTGGAGTCACTGATCCGGGAAATGATCGCCAAGAATGTCATCATCCTGGTTCCTCAAAATTACCCAGTCTTTACATCCAAACTATTTCTAGTGCCCAAAAGGGACAGTGTTCAGATGAGACCAGTCGTAGACCTGTCTTATCTGAAACTTCACATTCACAACGTGTTCTTCAGGATGCTGACAGTGAATCAAATCAGGCTTACACTTCCGCCGGGAGGGTGGATGTGTTCTTTAGACCTGACAGACGCGTATTGGCACGTCTCGGTAAACAAAAGATTTCAACGGTTTCTGGCCTTACGAATAATGCATCAGACTTATGTCTTTCAGAGGATGCCGTTTGGATTGAACCTAGCACCTCGCTTATTCACGAAATTAGTCCGGCAAGCCCTGATGCCCTTGTTAGAGCAAGGGATCAGGATTTTGTGGTATCTAGACGACTGGCTAGTGTTGGCAGAGACGGAACAATTATGCGTCCATCATGTCAACATAACATTAAATCATGTCAAATCTCTAGGATTCAAGGTAAACCTGGTAAAGTCAAACCTTGTTCCCTCACGAGTAGTTCAGTGGATAGGGCTGGTTTGGGACACAGCTACTCTCACTCTGAGTCAGAGTGTGGACAATCGAAACAGATTTCGCAGGAAATTGTTTCTGTTCCTTCACAGTCTGACTACGACACGGAGAATCTGGGAGTCTCTGGTCGGCTCTCTCAACTGGATTCAACTAACTGTAAAGTTGGGCCGGTTGAAAGTCAAACGTTTAATATTGGAAGGCAACAAATGTTTTCCACTATTACCGGCGGAAAAATTATGGCCCATACCAAAATTAATCCACAACTTACTAGCGGTCTGGGCGAAGAGGGAAACGTTGCACTCAGTAATGTCATGGACCTCTCCTCCGCCGACGGTATGGGTAGACACAGATGCGTCAGGAACGATAGGTTGGGGCTTTCAGTCAAACCAAGGGCACCAGGGTCAAGGGCTTTGGTCCCATTTAGAAATCTCCCACATCAATGTCAAAGAATTACTAGTCCCCTTATATTTCCTTCAGGCTCACGGCTCTACTTTACGGGGCAAGTCGGTGGCCTTCAGAATGGACAATCTGAATGCGGTTCACTGTATTCAGAAACAGGGATCAACGAGATCTCGGAAGTTGCTAAACGTGTCAGAAAAGATTTTTATTCTAGCCAACAGGCTGGACATTCATCTTCACGCATCTTATCTCCCAGGCGTAGCAAACGTCTGGGCAGACGCTCTGTCTCGGAGACAGAGCACAACAGTAGAATGGGCGCTCAAGCAAACCATTTTCGACCAAATGATTGCGGAGCCTTGCCATCCACAAGTGGATTTGTTTGCGTCAGAGGAGACTCACAAGCTCCCACTGTACCTCACCCGCCGGACGATAACGCCGGCGGGCGGGCCAGACGCACTGGTGACAGACTGGAACAGGTGGAGTTCCATTTATCTGTTTCCGCCGCCAGATGCGTCTCTAATGTGCCACGTAGTAAACAAACTACAGGATTATCGGGGCGTAGTCTCGCTAATCGCGCCCCTGTGGCCGGCGCAGTTGTGGTACCAGCAATTGAAAACGTGGTGCCCGCACCCGGTGTCACTCCCGGTCGGGTTTTTCCACTTAGACACAATTGGCAACCTAGAGACCTCGCTGACTTTTGCATTATGGATATTCAAGAGGCCAAGTGGCTAGCACCATATGGTAGAGACGTGACCCAGTCTACAAAGCGACAGTATCAATCGCATTGGCAAGCCTTTACGTCTTGGATTCTTAGAACAGAACAAACTGTGCCCTCGGTGGCTTTGGTTTTTAATTATTTAAATTATCTGTTCGAGCAGAAATGTTTATCTGTAGTAACGTTAAAAAATCACTTAACAGCGATTAGGATGCCATTTTTGGACCTTACCGGTCTCACCATACCAGTCGCGGAGGAAACAGGTTTTATGAGGGCATGTTTTAAACTCCGCCTACCTCCCCGTCAGCTCATGCCTACCTGGTCTCTGGACAAAGCATTGTCGTTACTTCATTCCCGTCTGTACCAAAATACTGCAGATTTTACATTACTTTTAAAAAGGGCAGTATTCCTTATGGCTTTGGCTACCGGGAACAGAGTATCTGAGCTGGCGGCGATGAGCAACACACCTAATTGCCTCAGGTTTGGTAGGCTTAATGAGTGTATTCACATTGCACCTTCCCCAGGGTTCATAGCCAAGAATGAGCACAGTGAACACGTGTTTTCAGAGTTCAAGGTGCCGGCGTTAAAAAGGGGAAAGGTGCACCATAATTTATGTCCAGTGCAAGCTCTAACCAAATATTTGAGAGTGGCTCCTCTAAATCACCAGGGTGCTTTATGGGTAGCAAGTACGGGTAAACGCTTGATGAAACGTAAACTGGCTTCTCTCTTGGTCGAGGTCAGTAAAGAGAGTAATCCCGGCGTTGTGGGTAGGGCCCACGATTTACGCAAGTGGGCAGCCTCTTTACGTTTCCTTAAAAAAAAATCTATTGAAGATATTACGTCCACACAGTTGTGGGCCTCTAATCATACGTTTTTGACTCGATACCTTTCAGTAGCTCTAGACAAACCTTCCTTGCCATGTATAGCTTTAAGGCAGAGGGTCTAGGTGGCCCCTAAGTCACTTATTAGTTTGCTTGGGAAACAGATTAACTTGCTCATGTAGTAATGTACACCCTATGTGGTGGATTGTGTTCTTTTATTTAATAATTTTCATTTTAGTAAGCGTTGTTTCCACATAGCGATTTTGATAATTTAATTTGACTTTATATTGTCCTTGTCCCAATTTTGGTTTGTTTAGTTTGCAAGTTTTAAATTTTAATTGTTTAATTTCAAGAAAAGGGGGGGGGGGGATGCAGTCAGTGTAACATAGGACACCCTAGACCCCGCCGGAGTATGTGAGCTGTGATACTGTTTATGGGTGTTGTGATATGAAAATTTCTCTGTACTATTCATTACAGGAAATTGTGCTAGTACAATTGTAGTACAAACAACAGTGTTGTTGTAAGTAGTTTTTGGCTGTGAAGCAATCTAATTTTAAGCATTGGATATATTTTGCAAGATATATCCACTAGTTTTATGGGGTTTATATGTGCACATGTAAACTTATAAGTTTTTATTTTTCACCACTTATTTTAAGTTATTAACTTATTAACTGGCGGATCTGTACTCAGAATCTCAGAGTTAACCCTTTTTTATCAAGCAGGCTTCTTTGAAGCACGCTCCTGCTTGTACCCCCTTTTTTATATATGTGCTGCGCCAAAATATATATCTTTTCGAAGTAAGAATACTATGTGGTTGTTTGATTATCTGCTCTTGCTAAAGTTATGATATGATTACGAATGTCCCCCTCCAGTCTTAGCTATCAGGTACGGTATAATCGTCAATGATGGAGGGGCCACTAATAAATTATAGGTTTGACTCCTGGCCAGGTGGACTCTGTCCTCGCGAGGAAGGGAGGATTCGGAAGGATGGATTTCGGGAGGTTGTGCATGCAGCTGCGTGTTGTCTGTGAGTGAGTGGATGGATCGGTGAGAGATATGAATATGGATGTGCTTCTGGAAGTTGGTTCGGGGTGGGCAGGGAGGAAGAGAGGACAATAATTGTGTGTGATACCGTGTGCTGGCTGTTGTTTTAATATTTCTTGGTGTCTGTGGGTGTGTTGCCATGTAGTTTAGTGGGTGGTCTTGGTTCGTGGAGGCTGCTGCCAGGAATTGAGTGCCTCTCATGTCCAGATGGTCTTTGACTTTGAGGATTTTGGTTTCTTGATGTAGGTGATCTGTGGGTGCAGTAGCTGTGCAGCCTGTAATGATCTTCAGGGCTTTGTTTTGAATAGTCTGTAAGGTCTTATGATGTGTTTCAGCTAGGTTAAAAGCCCAGGCTGGGCTTGCGTATTCCATCACTGACTACTTCCTTTAACGTGACGATAGTGCGTTGTTATATGTGCGATTAGTTTGCTTGGGAAACAGATTAACTTGCTCATGTAGTAATGTACACCCTATGTGGTGGATTGTGTTCTTTTATTTAATAATTTTCATTTTAGTAAGCGTTGTTTCCACATAACGATTTTGATCATTTAATTTGACTTTATATTGTCCTTGTCCCAATTTTGGTTTGTTTAGTTTGCAAGTTTTACATTTTAACTTATGTATTGTTTATATACTGTGGTGGTAGTTTCTTTGTTGTGTCCGAATTTTGTGTGAGCAAGTGACCTGAGGGCGTTAAGTCTGGGTGTCAGTTTCTTTTTAATGTTGAAACACTTAGTTTTAAAATATTATGTATGTATGTATGTACCTCACACTCTGTGACTGCACCCCTTTCAAAGACCATAACCTTTTTTTCCCCGCATTTGCCTTCAGGTTTCATTTTTCACACACTGTTCCAAATTCTGTATATTTACCTTACCCTGAAACTCCCACTCCTTGAATATTTAAAACAGCTGACTTAATCAGTTAATTAATAAAGTATGGTTAAAAAAAAATCAGTTTAGTTCATTATGTGACCTACAGAGTTCTTTGACAGCATGATATGCAGGGGTAATGATGATTAAGATAGGGTCTTGTTGTACAGTACAGTACTTGATACTTTTAGCATATTGTTTTTTGTTTTGTTTTCTGACTTTTACAGTTAAGAATTTTAACCCTTTCACGTTTTTATGACGCAGAGGTTGCCAGATTAGCAATAGTAAATAGAGTTCTCTCACTCTTATAATTACCTCTCCAAAATTAGTTTTCTTCCCACAGCTAACTCAAAGATAACTGCAGAGGTTGAAGTAACTAAACTAATGGTTTCTAAATACCCCTGATGGTAACAAAGGCTTTAAAGTATCCCTAATAGGCTCAAAATTGCGTCAAGAACGTGAGAGGGTTAAGTTGTCACTTAAACAAGTACAGTACTGTACTATAATAATTACAGTACTCCTGTATATTTATCGGCAGGCCAGCCTTAAAAAGTGATGACTCCAAGCCCAGCGGCATCACAGTGTTCCGCCCCATAGACCGCACCAAGCAACAACAAACCTTTCACAGTGACAACACGATCAGCACTGTCATCACCTTCTCATGAGACTAAATATGCAGGTACTGTACAGTACATTATTTTTTATTTTTGTGTTTATACAGGGTTATAGAGTCGAACTTGTACAATACTTGTACACTTTCATAAATTGATGAACATTAACCCTCTGAACTCAGCTGTCCTCTTATACTCCACAACAAACTTTCACTGTGGAACTCGGCTGTCCTCTTCACAACACAACACAACACAACAACACAAGGGCGGGTGCCCAATCCCGAAAGGGGTTGAAATAGGGGAGCTATCCCCCCGCCAAAGGCGACTTTCTAGGGCCTTTCCTAGCTAATGCTGAGAGGATTGAGTTCTAGTCATGTGGTGATGGGCTGGTCTATCAGAGTGAGAACTGAGCGATCTCTGCCATACCCATAGCATACTCTGACTGTTCCTTTTACTTATATATTTTCTAGATCTCAAGTGACGGCGTCTCTTCCGTGGATTTACCTCCCAATCTACCAAGACTGGAAGCCAAAGCGTCACATTTTTCCTTTGCCCATCAACTTTCTCTTCATAATTGCTGAGGGGCACAGTGCCCTGGGTTGGGCTTTGGTTTCCAGGGCGCTTCTGCACCCTCCTCTGCTCCCCGCCATGGAGTGGCTTCGGTCACCCAGGCTTTATTGTGGTCGGCAGGGAGGGTTCTGTGGGGGCGCTCGGTTATGGCCTTGGCCTTGCTCGGGGCCTTGGGGCTGTTCGGCCAGGCAGCTTGGGGAACAACTACTACTACTACTACACAACAACCAGACGACATAGCGATGTCCGGTCAATGCCAGGATCAAGATAACAGTAAGTACTCCATTTTCCCATAAGCGTATCTTTCTACCAATTACTATTGCTAAGGGTATTAGGTCGGATATGGGCCGATTCTAGGGGTATGAGCGTAATAGGACAGCCAAGTTGGAGGGGTTAATGTCACTAAGTCCAATGGTTTCAGAGTCATACTTGTATAATTTCTAGAATTGGAGTCGGATATTTGTTTTTCACTTGACTACATAACCCTGTTTGTACTGATGTATATTGAGATGAGAATTTTAGTGCAGGTTCCTCAATACAATACAATAGACCTATCATAGAAAGATCACAATTTCCACTGAATTTAACTCTTTTGAAACATTAAACACTTGTATATACTGTATATTCAGGTGTAGTAGTAGTATTATTTTATTTGTTTGAGTATATTTCTATGTATATATTTTTGTTTATTCTTACCCATCTTGGCCCGGGTGTACTTTCAAAAGTACGCTCCAACCAGGCATACTGTTAATTAAAAGGCAGGAGCTAGTACAGGGCTCTTAACTCTCTAGATCCGGCTATCTTTGAACCTTCGCGGGACTTGGATCCAGCTGTTTTTCATGAATTTCATAATTTCAGCGTACAGTATTCTTATCTCCGCAAATGGTGAAAACTAGAACACTACAACATGCGGTGCTAGTTCAGGCTCTCAGCCTATGCCCAAGAGGGAGTAAGTTGGAATATAGAAAAAAAAAAAAAAAAAAAAAAAAATTGGTTCAGTTTTGATGGTGATATTACTAAGGTATGATTCCCTCCCTCATTTTGGAGATGAATATAGGAATTCCCTGAATTTCATAACTTTTGGATACAGTGGCCCCCCGCCTTTCACTTTTTTTGCTTTTACGTTTTTGAGTTTCGCGGAAAATATATACTAATATAGGTATATACATATAAGGAGATTACTTACCACACACTTTATTTGAAATCATTGTCATAAATAGCCTAGCTTAACTCATAGTCCATTTAATTACTATTTCCATTCACACATATTCATAGCCTCCGATAGTGCAGTTGGGATATTGTACATGCGAAGATTGGTATGCAGGCTTCGAAACTGCACAATAAATCGTAGGTTTGTGCAACATTCTTAACTGTCTTCGTGGTGCTATGCGTAAGTGTGTTAATTTTCGGTGTGAGCGTCCTGGGTTCGAATCCCCGGACTGCCACATGTGTTTGTTAATTTCATTAATCGAGATTAGGAGTAAAGTTGGTTAGTGGAGAGAACATAATAATAGGTATACAGTATACATATTATGAGGAGATTACTTATCACACACTTTTAGCTGAAATCATTTTCATATATAGCCTAGCTTAACTCATAGTCCATTTCTGCGGCTTTCGTTCGACATGGTAGGCAAGCTTGACTGGCCAATGTTCTGTTTTTATGGTCCCAGGCATTCAATTCCTTTATCATTATCACCAGGCCCATCGTCCCTAACACTGAATGCACTAAAGGTCCTAATAAACGCAAGAGATACGAGGTTTGGGCTCAAAAATGCCCAGCCTCGGAGTCCCCAGGGGGGGAACCATAAATGCCCCCACGTCCGCCCGACCTTCCCTTGACGACCCCTCTAAATGCTCTGGACCACAGCCTGTCACTCTTACTATCAACTTTTGTAACATTCGAGGCCTTTCCTCTAATTTTCACTCTGTAGAACACCATCTCTCCTCCTACAAACCTGATATTTTTTTCCTCACTGAAATGCAGGTGTCTGAAGCAACTGCTAGCAGCCCCTTCTCTGTATCCTCCTACTTTCTCTATCCTAGTTTCAAAGCCATAGGTGGATGTTGTGCATATGTGCACAACAAACTCACTTGCTCTCGTGTTCCCGATTTTGACTCCTCAGAATTCTCAACTTTATGGCTCAAACTATCTCTTCATTCTCATGTGTGTACATGCTTAGATTGATATGCAGGATTCGAAGTTGCATAATAAATCGTAGGCAGTGTCCACCAACCTTTAACTGATTTCGTGGTGCGATGTATAAGGTGTTGATTTTCGGTATGAGCATCCTGGGTTCGAATCCACGGACTGCCACATGTGTTTGTAAATTTCATTAATCGATTTTAGGAGTATGGTTGGTTGTTGGAAGGAACATAATAATTAAATATTTCTGTGCTGTCTATCTTTCCCCTAACTCTACCGACTTTCCCAAATTCTTTGACTATCTAAACTCTAAAGTTGAACACATTCTATCCATCTCTCCTTTCTCAGAAATCTCCATCTTAGGAGATTTCAATGTTCACCACTGCCAATGGCTCTCCTCTCACACTACTGACCAACTTGGTGAACAAGCCTACGTCTTTTCTATCCTAAATGATCTAGAGCAGTTAGTTCAGCAACCCACCCGTATCCCGGATCGCTTCGGAGATCGGCCCAACATTCTTGACTTGTATTTCACCTTCGTAATACTGTATTCTCCTGGAAGCTTGTAAGAGATGTTCTGTAGTGGCTGACGGGAGTGAGAGGGTGGCACCATTGTATTAGAACATCTGAGACCAGGATAAAATATATGTGTGTGAACTGGGAGTGAGTTATGCGGAAAGCGTTTAACCCTTCCTCCCCGGGCTAGCCTTCTAAATGACAGCACTCCGATCCGGGCGATCTGGCCAAAAAACGTCGTAATAGGCCTAGGCCTATTTTTGTTATTTTAACTGCTAGAGAATTCACACAAATCTCAAAATGTAGCCCTGTTTTGTATCTGTAGATTTGCATTACATGTAGTATCTATTAGTATCTACTACTTAGAGAGCTCTAGAGCTCTAGTCAACTGGTTCAGTTGTGATCACGATTTCCATGGAGAGAGTTTTTACACAGGTTTAGCAATATCGGACATTTACAAACAGTAATTTGTTTCTACCAAACAACAACAACAAAAGTCCGACTTCTTCTTCTTGTTTTTGAAGCTGCGCGTCGCTCCGACCGGCTTTGTTTACAAACGTTTCGCCACGCGGCTTTCAAACCAAGCAGGCTTTCAAGCTTAAGGGGTTTAAAAGGACACCCGGGCTCCTGCCTTTCGCAAGGGGTGTCAATTTAAAATGACATCCGGGCAGGAAGGGTTAAAGGGAGGTGCAAGTTGTCCTTATTGCTGCGTCACAGGAGGCTGTTGATTGGTCGAGCGCGGGGGAGTGTCAGGGTCTTCCCCGTGACAAGATTTAAAGGGTAAACCTTGCTTCGCCACCTGAGCTAATCCCGTCTCCTGGTTGGCGGACGGAATTACTCCTTTACGTATAGCTAAAATTATGGTTCATAATTCAAATGATGTCTTTGGAAGTGATAAAATGGTAAAAAAAAAAATGTTTATTTCATGTTAATTTTCCTATAATCCTTCTCATATTCATTCAAGTCTTCAATCAAAATGGCTCTGATTTGACATGGTGATTCTGTTTATTGGATATAAGGCTTTTCAAAACACAGTGACAGTACATCATGGAGGTATTTTTTATGGAAAATTAAGGGATGAAGAGATAGAACCAGAGAATACTGCGTCGTGGAATGAAGTTATGAGTGCTATTTCAACGCTCATAAATTTGCAGAGAAACTATAGGTTTGAGTCCAGAAGGGAAGAAGGAAAACATAATATTTAGTAGTGGCCCCGGAATCATTGACGATGCGCCTTAACATTGTTTATGGCCAATCTTTGAACTCGAGCTTATCTTTCAAACTTCCCGCCCGGGAGAGATCAAAATACGATTGCCACACATCGTGAGCAAAACGCTCTTAAAAACCACTCACGGACTCGTCCTATATGATGTGGGTACCACTACTAGAAAAAAACTAGCAAAAAATAATGAAAATAAAAGTTTTAAACTTGATCTTAGGTGTGGAAATTGCCCGGCGCGACCGAAGCCGCTCCAAGGACCCGTGCCCCCAGGGAGGGGATAGGTGTGACGGTTTGGCTCCCGGAGACTGCTCCCCGCGGCCGGCAGCCAGCTGTCCTCCACTGGTCGGTGATCTTGTCTCCGGCCGCGACGGGCCGGCAGCCACCCACGGTTGGCAGCTCCGGGAGGTGGTCCCACGGCGTAGACGCCGCCACATCCATACTCATATCTCTCGCCGATCCATCCAATCACTCATAGACAACACGCAGCTGCAAGCACGACCTCCCGAATCCTCCCTTCCTCGTGAGGACAGAGTCCACCTGGCCAGGCTGAGATGCGGACACCATCCAGCTCTTCTGAGCTATCAGAAGAGACTGGATGACTCCGTCGTTGACACCTGCCCGGGATGTAACACAGCACCCCATACCATCAAACACATCATAGAAGACTGCATTTCACACAACCACTTACACCAACAACACAATCTACACTCAATGAGAGCTCTGTGGGAAAGCCCGATCGCGGCCATGGCCTTCCTCAAGGACTCGGGGCTGTTCGGCCAGGCAGCTTAGGGAACAACAACAATAACAACAACTTGATCTTAGCATTGCGCTTCCTATGCGTCTGCTGTTCCGCACGCTTCGCCTCACTCATCGAAACGATCTCTCGCCCTTAATCTGATATATCAAGACTCTCAAAACATAGCAGATGAATGGGAAGGGGATGGAAGGGAGGGCCAAAATCGTCAATGATTCCGGGTCCACTACTAAATATTAGGTTTTTTCCTTCTTCCCTTCGGGACTCAAACCTATAATTTATTAGTGGCCCCTTCATCATTGACGATGCGCCTGATATCTCAAGACTGGAGGGGGACATTCATCATGAACATCATAACCACTAATAAATCACTAAGGTTAAAGAGAAATTTGTACGAAAAAGATCAAAGTTTAATAAAAATAATAAAAGGTTGTACAGGCGGCATCTTTTAAAGGTTGCCTGTTGTGTAGCACCGTTACGTTTGACAGAACAGTTGGTGAGACACACATAATTTTTTTTTTTTTTTTTTTTTTTTTTTTTATGTGAATGAGGGAGGTAAAAGGCATAACTGCCTGCAACGAGTGCCTCCCCCAGATTTCAAAGAGGGGCCAAAATCAAGGGACGGTCGAGCTAAAATGCCTGGACACACGGAGTTTGAAGCAATTTAAGTCATAGGAAGAGGGAAAGACTGATTCTGGGAGAGAGTTCCAGAGCTCAGCAGTTGAATAGAAGAAAGTCTGAGAATAGTGTTTCACTCTTGGGTTGGAGAGTTGCACAGAGTAGGGGTGGGATTGTGTTGCAAGGCGTGTACTACGTACCCTATGTAGAGGAGGTGCTATACACTGGGAAAGCTCCGAGGAACACTGATTATTGTAGTAGCGATAGAATAGTGAGAGAGATGCAACATTGCGGCGAAGAGAGAGAGTTGGTGAGTGGACGGGAGTTAATGATACGAAAGGCTTTCCTTTCTACTTTATCTAGGAGTGCGGTGTGAGAGGATCCTCCCCACACATGTGAACAATACTCAATACAAGGACGCTCTGTGCCCCTGTACAGAGCAAGAAGCTGTGCAGGGGTAAAGAACCCCTTGAGGCGGTTGAGCACACCCAACTTCTGGGAGGCTGCCTTAGCGAGACTGGTAATATGGTCTTTCCAAGTGAGAGCAGAAGAAAAAGAGACACCGAGAACATTGAGGGAAGATGAAGGGTTGATTTTTGTATTGTTGAAAAATAAGGGATAGTCCTCTGGAGGTTCCTGATGGGTAGTAAGATGGATAAATTGAGTTTTGGAAGCATTAAATGCAACAAGGTTTTCTCTTCCCCAATTGGAAATAGTAGCTAGATCAGAAGATAAGCATTTTATGGCTTCATTATGTTTAATTTTGAGGGACTGCTGGCTGGGGCGTTCTGGAAAACTAATTGAGTGGTGTAAAGTAGAGTCGTCTGCATATGAATGGATGGGACTGGATGTACAGTTGAGAAGATCATTTATGAAAATTAGAAAGAGAATAGGAGATAGGAAAGAACCCTGAGGAACACCAGAGTTGATAGGATGAGGAAATGAGCGATGGCCGTCCACAACCGCAGCTCCCCCGCTCTGCCTGCTTCGTTGGTTTCACTTTTGAACACGTGCGGGGGCTGACGGAGGCGGCAGGAGGGGAGTGCATGCCCGCATGCCCACCCTTCCTGCCGCCCCCAACTAATTGTAGTGGGCCCTATCATTTCTCATCCTTTCTGTTTTCCGTTTTTCCCTTCTGCCCGCTGCCCCCTCCTTTGGGAGCACCGTGACTGTCATGAGGTAAACGACCGTACTCACTCTTTGGTTTCGTTGGAGGGTGTTGTGGGTCGGCAATCCCTACACCCGTCGAACTGTGGTATCCGACGTGTTCGAGCGAGGGGAAACTTTTATGCCAAACCCTAACCCTTGTGCTGGGTCGCCGATCGACGGATCGACGGCCCTTAAGGTGCATTAGTCGGGGTGTATATCTGCAAGAATTCCTAGGGCGGTCGTCCCGTCCTCTAATTGTGGCTCCATGGTGGGTTTGGAATCTGACTCAGATGAATTTAGAAATATTCGTCCTATGGAGTCTAAAGTTGCCCCCTCCGACGCCGACCCCTGCGAGAAATTGGACTGCCTCAAGGACCCTTCCCCTGCTGCCAACAGTGCCGGAGTTCCCCACTCAGGCATGGCACCCACAGACCTTGGCAAACCTCCTAAGGATACTGTGACGAATTCTCCATCGTCGGGTAGTGAGATCCATCAGGTGATCTCCCCGGCATCAATTCCTATGCACAGTACTGCCTCTGTGATCAATAATAGTGATGACAACCCCACAGTCTCGACTTTAACTTCTAAATTACCAGATTATGATTCTAGCCTTAGCCTACCTCTTCATTCCGTTGACAACCTTAATGAAGAACCTCGCCTGCCCTCAGCTGACACCCCTACGGATGCTTCTTGCTTCCCTGACCCGTCTGTGACTCCATCTGTTACCATCTTCCCTCCGGATGCAGGATCTACTACCTCAATTAAACCTGCTTCTGTCCCTCCACGATCTCAACGAGCCATTGATGCAGGTACAGGAAGAGACCTTGCCGGTATTTCCTCTGCCATTCACACGCTTCAACCGTTCGTACCTTCGCATAACCGACAAAGGCGTAAACGTAACACGTATACCCCTGCTTCGAAGGACACTTATAACGCTCTGTTCAGTCCCCCTGATTGGTCACGGTTTTTCACGGTCTCTGGTGAACCTATGGATGATTTCAGTCTATACGATACTCTCGCACAAGATATTGGTGACTTCACCATGCATGCTGTTGGATCGGCCAAGCGCATGATTGAGGTGAAAACACAGGAGCAATCAGAAGCCTTACAAGCCTACCTCGACACCCCCAACGACAGATACACAGGTAAACCAGATGAATACCTGAATCAGTGTACTGGCACGGTTGTGCTCCCTTCCGACTTCGAATTTGCAGATCAGAGCTTTACAGACTCAACCAATCGTATCTTAAAATTATTGCAAAGAACTGACCCCACTGTTGTTAAAGTTGACACTTATACTGCTCCTCAGCGTGGAAATCGGCCCCCACTACGCATTGTCAAAATCTATTTTAAGCGCCATGACCTCCCTATGCATGTCCGTCTTGCAGGTCGCCAACTGCAGGTACGAAGGTATGTTAACAAGCCGAGACAATGCACAAATTGCTGGAAGCTTGGGCATTCAACCCCACGGTGTCGGGCTCTCAATGCTCGTTGCTTAAATTGCGGCTCAGAACAACATGCTCTCAACACTTGTCAAGCCAGCGCGCCCCGTTGTGCAAATTGTGACGGGTCCCACAAAGCCAATGACAGAACATGCCCGCACTTTGCGTTTCATCGTGACGTCTTACATTTACAGGCCACAAAAGGACTCCCCTTCCGGTCTGCTGCAGCACAATTAAGGCAGGAAGGTAAATCTCCTCCATATCGACGGTATGAATCAACTACACCCGCTGACTCCTATGACCACCAGCGTCCAGAGCAGCCTCCGGCACCACCTATTAGCCCACAACATTACCCCACCAATGATACCTTCCGTTTAGTTCACCTTAACTCCCCGGACCTATCCACCTCTAACAGGTTCGAGGGATTTACTAACTTGACCGATGATACTGAGTTTTGGAACATGACTGCCGAAGAGAACCTCATGGAATGTAACACAGTACCAGATATAGAGACTTCTCCCCAATCTCACTCCACCCAGTCGCAGCCTCGGAAAAAGCGTAAGGTTGCAAGTCCTATCCGGTCATTATCCCGGACCTCGAAACTCGGTTCCACCACACAGAAGTGGGTTATGCCTACCCACGATCCGGACTGTGGCTGCCATAACTGCGGCCGATTCTTTCTACTTCAGCACAAGACTTCTACCCGTACAGTACTCACCGAACATCTTCACAAATTTCTTTCCAAGCGAGCTCCAGCGGAAGATGCTCAAATTCACCCGACTCCTTGTTATTGTGTCACCCATATTTGTGAATCTGATCCTACGCCCAAGGACTTGATGCAGAGATTCCTGAAGGACAATAACCTGTTGGATTCTGACTTGACTAATATAGAGCTATCACAATCCCGATTTCAATGTGCGTACCACCCTCACCACGCCTGATCCCCCCTGTAACCTTGAGCGACATTTTTTTTTTTTTTTTTTTTTTAAGAGACATGTTCCGTTAGCCGCTCCCCACTGCCCAGATCCCGATGCTCCCAAACCTAGGGACATTCCCCCACAAACTCCTGCTAACCCTACGACACCATCATCTGACGAACCTTCGATGAAGACTCATCATACCCCGAGCCCCTCACAATCTCCTGTATTGATATGTCACACCAATATCCCACCTGACAAATGTGGATATCCAATTTGTTTCCGTAATTACATCACACCCCATATCTGTGCCACGGATCCCTGCCTCCTTGCTCGGACGCAGGAATTTGTCACCACACGTACACTTCCCCCTAACCCTGATGAAGATGTTACCTCCGCTTATCTATTTATGAACACTCTGCGCCAAAAACTCCTCCACTGCCCCACCCTTGTTCCTAAACTAGTCACACAATTCACAGCTATTTCTGAAAAATGTACAGACCTTACATCTACCCCTTCACCTCCATCCACACAACCCTCTCCACACTCACAACCTTTACCAGACTCTCTTCCAGTGACCACTATTGTCGATGACTCTGACAATCCTATTCTTGATGGCATATAACATTTTGCAATGGAATATAAACGGATACCAAACTCGCCTCCGTATGGGAGAATTACAACGATTACTTAAATTATATTTGCCATTATGCATTTGCCTCCAACATGTAGGCAATTTTGTTGTCCCCCCCAGGCATTATACTGTTGCTGCTAGCTCCCCTATAACCCCTTCACATCTCCGAACGGCCATCCTTGTGCACTATAAGTGCGTATTTGTTCCTGTCACCCTTGACCCCAACCCTTTTCAAACAACTGCCGTCTCCATTTCATTACCAAACCTTCCTTCCTTGACTGTTTGCTCCTCCTACAATCAACCCTCCTGTCATTACAATACTTCAGACCTTCATCAAATAGTACAACAACTGACCCCACCGTACCTTATTCTGGGCGACTTTAACGCACACTCTCCCCTTTGGGGCAACCCAAACACAGACATCCCAGGCGATAAAATTGAAAAATATCTCCTTCATTCTACTCTTTGTTGTCTCAACTTTGACACCCCCACCTATAGATCTGCTACCCACTGTACATTTTCCGCTGTTGATCTTTCCTTTGCCTCGGATGACGCAGCTCCCCTATTTGACTGGTCAGTTTTACAGGATCGCTTCTCCAGCGACCACTACCCTATACTCCTTAAGTATTTGTGCCCTGCATCCTCCCCTCAAATATCGAGTTATAATCTCTCTAAAGCCGATTGGACGTCTTATATGCACTCCTCTGCAGACGTTTCGGACTTCTCCCCTACCTCCTCCCCTGCACACAATTTTGATTACTTTTCGTCCTTCCTGAACTCCATTGCTCGCACTCATATCCCGCTTACCTCCTCGCTGACGCACCCTCGCCAGGTCCCTTGGTGGACGCCCACTCTAGCCCAAATGATAAAATTCAAGCTTCGTGTGGAACGCATTCTTAAGCGTCTGAGTGTTAGGCAGCGGCGTTTAAAGACTGTTTCCCCCCGCCTTTTTTCCACTAATCGTTACTTTGACCTTATAACCATCACTATTGAAAAAATTGCCCTTAAAACGTTCTATAACAAGATCTGTGCAGTTGTCAAACGCAGTATCCTTGACAACAAGATACTCTAAAGAAACCTGGACTTGATGTTGAGAACATGTTGAACTATCGTCCTGTCTCCAACCTGTCCTTCATATCAAAGATATTAGAGCGTGCAATACTTGACCAATTACAACCACTACTTCAGCAGAATGAAACTATCCCAATTTTTCAGTCTGCTTACCAACAGCATCATTCAACTGAAACAGCATTGATTAGAGTACATAATGATCTAGTTGAGAACATTTGCAATGGTGTGGCCTCACTATTGGTCTTGCTTGATCTCTCTGCGGCTTTTGACACAGTGGATCACGAGTTGTTATTGAGTGATCTTTATGATTGTGGTGTGCGTGACTCCGCTCTCTTGCTTCTTGGGTCGTACTTGTCAGGTAGATCCCAGAGTGTGATGGTAAATCAAGTGGTCTCGGACTCGACACCCCTGCAGTATGGTGTTCCGCAGGGATCAGTTTTGGGTCCTATCCTATTTATAATTTATATTAGCAGTTTGTCTCTTCTGCTTCGTGCACATAATGTCACCTTTCACTTTTATGCAGATGACACCCAGATTTATGTGAGAATCACAAATATAGTTGATATACGGAGTAAGATGGAATTGTTGATGTCTGATATCAAGAAGTGGATGAGAGCGAGAAAACTTAAACTAAATGATGGTAAAACTGATATTCTCATCATCCGAGGAAATAGAAGAGCTGATGATATGGTAGGTGCCCTCTCCATCAATGTGGGTGGATCTCAGCTGCGACCGGCCAACTCTGTTCGAAATCTGGGTGTATATGTGAACTCCCGATTAGATTTCAAAGAGCATGTAAACCAGATAGTTAAAAGTTGTTACTTGCACATCAGAAATCTCTATTTGGTTTAGCCGTTTATAACCAGACGTTGCCTTCTGACGTTGGTTCACTCATTGGTCTTCTCTCGTGTTGATTATTGCAATGCCCTGTTGGTGGGTCTTCCAAATTATATTTTGAAGAAAGTTCAGTCTGTTCTTAACAGGGCCGCAAGACTAATTTTTGGTGTTCCACCTAGAACTCCTACTACATCTCTTCACATAGAACTGCACTGGCTGCCAGTAAGAGCAAGAATAGAATTTAAGTTGTGTTTGGTGACTTTTAAGGTTCTCAAATTTGGTGAGCCTAGGTACCTTGCGGAGCTGCTCAGGCGCCCACCGGCACACCATGGTGTAGTTGTGCGTCATGACAATGACCCTTTTCGTCTTGATGAACCAAGGGCTTTCCAGCAGTCTTCTTTCTTTGAGAGGTCATTCTCCTACATGGCTCCGAGGTTGTATAACAGGTTGCCGCTGTCCATGAGACAACTGAGTTCTGTTGAATGCTTCAAGAGACAACTTAAGACTTTTCTCTTTGAGAGAAGCTATGATCTTGAGAGAGGTGTCATGACAGATGGCTATAGAGTTTAGGCTATTTTGCCACTGCTGGTGATTGTTAAATGTGTGTTGTATATGAGCCTTCTTTTGATGCATTGATTTTTGTTCTTTTTTCTTTCTCTTTTCGAGCGCTAGTGAATTCTTCGGAAAAATTGGCGCTTATGAGAAATAAGTAACATGCTTATTATTATTACTTTTATGGCGATCATATATCTCGTCCTTCAATTCCCGCACCCCTCTCTCTACTTTATGGAAAAAGTTTCGCAGTATCAACGGACGCACTGTACGGCCTCCACTCTCTCCACTCAAAGACCATGCCTCGGACTCGCTTACACATGACCCCCTTGACATCGATGCCATACATGCCAAACATTTCTGTCACGTCAGGTCAGACCAGTCATTGCCTCGTCAATTTCTTCGTTATAAATGTATGGAGGAATCTTGCCCGCTATCTTTTCATAGCGGGAAAACACATGAATATAACACCCCTTTTTCAATTCCGGAATTGCGACACGCGCTCGACCTGTGTACAGACACTACTCCTGGCCCGGATGAATTCTCGTACGCTCTCATCCGTCACCTCCATCCACGTGCGCTACAACATCTTTTACAACTGTACAATCAGTTTTGGATAAGTAACTACTTCTCACCGTCCTGGCGGCATGCTTACACTATACCCGTACCGAAGCCTGGAAAAGATCATAGTCTTCCCACAAATTACAGACCGATTGTGCTTACCTCATGCCTCTGCAAATTAATGGAAAAAATTATCAATCCTCGACTTTTTACATTCGTCACATGCCCTCCTATCCCCATCAGAATGTTTCCCGCCACTGCCACTCACTTACTTTTTGAACCATGGCGATGGGCTGGTCTATCAGAGTGAGACCTGAGCGATCTCTGCCATACCCATAGCTTACTCTGACTGTTCCTTTTATTATATATTTTCTAAATCTCAAGTGACGGCGTCTCTTCCGTGGATTGACCTCCCATCTACCAAGATTGGAAGCTAAAGCGTCACATTATCCTTTGCCCCTCAGCTTTCTCTTCATAATTGCTGAGGGGCACAGGGCCCTGGGTGGGGCTTTGGTTTCCCGGGCGTTTGCGCACCCTCTCAGCTCCCCGCCATGGAGTGGCTTCGGTCACCCAGGCTTTATTGTGGTCAGCAGGGAGGGTTCTGTGGGGACGCTCGTTTATGGCCTTGGCCTTGCTCGGGGCCTTGGGGCTGTTCGGCCAGGCAGCTTGGGGAACAACAACAACAACAACAACTTTGAACACCAAATACGTGATGGGTTCTCCAAGAACCACCCCACAGTGGCAATATTTTTTGACATTGCTAAGGCTTATGACACAACATGGAGACACAGGATTTTAAAAAATGTACACGATTCTGGCATGCGGGGTCCTCTTCCCTGCTTTTTACAAAATTTTCTCTAACTGTACATTCCAGGTCAAAAATAATGGTCTCCTATCGGACATTATGTCACAAATTAATGGAATACCACAAGGATGTGCCCTTAGCATCTTACTCTTTATTATGGCGATCAATAGTGTCATACGCAGCCTCCCACCTGAAATATCGTATAGCTTGTATGTGGACGACTTCGCAATATATTATACTTCTCCCAGTCTGACTCACATACAACGGCATCTCAACATTGCTCTAAAATCCATCCACTCTTGGGCATCCACTGCTGGTTTTCAATTTTCTGCTGAAAAGACTAACGCCGTTGTATTCTATAGAAATGTTCGACATTTACGTAAACAGTCCATTACTCTCACCATGGGACATTCTAATATTCGGATCCTTCCACATACCAGGTTCCTTGGTTTAATCTTTGATACTCACCTCAATTGGAAGAGTCACATTGCCTGCTTAAAGGCACGTTGCCTCCAGAGAATGAATGTTCTGAAAACAGTCGCACGAGTCCATTGGGGTGCAGATCGCGCTACGCTTTTACTGTTCTACAGAGCTACCATCCTCTCCGCCCTAGATTATGGTAGCCCTGTCTATGGCACGGCCTCTGCTTCCACATTAGGAACTCTCGACAGCGTACACCATTTGGGCATCCGCATTAGCTCGGGGGCATTCCGTTCCTCTCGTGTCTCCAATATCCTATGTGAGGCTGGGACCTTACCTCTAGCCTACCACCGTCGATTAATAATAATAATAATAATAATAATAATAAACGGTTTATTAAAGAATGGCAGCCTCATGAGCTGAAAATACACATTTTACAATTTAGTGGATGAACATGAGATGTACAGATATGAGAATGGTAAGCTTAGTTTACAAACAAAATAAATAAATACAATAATGATGCATGTGCAGAATACAAATTATCATAAAATAACCATGAGAGTAAGTGATATACAGTACATATACACATTTATTTTCTTACTCATATACAGAACATACGTATACACACGTACGTGCGCACATACATATACATACATATATAGGAACATAAGAACATGCAGTAAGTGTGCACATGTCCGTATACACAAACGCTCACGTATGCACACAAACATACATACATACAGAAACTGTTTTGGTATGGGTACTGCACCCTCTTTACCCTGACCATTAACTGGGAGGTTAATCCTCGGTAGTGTAGGGTGTGTGTGTGTGTGTGTGTGTGTGTGTGTGTGTGTATTTACCTAATTGTATTTACCTAATTGTAGTTTACAGGAGTTGAGCTAAGCTCGTGTTGTCCTGTCTCTCAGTCTACTTTTTATCCAATTTTTTCTTGAAAATATGGATGTTCCTTGCCCCTACCACCTCCTCCTCCAGCCCATTCCATTTGTCAATACATCTATAGGGGAAGCTAAACTTCCTGATATCGTTCTTGCAGGTAGGTCTTTTTACTTTGTAGCTGTGGCCTCTAGTTATTCCTGTATCCATAATTAATATATCCTCCCTATCCAGCCTCTCCAGCCCCCGGGTACATTTGTACATCATTATCATGTCTCCCCTCTCTCTCCTCTCTTTTAGACTCGGTAGATTTAATTTGTCTAGCCTCCCTTCATATGGCAGTTCTCTGAGACTTGGAACCAATCTAGTGACTGCTCTCTGGATTCTTTCTAACTTGTGAATATGCTTCTTTAGATGCGGGGACCACACCACTGCTGCATACTCCAATCTTGGTCTAATCATACTCTTCATAATTTTCGCTACCATGGTCTCATCCAAATAGTTCAGAGCAACTTTCATATTCCCGGCCATTGCATACATTCCGCTAAAGAGCTTGTTAATATGTTTCTCTGGCGACAAATTATCTTGTATAATCAACCCTAAATCTTTTTCTTTTTCGGCCTTGCTAATTTTATTATCTCCCATCCTGTACTCCCAATTTGGTCTATTCACACTTCTTCCCATATTTAACACATGACATTTACTTATATTAAATTTCATTTTCCACTTGGTGCTCCATTCGTATATTTTATCTAAATCCCCTTGCAGCTCCTCACAACTACTTTTATTTGTTATTTGTCTCATAATTTTTACGTCATCTGCAAACATTGACATGTAAGAGTTTATGCCTATCGGCAGGTCATTCACGTACATAAGGAACATGAGAGGTGCCAACACAGATCCCTGCGGCACACCACTCTCAACTTTCCGCCACGATGAGTAAGTTCCTCTAATGTTGGTCCTCATTTCCCTATCTGTTAAATAGCTCTCCATCCATTTCAGCAAACTCCCCCTGACACATCCTAGCGTCTCAAGCTTAGATAACAATCTCTTATGTGGTACCTTATCGAATGCTTTGGAAAGGTCTAAGTAGACGCAGTCCACCCATCCGCCTCTTTCTTGGAGTACATCTATCACCCTACTGTAATAACATAGCAAACTGGTAACACAAGATGTCCCTTCTCTGAATCCAAATTGCTTTGGGGTTATTATTTTCTTTCTCTCCAACATTTTCATCCATCTCTTCCTAATTAGCTTTTCACAAATCTTGCATACAATACTAGTAAGTGAAACTGGTCTATAGTTTAGAGGGTCCTCAGGGTTTCCATTCTTGTATATCGGAATGATATTAGCTCTTTTCCATTCAACAGGAACCTGTCCTTTATCTAAGGAAGCTTGAATTATGTCCCTCACTGGCTCCACTAATTGCTCTGCACACTCCTTTAAAACCCAGGCAGACACTTCATCCGGTCCCATAGCTTTCCTTACTTCAAGTCCTCTCATCGCAGATAACAGCTCATCTCTAGTTATTTCAATCTTACTAAGACCACTCTCCAGTACTCCCGCCTGTGGTTCGTCAAAACCTTCCTCTCTAGTAAAAACTGACCCCAATTTGTTATTCATTACCTCACACATGTCCGATACATTTTCATACGTCCTAGCATCAACTCTTAATTTAGTAATTTGTTTCTTTACCTTCAACTTACTGTTTATATATTTATAAAATAATCTAGGGTCACTTTCACATTTATTTACTATGTTCTTCTCATAGTTCATTTTAACTTGCCTAATTATGTTAACATATCTATTCCTCTCCTGTTTATATTTATTCCGATTACTCTCAGTGTTCCTTCTTCTTAATCTAGCCCAAGCTGCATCACGCCTACCCAAAGCTCTTTTGCATTTCAAATTAAACCAATCTTTCTGCTTAGTAAAATTTCCAGTTTTATATCTTGGGACAAACATATTGGTTCCTACTCTATAAATTTCGAGGAATCTACTATATTTACCTTGTACGTCCCGTTCCTTCAAAATAAGATCCCAATCTACTCCCTCTAAATATCTTTTCAAGGATACATAATCAGCTTTACTATAATTTAATCTGTCATTTATGTAGCTATTGTCTAATCTATTGGCATTACTCGAGGTCAACTTCCATTTTAGTAATAGGTGATCACTTTTACCTACAGGACATAGATAGTTTATATCACTAATTTCGTGAGGATCTTTTGTAAAAATCAGATCGAGTTTAGAAGGTTCGTTATTACCCCTCATTCTTGTATTTTCCTTCACATGTTGTGCAAGTACATTTTCCGTAACCAACTCCACTAGCCGACTTCCCCAAGATCTCTGATTTGGCCCTGCATCTCCCGATTCCCAATCAACCTCACTACAGTTGAAATCTCCTACCAAGATCAATCGATTCTTCCTTAAAAGCAATCTTCTCAACGACTGAATCATATCCTCTACCATCTCCTCAAACTCCAACTCCCTCCATGCTCTGGTCTTTGGTGGCATGTAAGCTACTGCTATGTCTAGCTTTTTTCCTTCTATATCATTGAGTTCAACTGCCATTATTTCTGCCTTGTCATTATTTAACTCCACGTGCTTTGCTGTCATAGGGTTCTTAACTAATACTGCCACTCCACCTCCCCTTTTACCCTTTCTATCATTTCTCCATATATTATATCCTTCACTAAACACTATGTTGCTGTCAAAGTCCTGGTTCAGCTTTGTCTCTGTCAAACAGACTATCTGTGGTTGATCTTTTCTTAATATATTATCTAACTCTACCTTTTTACTGTTTATTCCATCTATATTAGTGTAGTAGCACAGTATATTTGAATCCACCTCCTTGTTTCTCTTCCCTCTCTGCCTCCTACCAGGTTCACCTCCTCCATCCCTTCCCTGACCCAGTTCCACCTCCCCCACTAATTCTATTCTCCTCCCCCCTCTCTCTCCCTCTGTTCCACCCTCTCCACCACATCCTGGCTCTCTCTCCGGTCCCCTGCTCCCTGCATTATCTCTCGCTCCGTCTCCTTGCTTTGACTTCGTACTTGTCTCTCTGTCTCTTTCCCTATCACTCCTCTTACTTTCGGTTCTTGGTGGCTCCTGATGTACCACTTCCTTACTTGCCCTTCCCTTATTCTCCAAAAAAAATTCTTCTTTTGCTCTTCAGACAACTTTCCATTCTCTTCATCAGCCTTAGCTTGGAGTTCCCTTAACTGTTCTCGTTCTTCTACACTTAGGTCCTTTTTTACCCTTATATGATTCAGCTCTGTCGAATTTAATTTCCAGCTCACATTGGCTACTGCTTCTGCTGTTGATCTAAACTTTAGTTCCACTCTTAGTGGTCTCATCTCGCCCTTCTTATATATTCCTAACCTTCTCAGCTCCTCCAGTTCTTTTACCCATCCATAACCCTCGTCTAAGTAATCCAGTATCCCCTTGACTTTCACAACATCCCTTTCCTTTCTTACCTTCATATCTGCCAGGTGCTCTTCCACATCTCCAAAGATTACTACACACTTACCTCTATCTATTGTCTCTCTCACTACCTTCTCTTTCTTCTTTAAAACTTGCACTACATTTTTTTCAAACTCTTTCTTTTCCTTTTCTCTCTCTTCCTTCTGCTCCTTCACAATTTCTTCAAGGGCTACCATCGTGGCACTCTCTACCCTTGTCCACTCATTTTTTACCTCACTAATTCCTTTTACTTCCTCACTCAGGTGGCCCTCATATTCCTTAAGCTGAGCCTTGAGTGCCACATTTTCCGACGCTAACTCGTCTACTCTGGCCATCACTGCCTCTAGGCTGTCACTTACTGGCCTAGGCCTATCCACCCCGCTAGTAACGCCACACATATCGGACAAAACTTCTACTTTAGCCCCTAACTCCTTCCTCCAATTTTCCATCACTCCCCTCCATCTCACAAGACCCATTAATTGTTTTTTCATACTTGCCAACTGATCATCCTTGTCCTCGGTGATAAAGCCTTCAAATTCATAATCCTCCTCATCCCCAGCTAGGCTTTCACGCCTTCCCGCCATCGCGAGGTGGTCGTCTGCCAGCCTAAAAACAACAATCGCCCCACTATCCCATCTCACTCCAGGAACTGTTTTACTTAATCCATATTTTCAATTACTTGGAATATCCAATTAAATCTGAATTGCTCATAAAACACCTAATTACTTATTGAAATGCACATATAAATTTCCGGGACAACACTTAGACACTCCTATCAACTTCACACAAGGTAACTCATTATCGGAGAGCAGCTGCGAGGTGTTGACAGCTCGGAGGTCGGCGGAGGGGTGTGTGTGTGTGTGTGTGTGTGTGTGTGTGTGTGTGTGTGTGTGGGGTGGGGTGGGGTGGGGTGGGGTGGGGTCACCTAATTGTAGTATACAGGATTTGAGCCTAAGCTCATGTTGTCCTGTCTCTATCTCTACATTTATCCAATTTTGCTTTAAAAGTTTGGATATTTCTTGCTCCCACCACCTCCCCATCCAACTTATTCCAACACTCAATGCTTCTATACGGGAAGCTGAACTTTCTTACATCAGACTTACATATAACTTTCCTCAACTTACAATCATGACCCCTGGTTCTTCCCTCGTCCCTCACCACAAAATCTCCCTTGTCGATCTTCTCAAAACCTTTCACACACTTAAACATCATGATCATGTCACCTCTCTCTCTCCTCTCCCTCAGCGTTGGCAGCTTTAGCCTCTCCAATCTCTCCTCATAAGGCAGGTCTCTAAGGCTAGCTATCATCTTAGTGGCAACTCCCTGAACTCTTTCCAGTTTTTTATTATGTTTTATAAGGTGTGGAGACCACACCACTGCTGCATACTCCAGTCTTGGTCGTATTATTGTCCCTATTATTTTTGCTAACATCTCTTCATCTAAATAATTCAGAGCTATTCTCATGTTAGTCAACACTGCATAGGTTTCACCAGTTATTTTATTTATATGCTGTT
The DNA here is from genome assembly GCA_032716605.1 of Paralithodes platypus. Taxonomy (NCBI): domain Eukaryota; kingdom Metazoa; phylum Arthropoda; class Malacostraca; order Decapoda; family Lithodidae; genus Paralithodes; species Paralithodes platypus. Next base: position 44,962,487 of record CM064566.1, read on the forward strand.
CAGGTGACAAGCTGTCTGCCACAACTACCCCTAGGTCTTTTGCTTTCACAGCTTTACTAATTATTTCATCTCCTATTTTATATCCCCAAGAAGGTCTATATTTACTTTTTCCCATCTCAAGAACCTGACACTTACTCGTGTTGAATTCCATTTTCCAAGTTTGACTCCACTCATATAACTTATCTAGGTCTCTCTGTAATTCTTCACAACTACTCCTACTTGTAATATGCTTCATTAATTTTGCATCATCCGCAAACATAGATATATATGAGCCTATTCCCATTTGAAGGTCGTTGATGAAAACCAAAAACATGATTGGGGCCAACACCGATCCTTGAGGCACTCCGCTTTTTACCCTTTTCCACGAGGAGAACTTTCCTTTTATTACTGTTCGCATTTCCCTCCCAATTAAATAGTTTTCCATCCACTTTAATAATACTCCCTCAACCCGCCCCACAGTCCTGAGCTTCCACAACAATCTCTTATGAGGCACCTTATCAAATGCCTTCTTGAAATCTAAGTAAATACAATCTACCCACCCCTCCCTTCCTTGTACAATGTCAATTACCCTATCATAGTAACTCAACAAATTTGTGGTGCACGAATGACCTTTTCTGAACCCGAACTGCTTGCTTGAAATTATTTCCCTCTCCTCCAACATACCCACCCATCTTTTTCTAATAATCTTTTCACAAAGCTTGCATATAACATTCGTTAAGGATACCGGTCGATAATTTAGCGTGTCTTCTTTATTTCCACTTTTATATATTGGAGTTATATTTGCTTGTTTCCATTCTAAGGGAAGTTCCCCCTTGTTTAATGAGTGTTGAACAATATTAAAAATAGGTCTCACTAGTTGTTCAGAACATTCTCTTAATACCCATCCAGCAATGTTATCTGGGCCCATAGATTTTCTCACGTCCAATTCTTCCAACAATGATTTTAGTTCATCCTTGTTGACTTCTATCGACTCTAGTCCCTGTATCTCGTTCAATTCCACCACAGGTTCTACATAGTCATCCTCCTCCACAAACACGGATGTTAATGTATCATTCATAATTTCACACATACCCACTGTGTCTTCATATAATTGACCCTCTACCCTAAGCTTTGTTATTTTGTCCTTTATTTTTGTTTTGCCGTTGATATAACTATAGAACAGTTTGGGTTCTTTATTACATTTGTTTACTATATCTTTTTCAAAGTTCTTTTTCTCCTCTCTTATAGTCTTGACATAGTTGTTTCTAGCATTCTTATACTCATTCCATTTTTCCTCAGTGTGTCTCCTTCTCACTTTATTCCATGCAGAGTCCTTTATGTTCTGGGCAATGTGACATCGCATGTTAAACCACTCTTTCTCCTTAGCCAGCTTTCTATCCTTAAATGTTGGTACATATTTATCTACCCCCTCCCTGTAAATGTCTAGTAACATGGTGTATTTTACCTGAATATTCTGTTCTTGCTCAATAAATGACCAATCTATATTTGCAAAGTATCCTCGTAATGATTCATAATCCGCCTTACTATAATTTAGTCTATATTCCCTGTTCCTCCTCTCTGCCTTCCAGAAATTCCACTGTCAATTCAAATTCAATCACAGCATGATTGCTTTTTCCCATGGGACTCAAATATGTTAGGTTCTTTATTTCTTGGGGGTCTTTGGTGAATAATAAATCAAGTCTTGATGGTTCATCACCTCTTCTAAATCTTGTATTTTCCATAACGTGTTGTGTTAATAGATACCCCATTGTTAGTTCAAGAAATTTGCTACCCCAAGTATTTTCATTTGAACCCGCATCCAAACATTCCCAATCCACCTCCCCGCAATTAAAGTCCCCTGCAAGAATAAGCCTATTTTTCCTTTTACAAATAATTTCTAACATACGCAAGGTTTCCAAAATTAATTCATTTTATTCATCGTTGCTCCAAGATTTAGTCTTAGGAGGTAAATACATTGATACAATGTCCAATTTTGATCTATCATTATCCTCAATTTCAACTGCTACCACTTCAGCAATGCTATCACCAAGTTTTAATTCTTTAGCAGTAATTTTATTATCTACCATGATCAACACTCCTCCTCCTAGCTTTCCTAACCTGTCTCTTCTCCATGTACTGTATCCTGCACAACTAATTATATTCGTGTCTACCTCCTGGTTAAGCTTAGTTTCAGTCAAACATACTACCCCGGGCCTCTCTCTCTTTACATATTCGTCAAACTCAATCTTTTTGGAAATTAACCCATCAATATTTGTATACATGAACTTAGCGTTTCCAGTATTTTCCCTATTTTTCTCGTCCCTGCCCGTTCCTTTCTTTTTTGTACGTACCCCTCCCAATTTATTTCCTAGCTTGTCTCCTCTTCTCTTGTCTCCACCTGGACTGTTTCTCGCTCCGTTTCCACCTCCCCTCCCTCTGCCTCCACTTGGACTGTTTCTCTCTCTATCTCCCTTTCCCTCCCTACTTCGTCCCTTCGCTTTATATACCATTTCTTGAGTTTTCCCTCCCACACTCTCCAGAAAAACTTCTTTTCGTCTTCTTTCGTCCTTTCTCCATTCTTTACATTTGCCTCGGTTTGCAATTCCTTTCTTATGTTTCGATCCTCAATACTCATGTCTTTTCTAATTGTAATTTTCTTAAACTTGCTGGTCAAGTTAAGTCTCCATGTTACGTTCATTATTGCATCCACTGTTACCCTAGACCTAAACTGCACTCTCATTGGCCTTGTGTTTCCCTTACTATATTTACCCATTCTCCTAACTTCTTCAATATCATCTCTCCAGTTGTTTCCTTCTTCATCGACATGCTTGATCAATGTTTTTACCTTATTAATTTCTTCCTTATCCCTAGCTTTCCTCTCAATAATGTGCTCCTCTATATCCCCAAATACAATAATACACTTATTTCTATCTATTGTTTCACGCAGGACCTGTTCATTTCTCCTCATAGCTTTTACTACCACTGATTCTAAATCTTTATTTTCCCTTTCTGATTGTTTCTTTTGTTCCTCCATGATTTCCTTCATTGCTACTTCCTTCACTTTTCCTCCTTCGTCATTAACCCATTTATTGTGTTTCTCCTTAATCTCCTCCACATGTGTTTTCATTTCCTTGGTTTGCCCTTTGTATTCTTCAAGTTGCAATCTTAAAGCTTCATTTTCGTCCCGGAGTTGCCCCATATGAGTTTGAATTTCTTTTAGGCTAGCCCGACTCAAATCTTGTCCAGGCTCGATGTCCCCAGCCTGAGCACCACATATTGAACATATAGCCTCAATCTGTGAACTAACACTCACCTTCCACTCCTGCATATCCTCCTTCCACCTTTTAATGTCATTCAGCTCACGTATAATTTTCCCTAGAATGCCCTCGGTCTCACCGACTTCAAATCCATCAAAGTCAGCCATATTTGTTTACATCCACTCTCATTCACAATCGCTTGAATTATTTTTATCACTCGAAATATCCTCACTTGATTTTAATCTCAAATTATGTTAATACTGCATTATAATACAGGACAACACAAAATATACTTATACTCAAGTTTAGGTGAGTTTATTTGACGAGCGTTGTAAACAGCTTGCTAGATCAGCTGATTTTCGGGAGCGTGGGTGCGGAGGTGTTGTCTCGTTGGTGGTTCGTGTCTGTGTGTGTGTGTGTGTCTGTGTGTGTGTGTGTGTGTGTGTGTGTGTGTGTGTGTGTGTGTGTGTGTGTGTGTGTGTGTGTGTGTGTGTGTGCGTGCGTGCGTGCGTGCGTGCGTGCGTGCGTGCGTGCGTGCGTGCGTGCGTGCGTGCGTGCGTGCGTGCGTGTGTGTGTGTGTGTGTGTTGAGACTCGGTGGAGTGCGGACGTGCCTGCGCGAGCTCCGTGAACCGTGGTGCTTGACTAAAAACAGTGTTCATCTGTGGTTAGGCCTATGGTGCGCTGAGCAAGTGGTGGGGCACCACAAACTAGTACAGAACTACTGTACATAATAATGGATAAACTGATCCCTTCTAGAAGTGAGATTCCAAGCAACAAACAGTGTGGAAAATGTTCAGAGAGTTTACTAACAGCTGCTGTGAAATGCGGACAATGCAATGGCTTATTTCACCTCGAGTGCGCCGGGATGCCCGACTACATGGCGATAAAGTACTTTACCTCTAGGATAGTATATGCATGTGAAACTTGTGTGAAATTAAACACCGACAACTACCAGCAACTAGTACAATGGATAAACAACAATCGGCAAACCACTGGTGAGTCATCCAATGGCAGTACCAGTGGTGAAGCAGTGAAGCAGGTCAACACACCATGTGATAACGAACAACGATGGACTGGACTAACGACCGCAATCACTGAACTAAGGTCAGAAGTCGCCCAGTTGGCTAGGAAAATGACGAACAACAGTGAAACTAAACAGAAGCAATGCTCAGATGTTGTAAGAGAGGAAACATCGTATGCTGACGCCATTGCCAAAGTAAACCATAACCAACATGCTGTATTTATAAAACCGAAGGATGGCACGACCCCTTCAAACAATAAAGAAATAATCTCTGCCCTAAAAAATATACCAACGGTATCGATGAAGACTACTCAACAGAAATCGGTGAAACTAGTGTTCCCTACGAAAACAGCGAAGGATCGAGCAGTCGAAGCACTGGAAGCAACTGATCAACTAGCTGATACACACCAGATTGCTAGTGAGATTAAACTGAACCCCAAAATTTCTATTGTATTTGTACCAGATATCATTGAGGATTCACAAATTATTCAGTCACTTCAAGAAAAAAACGAACATATAGCAGATCTGATGGAACAAGACAATGATATGAACTGCTGTTTACCAAACCCAGCACATCCGGTTTCAAAACTGCCGTTGTCTCTGTATCGCCACGCATCAGGAAAGCAATTGAGAACAATGGAAACCGTGTATACTTACATCTTTCGCGGTGTAGGGTGTATGATCACTACTGGGTGCAACGATGTGGTAATTGCATCGGATATGGCCATAAAACAACTCACTGCCATGCAAAGGAACCAATTTGTGGCCACTGCACTCAGAAGCACATGTCCGATAACTGCACAAACAAGGAACGGCTGATTTGTCATCACTGCACAGTCAGCGGAAGAGAGGAAACTGGACATTCCTCGTTCAATACGAAATGCCCAACATTCATATCAGCCAAGCTCAGTGTCATTCGCCGAACGATGCGCTGGGTGGATGAAGGAACAGAAGCAATCACAAAAAACTAGGTCTAACTAATAGCACCAATGAAACGCATGTTAAACATTTGAAAAATGCACAAAGTGTTACAAATACACAAGAGCAGAAAAATATAAAAAAGAAACACACGGAAGCAAGGATGCAAACAATAATATGCTGCAATATTGAGGGCCTGATGCCGAGAAAAAAACGACATAAGACTAAAATGTTAGAAGAAATAGGTTTTGAGTATAATAGTGCTCTAATTTGTATCACAGAATCCCATCTTCGAAGTGAAATAAGAGATGCCGAAGTAAAAATCGAAGGCTATGAAATTTATCGTGCTGATAGAGCGAACGACAGAAAAAAAGGAGGAGTACTGATATACATACGCCAAGACATAGCGAAAGAAGCAAAAATGATAGCTGCAGGCTCTAATGGAGAGATAGAATACGTTATTGTATATATCAAGAAGTGGAAAATGATACTAGCTACTGTATACAGACCACCAAGATGCTCAACAGAAAACATGTCAGAGGTTATCAAAACTATCGAGTCAGAAGTAGGAAAACTGGGAAATCCCGAACCTACAATAGTGATTAATGGGGATTTCAATTTACCAAATATACAGTGGAATGAGTCAACTATATATGGGGGAACATCAGAAGACCGATCACAAGCTAATATACTATTCAAAATGATGGAAGACTTAATGCTGAAACAGATAATACATTTAGCAACAAGAAGAAACAATATTTTGGACATATTTCTCACCAACGATGAAGAAATTATAAGCGACATAAGACTCGAAGAGACAGATATCTCAGATCACCGACTTATGGTGATTGAAACAACATTGCAAGCAAGTCGAGAACCACAAAAATCTATGGCGAACACAAAAGACTTCCGATCCTTAAATTTTTTCCAGGATGACATAGATTGGAAAACCATCAACAATGAAATATCCAATACGGATTGGCATGGAGAGATGGAAGGACGGACAAGCACCGAGATGTACCAACATTTTAGTTCCAAGCTCCTGAACATATGTGTAGCGAATATCCCAAGTAAGAGACAACCACGAGAATACACAATCCCAAGAGAGAGGAAAATACTGATGAGGAAGAGGACAAAATTAAATAAACGATTAGTGGAAAGCGAAGAAGAGAATATGATAAAGCAAAAATTAGCACGTATCGAAAGAGACCTCGCACAGTCGTACGACAGAGAAGCAAAATCTGAAGAACGGAGAGCTGTGGACAACATTGACAAGAACCCAAAATACTTTTTTAAGTATGCCAAGAAAAAAACAAGCATGCGAACAACCATAGGACCACTCAAGTACAATGGATACCTCACTAGTGATCCACAAAAAATGAGCGAAGCCCTTAACCACCAGTATGTGTCTGCATTTAGTACACCAAAACTAGATACAGTGAATCAGTGGCATACAACAACACCGCCCGCAGAATCACAATTGAGCGATGTAGAGTTCGATAGGACAGATATAGAGACATCCATACGAGAAATCAACACATATGCCGCTGCAGGACCAGACTGTATACCAGCAATACTCATGAAGCAGTGTGCCTCCATTATATCCAAACCACTGCATATGATATGGAGAAAAGTCGATGGATACTGGGGAAATACCTAGTCTCTTAAAACACGGACAAATATCACCCATCTATAAAAGTGGGCCGAGAACGGAACCAAAAAATTATAGACCGGTGGCTCTTACTTCACACGTAATTAAAATATTCGAGAGGATAGTTGTAAAAAAAGTAACCAAATATCTGGAGGAACAATCGCTTTATAACAAAGGTCAACACGGATTTAGAAGCGGAAGATCGTGCGTGTCGCAGCTTCTTCAACACAGGATGGATATTTTGAGTGCTCTAGAAGATGGAGATGGTGCAGATGCAATCTACCTGGACTTCTCTAAAGCTTTCGACAAGGTTGACCACTCGATCTTATTGCAAAAACTGGAACATATTGGGATTAGAGGTAGGCTACACAAGTGGATCGGGAGCTTTATCACTAATAGAAGTCAATCGGTAATGGTCGAAGGAAGCGAATCCAAGAAGTCGGAAGTGAGAAGTGGTGTGGCACAGGGGTCGGTGATTGGCCCCTTGCTTTTCCTCATATATATCAGTGATATCGACCAGAGTATACAGTACTGTAAAACAACCTCATTCGCAGACGACACTCGACTCCTGGGCATTGTGAGAAGGGAAGATGATTATAAAATGATACAAGATGACCTGAAGACGATATAACTGGGCAGAAATGAATAATATGATATTCAATAGCACAAAATTCGAGTTATTGAGATATCGACACCCGAAGCAGGAAGTGGCCGACAAGGACTATACAACACCAGAAGGAGGAATTATAATCCAAAGCAACCACTTGCGGGATCTGGAATAACAATAAGCGACGACGCTAGCTTCGACCATCATATTGATAATACTGTAGCGAAGGCCAGAAAGAATATGGGATGGATTTTTAGAACATTCAAAACAAGAGAACCACGTGCGTTAATAGTATTATTCAGGGCCCTGATACTTCCATTGGTTGAATACTGCTGCCAGTTATGGAACCCCACAAACATCGGCCAAATCAGAAAACTGGAGGCAGTACAACGAACGTACACGGCCCGAATCGAAGGACTGAACAACATGGACTACTGGCAGAGACTACAGCATTTAGACATGTACTCATTGGAGAGAAGAAGGGAGAGATATGTAGCAATGTACGTGTGGAAAATAATTAACGAAATGATACCAAATCTGGAAAACGAAGATGAAATTAGGACGACATACAGCAGTAGACGAGGAAAATTGTGCACTATTCCGCGTTTAGTGAGAACAAGGATGAGCTTACAAACCTTGAAAGAGAATTCATTGGCTGTACACGGTCCAAGGATATATAACTGTCTCCCCAAGCAACTAAGAGAACACACAGGCTCTCTCTTAAGTTTCAAGACTGGATTGGACAAATTTCTACGAACAATACCCGACAAACCATCGCTGCCACACTATTACCAAACGTCCGACGGAAACAGCCTGCTACATCAAATCAGAACGAGGAACTATTGAGGGCGGCGCACCAGCGTGGCCCAGGACTTCGGTCCTAAACTACAATCCAGGAATCCAGGTAGGTGTGGGGGGGGGGGGGGGGGGGGGGGGGGGGGGGGGGGGGGGGGGGTGGGTGTGTGTGTGTGTGTGGAAGAGCTGGCCGTTCTATTGTTAAGGGTGGAAATACATGGATGAAGATACGCGAACACTTAATAATAGATAATGCTTATGCATAGATTTATAATCAGAAGTTGCGCTAGTGAGCAATATGTTCTCGCTCATATGTACGTATACTTACATACATATGTGCATATGACCATATAAATACACGTACAGTACATATATATATTATATACCTTATATTCTCAACCGGGCTCGAACCATTGACAGCACATACACACAGACATACATATACATGGTCTCAGGGAATGTCTTACCTCCTGGTTGGCGGATTTCCTCAACGACCGTCAACAATCCGTCCGCTTTCTAGGCAGTATCTCCAGTTCACAAACACTTACTTGCGGTTTGCCTCAAGGTACACGAATGGGGCCCCTCGGTTATTTAATACTCAGCAATAACGCCCTTCAAGACGCAGAACTCAAATGGAAATATGTTGACGATTCCACACTAGCCTCTTCCATCAGCAACGCTTCTCCAGACTACAGCATTCTCCAAGCCAACCTAGATGCCCTACTGACCTGGACACAAGATAATGATGTCACTATTAACCTAAACAAAACACTTGTCATGAACTTCAATGTTGCTTCTAAACCCATCCCTCCACCCACCCTCAAGCTTGGCAATCACACCCTCGAGATAGTTCAGTCCACTAAATTACTTGGTGTTTTCCTTCAGCAAAAACTACTCTGGGATAAACATGTTAACACCATAGCTAGTGCTTCTTCTTATCGGCTACACATGTTACGCACCCTGAAACAACTAGGGGTTCCCAGAGATGACATGCTACTTTTATACAAATCTTTTATATTACCCAAACTCTGCTATGCTTCACCCGTTTGGTCATCCTCTCTCAACTTAACCCAAAGAAAAAATTAGAAAAAATTCAGAAGAGAGCACTCAGAATAATGTTAGGGGCCAACTACACCACTTACCAAGATGCATGTAACCTAATTAACGTACTCGCCATATCTAACCTCTACGAACAACACCTTCAGCAGTTCTCCAGCAAACTACTAAACAACCCCAGACACCGGCACCTACTACCGCCCGACGCCCCTCCTCCTCTACGCGCTGTTCGCCACTTCAACCGTATTGTCCCCGTAAGAGCACCACGGACTGACCGCTACAAGAACAGCGCCATTCCTTCAATAATTAAGGTCTTAAACAATCAATAAATTATATACATATTTTTCATTGTAAATTAGCCTGTTAGCTCTTGTGTCAATTTTAATTTTAATTTTAACTATGTATCAACTTCCTTGTATATTTTCAGCCTTCGGGCTGCTTTTGTGAATAAACCGTTAATTATTATTATTATTATTATACATAAATATATGCACATTACATGCATATATGCTCTTCTCTTATCCTACCTGATACTCTCAGCCGGGCTCGAACCACAAACAGTATACACTATAGACACATATATATATACATAAATAACGCATACATACATACACATATACGCACACATATATACACATATACTGCACATACATAGATACATATATACACATATACATAAACAAACTCAAGCAAATACATACATAATTATATTCTAATACACACACGCACACACACTTATGCATATATTATTAAAGGTGGGCGCGTATATATGGTGTGACAGGCCGTTATTACACATTATTAATAATATTAACAATGGTTGGGATAGGACTATTTTTATATCTGTCAGTTCTTGCTCTTATTGGTTGGAGTGTGTTGAAATGACGAGCTGCACGTGTAGGTCTAGGGGCGTCTGGTGGAAGTAAGTTTCTGTGTCGTGGGTGAACAAGCAGCTTAGATGCAAACTGTTTGAGTGTGTTGTAGTGGTGGGTTGAGAGTGCAGGTATGCTAAGGGTGGTGAGAGCTTCCTCGTACCCTGGATATGTGCCACCCAGGATGATCCTGCATGCCCTCCTCTGAACTCTCTCCAGTTGACGTTGTTGTGTTAGGGTTAGAGAGGAGGACCAGGCGGGAGAGGCGTAGGTGAGCTTAGGGAGTATGAAGGTGTTATATATACTCTTCAGCTCATTCTCCGGCGCCCCCAGGGATCTCAACCGCCTTAGCATAAACAACTTGTAAGTGGCGGTCCTGACTGTGGTAGTTACATGTTTCTTCCAGTTCAGTTTGTTGTCCACAGTGATTCCGAGGAGTTTGGTGGACTCAACAAGCTGAAGGGGATGAGGACCAATTGTGACAGTGGGTGGAGGAAGGTCGGTAACGGAAGTGTTGATGTGCATGACCACTGTCTTGTCATGATTGATAGTCACACGATTGTCTGTGGTCCAGGCTTGAAGACGGTCGAGGATGTCTTGTAGGGGGTCATAGTTAGGGGAGGTGTTATCGACAGTAATGCCGACTGTCGAGTCGTCCACGTACTTCCAGTGGAATGGGGTGTCCTTTAGGGCATCATTAATCAAGATGAGGAACAATAGAGGCCCCATCTTTGTGCCCTGTGGGACTCCACATGTGACGTCTAGGAAGGTGGAGATGAAGCCTTGGTATCGCACTGCTTGTCGTCTGTCACTAAGGAAGTCGGTCAACCACGCAACCAGGGTAGGATGTAGCCCCAACTTTATGGCTTTGTTGTTGTTGTTGTTGTTGTTCCCCAGGCTGCCTGGCCGAACAGCCCCAAGGTCCCGAGCAAGGCCAAGGCCATAGAGCGCCCCCACAAAACCCTCCCTGCTTACCACTAACAAAGCCTGGGTGACCGAAGCCACTCTAAGGCAGGGAGCTGAGGAGGGCGCGGAAACGCCCGGGAAACCAAAGCCCCACCCAAGGCCCTGTGCCCCTCAGCAATTATGAAGGGAAAGTTGAGGGGCAAGGGAAAAATGTGACGCTTTGGCTCCCAATCTGCCAAATTTTAGGTTGGCAGTAGGGAGGTCGATCCACGGAAAAGACGCCGTCACTTGAGATCTAGAAGATATATAAGTAAGAGGAACAGTCAGAGTAAGCTATGGGTATGGCAGAGATCGCTCAGCTCTCACTCTGATAGACCAGCCCATCACCACACTTTATGGCTTTGTTGATGATGATGGTGTGGTCAACAAGGTCAAATGCTTTCCTGAAGTCAATAAAGGCAAGGGCGAGGGAAGTCTTTCTCTTCTCAAGATTTGTGTAAATATAATCTAGGAAGCTAATAAGACAGTGAGTGGTGGAGGAGGTTTTTACGTTGCCAAACTGTTGGGGATCTATCAAGTGACGGATTTGTGAGTAAGCCCAGGTGAATACAAAGTCCTCACAGATTAGACTAGGGATGGGCGTAATGGCAATTGGTCTGAGTTCATTAAGAGAATGTGGGGAGGGGGTTTTTGGGGATTGGAGTGACGTATGAAGTTTTCCAGTCTGCAGGGCATTTACTTTGCCTTAAGGAGGCATTAATTATCGAGCAAAGGGGGGTGGCAAATTCCACCGAAAATTCTTTGTATATTTTCATGGGTAGGTCTACTGGGGTTGTTGATCTTTTTGATTTGAAACTGGAAAGCTTTTTGGCCACTTCAAATTCTTGAACAGTTACTGGGGGGGAAGGGGATGGGAGGAAGGCAGGGAGGTTGGTGCGGTCTAGTTTGGGGAGGGTTTGGCAGATGGTAGAGAAGTGATTATTTATCAGTTCAGGTGCATCTACACGAGGGACATGGGAAACACAGGGGATCGAAGGAGTCCCACTACTTAAGCCACAAAGATTCTTAATTTTAGAGTACCACTGACTGATATTGGTTTGTTTTAAATGATGAATCTTTGTAGGGTAGTAGGACTTCTTCGCCCAACGGATTTCCCTTATCACAATGTTGCGTAGGTCCTTGTAGCGATTGTTGTCCGTGTAGAAGGCCTTGTTCCGATTCTGCATCAGTCTCTTGATCCGAGGAGTAATCCATGGGACGTCAGAGGGGTGCATTTTGGTCCTCTTGGTGGGGAAGAAGTGGTGGTAGGCTTCGGTGGTGGTAGATACAAAGTTGTCCCATTTGGCATTAACATCTTCTTCAGTGAGAACCTCCGTCCACGGGTAATGAACCAACCACTGCCCGAACCCCCGCATTGCAGAGTCTGGCGTTGGTTGGTAGGTCCGGATGACGGGGGTCTGTTGATGGGAGGTGGTAGGGGCAGGTGACCAGAACACAGAGATGAGTGCTGCGTCCCACAGGAGGTAAAGGTTCAGGTGGGAGGTACTGCTCATCCATGTCTGTCAAGATAAGGTCAAGAGTGTTGTGGTTGTGGGTGGGGAAGTCAACAATTTGTGAAAGATGCAGCTGTTCTTGAATCTCACAGGTGTCTAGTTCATTGAAATCCCCACAAACCACCAACTTGGATGATGGAAATTGGAGTTTGAGATCATCACATGTATCGATGATGTGGTTGATTAGTGCGGGGCCGGTGGGTGAGCGTGGTGGGTGGTAGATCACACAGTAGATAATGGAGGCAGTGTGACGAGGGTGGGAGGGGGGATTAACTCTCACCCAGAGTGCTTCGATTCCCTCCGGGACCTCAATATCCAGGCGAGATGCACACAGCTGTTTCCGGGCGAAAATAGCTACTCCTCCCCCCCTCCTCTCTGTCCGAAGTTGGTGAAAGAGGTCATAGTCTTGTATCACGCATATTTCTGGGGTGATTTGCCATGCTTCAGTAACTGCTACAATATCAGCACTAATTTGTTTAACTGTCACAATAAGTTCGTCGAGTTTATTACACAAAGAGGTGACATTGGACAGTAGCAGCGATGGGAGGTTATACCAAATACGGGGAACCTCAAAATGTGCGTATGGTTTCTCTACTGTCACTTTTTTAGGTACTTTTTTGTGTGTTTTTATGATCGGAATTCGCTTGGGGACATTCCTACCTCCTCTCCGGCCACGATTGTGAAAAATGTTCAATTCTTTTAAACGCACTATAGTGTCTGAAGGTGGGTATCCAGCCCCCTTTTTAAGACGAATTAAGGAGGAGGCAGAGTAGCAAGTCAACATGGTTGATTATGCTCTGTTTCCTGTTTCATGTCTAGTTCGTTTGGTAATACACAATAACACTGTAAATTACAATTGCACTTATCATAAATAGATTGTTCACTTGAGGTACAGATACGGTGATGGAATCGAGGATGAACTGTGTGAAGGTGAAAGGTGAAAGGTCACAAATCCGACCCGGGCGGCTACGAGAGCGCCTTGGAGCACGTCTTCACCTCACGGTATCAGGCGGCCGAGTGTCCTCATGCGTACGGCTGTTGACCTCCGTCATGACCCAACTCTACTAGAACTATTCCATTCCACAGATAACTATCGTTCAAACATTCCAGTGCCATTCCCAATGTTATCTCGCCAATTGCTCTCCACTTACAGCATCACCGTTCCTCCCATAACTTCCCCTCCTAGTCACATCACTCCGTGGACCCTAAAACACCCTACAGTTTGCTTTCACTTAGCGGATCAACTTGATGCCCAAGCCCCATCTCAATGTCGACATCTCGCTTTACAACATCTTGATGATCACATCCCGGCTGTTTTCATTTACACCGATGGCTCGAAAACTGCGGATGCCGTGGGTTGCGCTGCACTCTCCGACCATGGCTTGTATCAAAGTACCTTACACCATCACTCCACGGTTTTCACTGCTGAATTATGGGCTATTCGAGGTGCTCTAAGCACCATCTCTTCATTGTCGAGGAACTCTCCACGGGTCGTTATCTGTAGTGACTCAAAGAGTGCACTGCAAGCCTTATGCGTATTTGCCCCCAAGGACCCATTGGTCAAGACTATCATCCACACAATACACAAATTACAGTGCGCTAATCGTTCCATCACACTGTGCTGGATCCCCGCGCATGTAGGAATTCCCGGGAATGAGCGTGCAGACTTCCTCGCTAAGCAAGCGTGTCATGGTACACCCTCTACTACTTTGCTGTGTTCGGAGGATATGCTCCCTGTCCTCCGTCGCCATGTTTATGACGCTTGGCGACTTGAGTGGAGAGCGCAACCATTAACTGGCCACCTTCGCTCCATTAAGGATGACATACACTTGTGGCCCTCTTCAATTAATGGTTCACGTGCAGACCAAACCCTATTAACTAGATTACGTTTAGGCCACACACGCCTCACACATGGTTACCTGATGTCCACCCCTCGTGGTCCACCACCTGCATGCCAACATTGCCATACATCATTGACTGTTTTTCACTTTCTTTGTATTTGTCCCGTCTATGCATCTGAAAGACGGAGATTCTTGCTGAACACCTCATTACATGGCATCCTCTCTGACTCAGACTCTTTCAATTTCACCCCTATTCGTCACTTCCTGAGAGCGATAAATTTATACAATGACATTTAACTACTGACATATACGTGACTTTAAACTCTGTACCACCTCCTCCACCACTAGCCTTGAGAGGGCCTAGGCCCAGTGGGCTAGTATAAAATAAAAGCATCATCAACAACAACAACCGCAGCTATGGAACGGCCAGAAAGGAAATTAGAGACAAAGGCACAGATGGAGGGACAGAAACCGAAGGAGGGCAGTTTGGAAATTAAAGATTTGTGCCAGATTCTATCGAAGGCCTTCGATATGTCTAGTGCAACAGAAAAAGTCTCACCGAAGTCCCGAAAGTTGGATGACCAAGAGTTAGTAAGATATGAAAGAAGATCACCAGTAGAGCAACCCTTGAGGAAGCCATACTGGCGATCTGAGAGCAGATTATGAGAAGAGAAATGCTTAAGAAATTTGGAAGCAAGAATAGTTTCAAAAACTTTAGAGAAAAAATTATTGTACTTAAAAACTGTGCTTCCGTGCTGACCCCCTGCCTAGGCAAACTCTTTCGTCTCTGTCTCTCCTCTAACGTCTTTCCTTCTTTCTGGAAGTTTGCTCTCATTCAACCTGTCCTAAAGAAGGGTGACCGCTCTCAGCCCTCCAACTATCGTCCAATTGCTCTCATCTCTTGTATCTCTAAAGTTTTTGAAACTATTCTTGCTTCCAAATTTCTTAAGCATTTCTCTTCTCATAATCTTCTCTCAGATCGCCAGTATGGCTTCCTTAAGGGTCGCTCTACTGGTGATCTTTCATATCTTACTAACTCTTGGTCATCCAACTTTCGGGACTTCGGTGAGACTTTTTCTGTTGCACTAGACATATCGAAGGCCTTCGATAGGGTCTGGCACAAATCTTTAATTTCCAAACTACCCTCCTTCGGTTTCTGTCCCTCCATCTGTGCCTTTGTCTCTAATTTCCTTTCCGGCCGTTCCATAGCTGCGGTTGTGGACGGCCATCGCTCAATTTCTCATCCTATCAACTCCGGTGTTCCTCAGGGTTCTGTCCTATCTCCTATTCTCTTTCTAATTTTCATAAATGATCTTCTCAACTGTACATTACAGTTTCTTACAGTATTCTTACAGTAGATCCTCTGGAAAAAGGCAAACTAGGCCTGTGTATCCAGCTCAGTACCAGTACTTGCACTGCTGCGGTCGTTCACGGTGTTGGCGGCGGCGGTATCAGACGCAACATTTTTACTATTCTGTATTTTTGTTTTATAATCAAACTTCAAATCTTGTCTTCCCCATGCTTTATCAAGATTACTTTCAAACTCCCTTATTGATTCGGAATCGACTACATACTGGGGCAGTGCGTTCCACTCATTTACCACTCTATCACAAAATGAGTTCTTTGCCTTCTCAAGCCTATTTCTTTCTTTGTAAATTTTCTTAGAGTGTCCTCTCGTTCTTGTTCCCTCCCGCATCAAGAAGATATCTTCACACACATCCTCATCGTACTTTCCTGACACTATCTTAAACGTCTCTATCATATCCCCTCTCTTTCTCCTATATGCCAGTGTCGGAAGCCCCAGTGTCCTCAACCTCTGCTCGTAGCCCGCGTTCTTCAACGTTGGTACCAGCTTGCTAGCTCTCCTCTGCACTTTCTCCACTGCTTCTATATCCTTTACTATATATGGAGCCCACACCTGGTTCGCATATTCCAGGTGCGGCCTAACCAGCGCTGTATAGAGATTCCTGAAGATTTCTTCGTCAAGTGACACAAATGTCCTCCTTATCAGCCCTACAATTCTATTGGCTTTGTTTATCTTTTCCGCTAAATGTTCTGAGAAATTTAACTTATTGTCTATCACTACTCCTATATCCTTTTCTGCATTCACTTCCTCCATCGCTTCATACATACTGTATCCTACCTTGTCTATCTTGCTTGTCCCAATCCGCATGTACTTGCATTTTTTTGGATGAAAAGGCATTAACCAATGCTCAGACCATCCCTTCATGCCCTCCACATCTCCTTGAAGCAAACCCACATCTTCCTTACTCCTCACTCTTCTATACAGCTTAGTGTCATCCGCATACAGGTATACCTCACTTCCATTAGTTATAACTTCAGGTAAGTCGTTCATAAATATAACGAACAGCAGTGGTCCCAACACAGATCCCTGAGGAACCCCACTTGTAATTTCCCTCCACCCCGAGCCTATTCCATTCACCAGTACCCTCTGTCTCCGATCTTTCAGGAAGGCTTCTATCCATTTCACACATTTCTCCCCTATATTATAGCTTCTAACTTTCTCTATTAACCTTTTATGTGGGACCTTATCGAAGGCCTTCATAAAATCGCAATATACCACGTCTATTACATCACCATCTTCTAGAATTTGCATCCAATCATCTACCACCTTAATTAGCTGTAGTACCGTCGACCTCCCCGGCAAGAATCCGAACTGTCTCCCACTGAAAAGTTGGTTTGACTTCATATGCTCCATTATTCCTTCTCTAATTACCCTTTCCATTAGTTTACACACAACACTTGTCAAACTGACTGGTCTATAATTCCCTGGGTCATTTCTCTTTCCCTTCTTAAATATAGCTGTTATGTTCACCTCTCTCCAGTCCATCGGGATTTGTCCTGTATTAAACGATACCTCAAATAACATTTTCAATGGCTCTACTAACATCTCACCTCCTTCCTTTATGATTCTTGGGTGTATCCCATCCGGTCCCGGTGACTTACTTCTGTTCATTTTTTCTATAGCCCTTCTTATTCTAGCATGGGAAAACTCTATTAGTTCTAGTGCCGGTGCCTGTTTGATGGGAATAGTAGGCACTGCATCATCCGACTCCACTGTTAGTACCCCCCCAAAGTATTTCCCCAGCACCTCTGCTTTCTCCTTATCAGTCTCCGCTCTACTCCCAGCATCCAACCTCCCTACCAGCTCTGGGATCCCTACTCTTCTTGTTAACTTTTCCTGAATGTACTTCCAGAATATTTTTGGATTATCCTTCACATTTCTAGCAATCTCTCTCTCCCTCTCCTTCACCCCCCTCCTTGTCTCCCACCTTATTTTATTGTTTATTTGTCTGCATTCCAGATCCACTTCTTTAGCCTCTATACTAGACCCCCTGTTCTTTTTTAACAATTTTAGTCTTTCCCACAATCGTTTCTTTCTTCTAATCAATGTCCAAAGTTTTCTTTTCATTGGCAATTCTGGGTTCGTTCTTTTCCTCAATTTTGTTTTATCCTTATATTCCCTTACTGGTACACTTTTGGATACAGCATTCTCCAGTTTGACTCTAATTTTCCTCCACATCGTCTTCACCATTCAAGTATTCCCCCCAGTCAATGTCCAAACACCGTCTCAGCAGCTCATAATCTGCTCTATCATACATCTATATTTTTCTATTGCTTCTATTATCCCTCTCTGATTTAATGTTACAACTAAAGCTTATACGGGCATGGTCACTACGACCTATAGGGCTATCCACATTAACATGTTCCACTATATCCTCTTCATTGCTAAAAATCAAATCAAGTACACTCCCCTGCGTCCCATCTCTATATCTTGTCATCTCTATAATATGTTGCGTTAAAAAAACAATCTCTCACTTTCTCTATAAACTTATTTACCAGGCTACCCTGTCCCGCTGAAGTAGTACAATTTGCCCAGTTGATCCTTGGCAAATTGAAATCTCCAATCAAAATTTTATATTTGTTCTCTCTATTATCTATTTCCTCCATTGCTTTCAATAGGTTATCATCCTCTCCCCTACTATTATTTGGGCTTCTATATATAGAGGCAATTAGAATTGATCCTCTTGCACATTTTACTTCAATACACAAATACTCACAATACTGCTGTCTCATATCCACCTCATTAACCTTGAGCTCTTTTCTTACATAAATAAACAGTCCTCTTCCGACCTCTGCTCTAATAGCATTTCTCTCATATAACTCAAAACCCTCCAAACTATATTCCACCAGTTCCCTTTCAATTCTAGCATTTTTTGGTCTAACTTCCTGTATGACATCAGGTTTTTCCTCTTCATCCTGCAACCTACATACCAGTTCTCTTTTCTTGTCCTGGGTAAACACATCCACATTACTAAACATAATCCTTAATCCATCTACCATTCCTTCAGCAATTACACCATCCTGCTCCTCCAGTCCGTACCCTACTCCCCCGTTAGCACTACTGGGTCTGCCACTTTGTCTCCTGTCTCTCCCTGGGACACCTCCACCCCGTTCTCCTCCTCCGTCACAACTCCCAGCACATTCTCTTCCCTCCCTGATCTCCCCCTCCCTTCTACTCTTATAAACCACTTCCTCACTTTTCCGTCCCTCACTCTCCAGTAAAAATTTCTCTTATCCTCCTCACCCAACTTTCCATTATTTTCATCAGCCTTTTCTTGTAATTCCTTCATTTTTTTCCTTGGTTCTATACTCAAATCCTTCTTTAGTCTTATGTGTTTCAGTTTTTCATTTGTATTTAGCCTCCAACTAAAATTTGTCACAGTCTCTGCCATTGCCCTAGTTTTAAACTGTACCCTTATAGGTCTCATCTCTCCCCTTTTGTATCTACCTATCCTACTGACCTCCTCCACCTGCCCTTCCCATCCATATCCATCCTCATCCACACCTTTCATGACCTCCTTCACTGTTTCCATATCCCTCACTTTTCTCACTCCATTATCATTCATATGAGTCTCTATATCTCCATACAAGATTACACCCCTATCCCTGTCCTCCCTCACGACACTCTCCTTGTTCTTCATGACCCCTACAACTGCACTCTCAAAACTTTTTTTGGTCATATTCATTTCTTCCTTTTGCTCTTTCATAATATCCTCCAAATCCTTGAATTTTTGTTTACCTACCACCGTCCATGCAGTTGACTCCATTACTTCCGTGAAACGTCCTTCGTATTCCTTCAGCTGCTCCTTCAATGCCATATTCTCTGCTCCCAGTTCATCTACCCTTTTCAATACCATCTCTAGGCTATCATTAACTGCCGAAATAGGCCTGCATTCACTTCCTTCGCTAGGCCTATTCCCTTCCCCACCTGTCACACCACACATTACACACAGTGCCTTAACATTCTCACCAATATCCCCCTTCCATTTCTCGTACATCTAGTCCCATCCATTCATATGCAGACGACTCTACTTTACACCACTCAATTAGTTTTCCAGAACGCCCCAGCCAGCAGTCCCTCAAAAGTAAACGTAATGAAGCCATAAAATGCTTATCTTCTGATCTAGCAACTATTTCCAATTGGGGTAGGGTAAGACGGGGTAATTTCGCCGAATATCGCATATTTTGACAAATAGAAACTGCCACAAATGGACTTTTTTATTTTTTATTTTTTATCTATACATTAAGCCTTTCTGCTATAGATGCCCAAAAAACGAAAAAAATATATATATTGTTTTGGTCATCCTGCCAAATTTTTGAAAAAAGTCACTCGCGGCGAAATTACCCCGCCCGGCGGGGGAATTTCGCCGCGACCTATTTTACGCATCATCTAGCTAGTAAACTAGATAACATTATATGATTAATGGCCAGACAAAACACTAGCACGCAGGTAAAATCAATGAAAACATTCACAAACCCAAACTGACACTAAACATGCCAATAGAAAAACATTGCACGCACACACACACAACTGAACAGGGCGGGCAGAGATGCAGGTGTGTCACATGTGTAGGCCTAGGCGCCACTGTGTCTATTGCGGGTGTGGACGTGTCTAGTGCGTGTGTGGAGTTGTGAACATGTAGTGCGGGTGTGGCCCCCGCTCGGCCTGCTTCGTTGGTTTCACTTTTGAACACGTGCGGGGGCTGACGGAGGCGGCAGGAGGGGAGTGCATGCCCGCATGCCCACCCTTCCTGCCGCCCCCAACTAATTGTAGTGGGCCCTATCATTTCTCATCCTTTCTGTTTTCCGTTTTTCCCTTCTTCCCGCTGCCCCCTCCTTTGGGAGCACCGTGACTGTCATGAGGTAAACGACCGTACTCACTCTTTGGTTTCGTTGGAGGGTGTTGTGGGTCGGCAATCCCTACACCCGTCGAACTGTGGTACCCGACGTGTTCGAGCGAGGGGAAACTTTTATGCCAAACCCTAACCCTTGTGCTGTGTCGGCGATCGACGGATCGACGGCCCTTAAGGTGCATTAGTCGGGGTGTATATCTGCAAGAATTCCTAGGGCGGTCGTCCCGTCCTCTAATTGTGGCTCCATGGTGGGTTTGGAATCTGACTCAGATGAATTTAGAAATATTCGTCCTATGGAATCTAAAATTGCCCCCTCTGACGCCGACCCCTGCGAGAAATTGGACTGCCTCAAGGACCCTTCCCCTGCTGCCAACAGTGCCGGAGTTCCCCACTCAGGCATGGCACCCACAGACCTTGGCAAACCTCCTAAGGATACTGTGACGAATTCTCCATCGTCGGTGAGATCCATCAGGTGATCTCCCCGGCATCAATTCCTATGCACAGTACTGCCTCTGTGATCAATAATAGTGATGACAACCCCACAGTCTCGACTTTAACTTCTAAATTACCAGATTATGATTCTAGCCTTAGCCTACCTCTTCATTCCGTTGACAATCTTACTGAAGAACCTCGCATGCCCTCAGCTGACACCCCTACGGATGCTTCTTGCATCCCTGACCCGTCTGTGACTCCATCTGTTACCATCTTCCCTCCGGATGCAGGATCTCCTACCTCACTTAAACCTGCTTCTGTACCTCCACGATCTCAACGGGCCGTTAATGCAGGTACAGGAAAAGACCTTGCCGGTATTTCCTCTGCCATTCACACGCTTCAACCGTTCGTACCTTCGCATAACCGACAAAGGCGTAAACGTAACACGTATACCCCTGCTTCGAAGGACACTTATAACGCTATGTTCAGTCCCCCTGATTGGTCACGGTTTTTCACGGTCTCTGGTGAACCTATGGATGATTTCAGTCTATACGATACTCTCGCACAAGATATTGGTGACTTCACCATGCATGCTGTTGGATCGGCCAAGCGCATGATTGAGGTGAAAACACAGGAGCAATCAGAAGCCTTACAAGCCTACCTCGACACCCCCAACGACAGATACACAGGTAAACCGGATGAATACCTGAATCAGTGTACTGACACGGTTGTGCTCCCTTCCGACTTCGAATTTGCAGATCAGAGCTTTACAGACTCAACCAATCGTATCTTAAAATTATTGCAAAGAACTGACCCCACTGTTGTTAAAGTTGACACTTATACTGCTCCTCAGCGTGGAAATCGGCCCCCACTACGCATTGTCAAAATCTATTTTAAGCGCCATGACCTCCCTATGCATGTCCGTCTTGCAGGTCGCCAACTGCAGGTACGAAGGTATGTTAACAAGCCGAGACAATGCACAAATTGCTGGAAGCTTGGGCATTCAACCCCACGGTGTCGGGCTCTCAATGCTCGTTGCTTAAATTGCGGCTCAGAACAACATGCTCTCAACAATTGTCAAGTCAGCGCGCCCCGTTGTGCAAATTGTGACGGGTCCCACAAAGCCAATGACAGAACATGCCCGCACTTTGCGTTTCATCGTGACGTCTTACATTTACAGGCCACAAAAGGACTCCCCTTCCGGTCTGCTGCAGCACAATTAAGGCAGGAAGGTAAATCTCCTCCATATCGACGGTTTGAATCAACTACACCCGCTGACTCCTCTGACCACCAGCGTCCAGAGCAGCCTCCGGCACCACCTATTAGCCCACAACATTACCCCACCAATGATACCTTCCGTTTAGTTCACCTTAACTCCCCGGACCTATCCACCTCTAACAGGTTCGAGGGGTTTACTAACTTGACCGATGATACTGAGTTTTGGAACATGACTGCCGAAGAGAACCTCATGGAATGTAACACAGTACCAGATATAGAGACTTCTCCCCAATCTCGCTCCACCCAGTCGCAGCCTCGGAAAAAGCGTAAGGTTGCAAGTCCTATCCGGTCATTATCCCGGACCTCGAAACTCAGTTCCACCACACAGAAGTGGGTTATGCCTACCCACGATCCGGACTGTGGCTGCCATAACTGCGGCCGATTCTTTCTACTTCAGCACAAGACTTCTACCCGTACAGTACTCACCGAACATCTTCACAAATTTCTTTCCAAGCGAGCTCCAGCGGAAGATGCTCAAATTCACCCGACTCCTTGTTATTGTGTCACCCATATTTGTGAATCTGATCCTACGCCCAAGGACTTGATGCAGAGATTCCTGAAGGACAATAACCTGTTGGATTCTGACTTGACTAATATAGAGCTATCACAATCCCGATTTGATGTTCACCAACCTCCTGTCAATGTGCGTACCACCCTCACCACGCCTGATCCTCCCTGTAACCTTGAGCGACATGTTCCGTTAGCCGCTCCCCACTGCCCAGATCCCGATGCTCCCAAACCTAGAGACATTCCCCCACAAACTCCTGCTAACCCTACGACACCATCATCTGTCAAACCTTCGATAAAGACTCATCATACCCCGAGCCCCTCACAATCTCCTGTATTGATATGTCACACCAATATCCCGCCTGACAAATGTGGATGTCCAATTTGTTTCCGTAATTACATCACACCCCATATCTGTGCCACGGATCCCTGCCTCCTTGCGCGGACGCAGGAATTTGTCACCACACGTACACTTCCCCCTAACCCTGATGAAGATGTTACCTCCGCTTATCTATTTATGGACACTCTGCGCCAAAAACTCCTCCACTGCCCCACCCTTGTTCCTAAACTAGTCACACAATTCACAGCTATTTCTGAAAAATTTACAGACCTTACATCTACCCCTTCACCTTCATCCACACAACCCTCTCCACACTCACAACCTTTACCAGACTCTCTTCAAGAGACCTCTATTGTCGATGACTCTGACAATCCTATTCTTGATGGCATATAACATTTTGCAATGGAATATAAACGGATACCAAACTCGCCTCCGTATGGGAGAATTACAACGATTACTTAAATTATATTCACCATTATGCATTTGCCTCCAACATGTAGGCAATTTTGTTGTCCCCCCCAGGCATTATACTGTTGCTGCTAGCTCCCCTATAACCCCTTCACATCTCCGAACGGCCATCCTTGTGCACTATAAGTGCGTATTTGTTCCTGTCACCCTTGACCCCAACCCTTTTCAAACAACTGCCATCTCCATTTCAATACCAAACCTTCCTTCCTTGACTGTTTGCTCCTCCTACAATCAACCCTCCTGTCATTACAATACTTCAGACCTTCATCAACTAGTACAACAACTGACCCCACCATACCTTATTCTGGGCGACTTTAACGCACACTCTCCCCTTTGGGGCAACCCAAACACAGACATCCCAGGCGATAAAATTGAAAAATATCTCCTTCATTCTACTCTTTGTTGTCTCAACTTTGACACCCCCACCTACAGATCTGCTACCCACTGTACATTTTCCGCTGTTGATCTTTCCTTTGCCTCGGATGACGCAGCTCCCCTATTTGACTGGTCAGTTTTACAGGATCGCTTCTCCAGCGACCACTATCCTCTACTCCTTAAGTATTTGTGCCCTGCATCCTCCCCTCAAATATCGAGTTATAATCTCTCTAAAGCCGATTGGACGTCTTATACGCACTCCTCTGCAGACGTTTCGGACTTCTCCCCTACCTCTTCCCCTGCCCACAATTTTGATTATTTTTCGTCCTTCCTGAACTCCATTGCACGCACTCATATCCCGCTTAACTCCTCGCTGACGCACCCTCGCCAGGTCCCTTGGTGGACGCCCACTCTAGCCCAAATGATAAAATTCAAGCATCGTGTGGAACGCCTTCTTAAGCGTCTGAGTGTTAGGCAGCGGCGTTTAAAGACTGTTTCCCCCCGGCTTTTTTCCACTAATCGTTACTTTGACCTTATAACCATCACTATTGAAAAAATTGCCCTTAAAACGTTCTATAACAAGATCTGTGCAGTTGTCAAACGCAGTATCCTTGACAACAAGATACAGTAGGGTCCCGCATAAAATGTGTTCGCATAAAACGAGTCTCGATTAAAACGACCGACCTAAAATATTAATATTTAATTTTCGATCAGAACGAATGTGATCACATAAAACGAGTCCGCCGCCAAAGTGGGGCAAATCCGAGGAGTTTTCATATAGAACGCCGAATTATCGTACAAAACGTACGAAATATCGTTCGCTTTCATATAGAACGCCGAAATATCGTACAAAACGTACGAAATATCGTTCGCTTTGTACGAAAATTTTCGCTTACAGTGAACATTGACGATATTGCGCCACCAAAATGCTGTGTTCACATAAAACGAAATCGCATAAAACGCCCTCGTTTATCGACCATAAACTCGTTTTATGTGAGACCCTACTGTACTTTCATGGCGATCATATATCTCGTCCTTCAATTCCCGCACCCCTCTCTCTACTTTATGGAAAAAGTTTCGCAGTATCAACGGACGCACTGTACGGCCTCCACTCTCTCCACTCAAAGACCCTGCCTCGGACTCGCTTACACATGACCCCCCTGACATCGCTGCCATACATGCCAAACATTTCTGTCACTTCAGCTCAGACCAGTCATTGCCTCGTCAATTTCTTCGTTATAAATGTATGGAGGAATCTTGCCCGCTATCTTTTCATAGCGGGAAAACACATGAATATAACACCCCTTTTTCAATTCCGGAATTGCGACACGCGCTCGACCTGTGTACAGACACTACTCCTGGCCCGGATGGATTCTCGTACGCTCTCATCCGTCACCTCCATCCACGTGCGCTACAACATCTTTTACAACTGTACAATCAGTTTTGGATAAGTAACTACTTCCCACCGTCTTGGCGGCATGCTTACACTATACCCGTACCGAAGCCTGGAAAAGATCATAGTCTTCCCACAAATTACAGACCGATTGTGCTTACCTCATGCCTCTGCAAATTAATGGAAAAAATGATCAATCCTCGACTTTTACATTACGCTGAGTCACATGCCCTCCTATCCCCATATCAGAATGGTTCCCGCCCTGGCCGTTCTACACTGCACTCACTTATTCGCCTTGAACACCAAATACGTGATGGGTTCTCCAAGAACCAACCCACAGTGGCAATATTTTTTGACATTGCTAAGGCTTATGACACAACATGGAGACACAGGATTTTAAAAAATGTACACGATTCTGGCATGCGGGGTCCTCTTCCCTGCTTTTTACAACATTTTCTCTCTAACCGTACATTCCAGGTCAAAAATAATGGTCTCCTATCGGACATTATGTCACAAATTAATGGAATACCACAAGGATGTGCCCTTAGCAGCTTACTCTTTATTATGGCGATCAATAGTGTCATACGCAGCCTCCCACCTGAAATATCGTATAGCTTGTATGTGGACGACTTCGCAATATATTATACTTCTCCCAGTCTGACTCACATACAACGGCGTCTCAACATTGCTCTAAAATCCATCCACTCTTGGGCATCCACTGCTGGTTTTCAATTTTCTGCTGAAAAGACTAACGCCGTTGTATTCTATAGAAATGTTCGACATTTACGTAACCAGTCCATTACTCTCACCATGGGACATTCTAATATTCAGATCCTTCCACATACCAGGTTCCTTGGTTTAATCTTTGATACTCACCTCAATTGGAAGAGTCACATTGCCTGCTTAAAGGCACGTTGCCTCCAGAGAATGAATGTTCAGAAAACAGTCGCACGAGTCCATTGGGGCGCAGATCGCGCTACGCTTTTACTGTTCTACAGAGCTACCATCCTCTCAGCCCTAGATTATGGTAGCCCTGTCTATGGCACGGCCTCTGCTTCCACATTAGGAACCCTCGACAGCGTACACCATTTGGGCATCCGCATTAGCTCGGGGGCATTCCGTTCCTCTCGTGTCTCCAATATCCTATGTGAGGCTGGGACCTTACCTCTAGCCTACCACCGTCGATTAGTCCTCATGCGTACGGCTGTTCGCCTCCGTCATGACCCAACTCTACTAGAACTATTCCATTCCACAGATAACTATCGTTCAACCATTCCAGTGCCATTCCCACTATTGTCTCGCCAATTGCTCTCCACTTACAGTATCACCGTTCCTCCCATAACTCCCCCTCCTAGTCACATCACTCCGTGGACCCTAAAACACCCTACAGTTTGCTTTCACTTAGCAGATCAACTTGATGCCCAAGCCCCATCTCAACGTCGACATCTCGCTTTACAACATCTTGATGATCACATCCCGGCTGTTTTCATTTACACCGATGGCTCGAAAACTGCGGATGCCGTGGGTTGCGCTGCAGTCTCAGACCATGGCTTGTCTCAAAGTACCTTACACCATCACTCCACGGTTTTCACTGCTGAATTATGGGCTATTCAAGGTGCTTTAAGCACCATCTCTTCATTGTCGAGGAACTCTCCACGGGTCGTTATCTGTAATGACTCAAAGAGTGCACTGCAAGCCTTATGTGTATTTGCCCCCAAGGACCCATTGGTCAAGACTATCATCCACACAATACACAAATTACAGTGCGCTAATCGTTCCATCACACTGTGCTGGATCCCCGCGCATGTAGGAATTCCCGGGAATGAGCGTGCAGACTTCCTCGCTAAGCAAGCGTGTCATGGTACACCCTCTACTACTTTGCTGCGTTCGGAGGATATGCTCCCTGTCCTCCGTCGCCATGTTTATGACGCTTGGCGAGTTGAGTGGAGAGCGCAACCATTAACTGGCCACCTTCGCTCCATTAAGGATGACATACACTTGTGGCCCTCTTCAATTAATGGTTCACGTGCAGACCAAACCCTATTAACTAGATTACGTTTAGGCCACACGCGCCTCACACATGGTTACCTGATGTCCACCCCTCGTGGTCCACCACCTGAATGCCAACATTGCCATACATCATTGACTGTTTTTCACTTTCTTTGTATTTGTCCCGTCTATGCATCTGAAAGACGGAGATTCTTGCTGAACACCTCATTACATGGCATCCTCTCTGACTCAGACTCTTTCAATTTCACCCCTATTCGTCACTTCCTGAGAGCGATAAATTTATACAATGACATATAACTGCTGACATATACGTGACTTTAAACTCTGTACCACCTCATCCACCACTAGCCTTGAGAGGGCCTAGGCCCAGTGGGCTAGTATAAAATAAAAGCATCATCAACAACAGTGCGGGTGTGGATGTGTCTAGTGCGGTTGTGGACGTATTTATTAGGCCTACGGGTGTGGAAGTATTTAGTGCGGGTGTGGACGTGTCTTGTGTGGGTGCGGCGTGTAGGTTGCTAGTACAAAGTACCAGGCAGCAGCTGACGGCTACTGCCAACACTGTGTAACATACAAACAAACATACACACACACACTTGACTTGCCTTGCCTGAGGGACTAACAAGCTACATGAGTATGTTTGCGGACGATGCTAAGCTGCTTAAAACGATCAGAACCCAGGAGGATTGCCTTGAGCTCCAAGCAGATTTGCAAAAGATCCATGAATGGAGCATCAAATGGAATATGGAGTTCAATGCAGGGAAATGTAAGACTCTAGAAATGGGTAAAAGCAAGTACAGACCTAGAAAAGATTATAAACTAGGAAACGAAGTGATTCCCAAAGCAGAAAAAGAAAAAGACTTGGGGATAGAATTTAGGGATAACATGTCTCCAGAAAGCCACGTAAATAAGATAGTGAGAGAATCACTGGCATTATTGGCAAATATTAGGATGTCTTTCAATTATCTTAATGAAAACACCATGAAACAAATAATAACGGCAATAATAAGACCCAGGATGGAATATGCATCTGTAGTGTGGTCCCCTCACTTGAAGAAACATATCCACAAAATTGAGAGGGTACAGAGAGCAGCTACGAGGATGATCCCAGGTTTGGAAAATTTGGAGTACCAAGAGAGGCTCGAGAGATTGAATCTACCTACACTGGAA
This sequence comes from Paralithodes platypus, assembly GCA_032716605.1. Lineage (NCBI taxonomy): Eukaryota > Metazoa > Arthropoda > Malacostraca > Decapoda > Lithodidae > Paralithodes > Paralithodes platypus. The sequence continues at coordinate 44,991,132 of CM064566.1, forward strand.
CAGAGAAGGAAACGAGGACAGCAAATTCAGATATATAAATGTGTTAGAGGTATTGACAAAATCGACCAAGAAAACTTCATAGAGAGGGATGGAGGTGAGAGGACAAGAGGTCACAGCTACAAACTAAAAGTGCTAAATAGTAAATCTGATCTGAAAAGTAAAAGATTTCCTACCAACTCGATTAGTGGGTGGAACAAATTGCCAGCCGAAGTAGTGTCTGCACCATCAGTGCATAGTTTCAAAGCACGGTATGACAAACATATCTTAGGAGGCGGGAATTAACGAGCATTCTCACTCCCGCAAATACAACTAGTGTAAGTACAACTAGTGTAAGTACACGAACCACCGACGAGACAACACCTCCGCACCCACGCTCCCGAAAATCAGCTGATCTAGCAAGCTGTTTACAGCGCTCGTCAAATAAACTCACCTAAACTTGAGTATAAGGATATTTTGTGTTGTCCTGTATTATAATGCAGTATTAAAATAATTTGAGATTAAAATCAAGTGAGGATATTTCGAGTGATAAAAATAATTCAAGCGATTGTGAATGCGAGTGGATGTAAACAAATATGGCTGACTTTGATGGATTTGAAGTCGGTGAGACCGAGGGCATTCTAGGGAAAATTATACGTGAGCTGAATGACATTAAAAGGTGGAAGGAGGATATGCAGGAGTGGAAGGTGAGTGTTAGTTCACAGATTGAGGCTATATGTTCAATATGTGGTGCTCAGGCTGGGGACATCGAGCCTGGACAAGATTTGAGTCGGGCTAGCCTAAAAGAAATTCAAACTCATATGGGGCAACTCCGGGACGAAAATGAAGCTTTAAGATTGCAACTTGAAGAATACAAAGGGCAAACCAAGGAAATGAAAACACATGTGGAGGAGATTAAGGAGAAACACAATAAATGGGTTAATGACGAAGGAGGAAAAGTGAAGGAAGTGGCAATGAAGGAAATCATGGAGGAACAAAAGACAATCAGAAAGGGAAAATAAAGATTTAGAATCAGTGGTAGTAAAAGCTATGAGGAGAAATGAACAGGTCCTGCGTGAAACAATAGATAGAAATAAGTGTATTATTGTATTTGGGGATATAGAGGAGCACATTATTGAGAGGAAAGCTAGGGATAAGGAAGAAATTAATAAGGTAAAAACATTGATCAAGCATGTCGATGAAGAAGGAAACAACTGGAGAGATGATATTGAAGAAGTTAGGAGAATGGGTAAATATAGTAAGGGAAACACAAGGCCAATGAGAGTGCAGTTTAGGTCTAGGGTAACAGTGGATGCAATAATGAACGTAACATGGAGACTTAACTTGACCAGCAAGTTTAAGAAAATTACAATTAGAAAAGACATGAGTATTGAGGATCGAAACATAAGAAAGGAATTGCAAACCGAGGCAAATGTAAAGAATGGAGAAAGGACGAAAGAAGACGAAAAGAAGTTTTTCTGGAGAGTGTGGGAGGGAAAACTCAAGAAATGGTATATAAAGCGAAGGGACGAAGTAGGGAGGGAAAGGGAGATGGTGCGGGTGACGGGGGAGAAGGCAGAGAGAGGGGAGGTGGAGATAGAGAGAGAAACAGTCCAAGTGGAGGCAGAGGGAGGGGAGGTGGAAACGGAGCGAGAAACAGTCCAGGTGGAGACAAGAGAAGAGGAGACAAGCTAGGAAATAAATTGGGAGGGGTACGTACAAAAAAGAAAGGAACGGGCAAGGACGAGAAAAATAGGGAAAATACTGGAAACGCTAAGTTCATGTATACAAATATTGATGGGTTAATTTCCAAAAAGATTGAGTTTGACGAATATGTAAAGAGAGAGAGGCCCGGGGTAGTATGTTTGACTGAAACTAAGCTTAACCAGGAGGTAGACACGAATATAATTAGTTGTGCAGGATACAGTACATGGAGAAGAGACAGGTTAGGAAAGCTAGGAGGAGGAGTGTTGATCATGGTAGATAATAAAATTACTGCTAAAGAATTAAAACTTGGTGATAGCATTGCTGAAGTGGTAGCAGTTGAAATTGAGGATAATGATAGGTCAAAATTGGACATTGTATCAATTTATTTACCTCCTAAGACTAAATCTTGGAGCAACGATGAATATAATGAATTAATTTTGGAAACCTTGCGTATGTTAGAAATTACTGTATTTGTAAAAGGAAAAATAGGCTTATTCTTGCAGGGGACTTTAATTGCGGGGAGGTGGATTGGGAATGTTTGGATGCGGGTTCAAATGAAAATACTTGGGGTAGCAAATTTCTTGAACTAACAATGGGGTATCTATTAACACAACACGTTATGGAAAATACAAGATTTAGAGGAGGTGATGAACCATCAAGACTTGACTTATTATTCACCAAAGACCCCCAAGAAATAAAGAACCTAACATATTTGAGTCCCATGGGAAAAAGCGATCATGCTGTGATTGAATTTGAATTGACAGTGGAATTTCTGGAAGGCAGAGAGGAGGAACATAGGGAATATAGACTAAATTATAGTAAGGCGGATTATGAATCATTACGAGGATACTTTGCAAATATAGATTGGTCATTTATTGAGCAAGAACAGAATATTCAGGTAAAATACACCATGTTACTAGACATTTACAGGGAGGGGGTAGATAAATATGTACCAACATTTAAGGATAGAAAGCTGGCTAAGGAGAAAGAGTGGTTTAACATGCGATGTCACATTGCCCAGAACAAAAAGGACTCTGCATGGAATAAAGTGAGAAGGAGACACACTGAGGAAAAATGGAATGAGTATAAGAATGCTAGAAACAACTATGTCAAGACTATAAGAGAGGAGAAAAAGAACTTTGAAAAAGATATAGTAAACAAATGTAATAAAGAACCCAAACTGTTCTATAGTTATATCAACGGCAAAACAAAAATAAAGGACAAAATAACAAAGCTTAGGGTAGAGGGTCAATTATATGAAGACACAGTGGGTATGTGTGAAATTATGAATGATACATTAACATCCGTGTTTGTGGAGGAGGATGACTATGTAGAACCTGTGGTGGAATTGAACGAGATACAGGGACTAGAGTCGATAGAAGTCAACAAGGATGAACTAAAATCATTGTTGGAAGAATTGGACGTGAGAAAATCTATGGGCCCAGATAACATTGCTGGATGGGTATTAAGAGAATGTTCTGAACAACTAGTGAGACCTATTTTTAATATTGTTCAACACTCATTAAACAAGGGGGAACTTCCCTTAGAATGGAAACAAGCAAATATAACTCCAATATATAAAAGTGGAAATAAAGAAGACCCGCTAAATTATCGACCGGTATCCTTAACGAGTGTTATATGCAAGCTTTGTGAAAAGATTATTAGAAAAAGATGGGTGGGTATGTTGGAGGAGAGGGAAATAATTTCAAGCAAGCAGTTCGGGTTCAGAAAAGGTCATTCGTGTACCACAAATTTGTTGAGTTACTATGATAGGGTAATTGAAATTGTACAAGGGAGGGAGGGGTGGGTAGATTGTATTTACTTAGATTTCAAGAAGGCATTTGATAAGGTGCCTCATAAGAGATTGTTGTGGAAGCTCAGGACTGTGGGGCGGTTGAGGGAGTATTATTAAAGTGGATGGAAAACTATTTAATTGGGAGGGAAATGCGAACAGTAATAAAAGGAAAGTTCTCCTCGTGGAAAAGGGTAAAAAGCGGAGTGCCTCAAGGATCGGTGTTGGCCCCAATCATGTTTTTGGTTTTCATCAACGACCTTCAAATGGGAATAGGCTCATATATATCTATGTTTGCTGATGATGCAAAATTAATGAAGCATATTACAAGTAGGAGTAGTTGTGAAGAATTACAGAGAGACCTAGATAAGTTATATGAGTGGAGTCAAACTTGGAAAATGGAATTCAACACGAGTAAGTGTCAGGTTCTTGAGATGGGAAAAAGTAAATATAGACCTTCTTGGGGATATAAAATAGGAGATGAAATAATTAGTAAAGCTGTGAAAGCAAAAGACCTAGGGGTAGTTGTGGCAGACAGCTTGTCACCTGAACAGCATATAAATAAAATAACTGGTGAAACCTATGCTGTGTTGACTAACATGAGAATAGCTCTGAATTATTTAGATGAAGAGATGTTAGCAAAAATAATAGGGACAATAATACGACCAAGACTGGAGTATGCAGCAGTGGTGTGGTCTCCACACCTTATAAAACATAATAAAAAACTGGAAAGAGTTCAGAGAGTTGCCACTAAGATGATAGCTAGCCTTAGAGACCTGCCTTATGAGGAGAGATTAGAGAGGCTAAAGCTGCCAACGCTGAGGGAGAGGAGAGAGAGAGAGGTGACATGATCATGATGTTTAAGTGTGTGAAAGGTTTTGAGAAGATCGACAAGGGAGATTTTGTGGTGAGGGACGAGGGAAGAACCAGGGGTCATGATTGTAAGTTGAGGAAAGTTATATGTAAGTCTGATGTAAGAAAGTTCAGCTTCCCGTATAGAAGCATTGAGTGTTGGAATAAGTTGGATGGGGAGGTGGTGGGAGCAAGAAATATCCAAACTTTTAAAGCAAAATTGGATAAATGTAGAGAGAGAGAGACAGGACAACATGAGCTTAGGCTCAAATCCTGTATACTACAATTAGGTAAGTACATACAAACCACCCACAAACACCCCCACACACACCCGACTATACCGTCAGACGCGCCGCTAGCCCCGGCTCCAGGCCCCGCGAAACTACAACAAAACCTAAGCCAAACTAGATCTACAACCTAAGCCAAACTAGCTATACAACCTAAACCAAACTTGCTCTACAACCTAAACCAAAACTGCTCTACAACCTAAGCCAAACTGCAGCCGAATCCATGCAATAGTTTCGGAGATATCGGCGTTTGAATGCAAATTATTAGCGCTGCGGCGAAATTACCCCGTCTTACCCTAGAGATAACCTTATTACATTTAATGCTTCCAAAACTCAATTTATCCATCTTACTACCCATCAGGAACCTCCAGAGGACTATCCCTTATTCTTCAACAATACAAAAATCAACCCTTCATCTTCCCTCAATGTTCTCGGTGTCTCTTTTTCTTCTGCTCTCACTTGGAAATACCATATTACCAGTCTCGCTAAGGCAACCTCCCAGAAGCTGGGTGTGCTCAACTGCCTCAAGGGGTTCTTTACCCCTGCGCAGCTACTTGCTCTGTACAGGGGCACAGTGTGTCCTTGTATTGAGTATTGTTCACATGTGTGGGGAGGATCCTCTCACACCGCACTCCTAGATAAAGTAGAAAGGCAAGCCTTTCGTATCATTAACTCCCGTCCACTCACCAACTCTCTGCAATCTCTCTCTCTTCGCCGCAATGTTGCATCTCTCTCACTATTCTATCGCTACTACAATAATCAGTGTTCCTCGGGAGCTTTCCCAGTGTATATACCACCTCCTCTACGTAGGGTACGTAGTACCCGCCTTGCAACACAATCCCACCCCTACTCTGTGCAACTCTCCAACCCAAGAGTTAAACACTATTCTCAGACTTTCTTCTATTCAACTGCTGAGCTCTGGAACTCTCTCCCAGAATCAGTCTTTCCCTCTTCCTATGACTTAAATTGCTTCAAACTCTGTGTGTCCAGGCATTTTAACTCGAACATCCCTTGATTTCGGCCCTGTCACCCTTTGAAATCTGGGGAAGGCACTCGCTGCAGGCAGTTATGCCTTTTGTCTCCCTCATTCACAGCAAGAAGGAAAGACGTTAGAGGAGAGACAGAGACGAAAGAGTTTGCCTAGGCAGGGGGTCAGCACGGAAGCACAGTTTTTAAGTACAACAGGAGGAACACCGTCCGGACCGTACGCCTTCTTAGTATTAAGCCCAGAGAGGGTAGAAAGTACATCTTTAAAAGAGATTAGGATATTAGGCATAAGTAGGAGAGAGGGGGGTGGAGAGGGAGGAATAGCACCGGAATCATCCAAGGTAGAGTTTCTGGCAAAAGTTTGAGCAAAGAGTTCAGCTTTGTCAGAGGAAGAAGTGATGGTTGTGCCATCAGAGTGGAAAAGGGGAGGGAAAGATGAGGAAGAAAAGTTGTTGGAGAGGTTTTTGGCTAGATGCCAGAAAGCTTGGGAAGAGCTAGAGTTGGATAGTTGTTGTTGTTCCCCAGGCTGTCTGGCCGAACAGCCCCAAGGTCTCGAGCAAAGCCAAGGCCACAAATGAGCGCCCCCACAAAATCCCTCCTGCCTACCACTAACAAAGCCCGGGTGACCGAAGCCACTCCAAGGCAGGGAGCTGAGGAGGGTGCGGAAACGCCCGGGAAACCAAAGCCCCACCCAAGGCCCCGTGCCCCTCAGCAATTATGAAGGGAAAGTTGAGGGGCAAGGGAAAAATGTGACGCTTTGGCTCCCAATCTGCCAACTTCTAGGTTGGCAGTAGGGAGGTCAATCCACGGAAAAGACGCCGCCACTTGAGATCTAGAAGATATATAAGTAAAAGGAACAGTCAGAGTAAGCTATGGGTATGGCAGAGATAGCTCAGTTCTCACTCGGATAGACCAGCCCATCACCACATGACTAGAACCCAATCCTCTCAGCATCAGCTAGGAAAGGCCCTAGAAAGCCGCCTTTGGCGGGGGGATAGCTCCCCTATTTCAACTCCTTTCGGGGTTGGGCACCCGCCTAGAGTTGGATAGTTCAGTGCATTTATTATTGATGAAAGAGTGCTTGGCAAGTCGAAGAACAGATTTGGCTTGATTCCGGGCAGAAACATAGGAAGAATGTGATTTTTTAGTTTTAAGGCGTCGGTACCGTTTGAATGCTTCCTCCTTGTTTTGGACAGCAGTAGAACAAGCGTGAGTAAACCAAGATTTGTTTGCATTGGACTGAGAGAAAGAAGATGGAATGTACGCTTCCATGCCCGAGAGGATTACCTCGGTAATGCGTTCAGCACTTTCCGAGGGTCCTCGGCCACGGAAGCAGAAGTCATTCCATGGGAAATCAAAGAAGTACTGCCGGAGAGCCTCCCAGTCTGCAGCGCCAAAGTGCCACAAGCGCCGCCGGCTGGGAGGATCGGATGGCCGTACTGAAGGGATAGGACAGGTGACGGAGATAAGTTTATGGTCGGAGAAGCCCAAAGGAGAGAAAAGATTGACAGTACAGTATAAGAAGAAGGGTTAGAAGTCAGAAATAAGTCAAGAATGTTGGGCCGATCTCCGAAGCGATCCAGGATACGGGTGGGTTGCTGGACCAGCTGCTCTAGGTAATTTATGATAGAAAAGATGTAGGCTTGTTCACCAGCTTTGTCAGTAGAGTGAGAGGAGAGCCATTGGCGGTGGTGAACGTTGAAATCTCCTAAGATGGAGATTTCAGAGAAGGGAGAGATAGATAGAATGTGTTCCACTTTAGAGTTTAGATAGTCGAAGAATTTGTCAAAGTCGGTAGAGTTAGGGGAAAGATAGACAGCACAGAAATATTTAGTATGAGAATGACAGGATAGTTTGAGCCATAAAGTTGAGAATTCAGAGGAGTCGAAATCGGGAACACGAGAGCAAGTGAGTTTGTTGTGCACGTATGCACAACATCCGCCTCTGGCTTTGAAACTAGGATAGAGAAAGTAGGAGGATACAGAGAAGGGGCTGCTGGCAGTTGCTTCAGACACCTGAGTTTCGGTGAGGAAAAGAAGATCAGGTTTGGAGGAGGAGAGATGGTGTTCAATAGAGTGAAAATTAGAGGAAAGGCCGCGAATATTGCAAAAGTTGATAGTAAGAGTGACAGGCCGTGGTCCAGAGTATTTAGAGGGGTCGTCAGGGGAAGGTCGGGCATGTGTGGGGGTATTTATGGTCCGCCCCCCCTGGGGACTCCGAGGCTGGGCGTGTGTTTATCATTGTTGTTTTTAATTATGAAGGAGGAAGTGTGGTGTGTATGTTAAGTGTAGTGAATACTGATAATCTTGTGGCCTATATACATATGGCCTACAGGTACTGTATTACAAAATATTTGTACTCTTGCCCTTAATATTGATGAGCATAATGTAAACTCTATTGCCATGCATAAAGTAAACATAAAATTTTCCTGACTAGACTTATTTTAGTCTAAGGAACGGGTTATCACATGACCTGTATTCTCGTCATCACGTTGTATCACATAGGAGGCAGGTTAGAGGCCCTAGCTAGGATACCTCCCCCCCGCCCCCCCCTGTTTCTTTACAAAAATAGCTTAAAACTAGACTCTCTGCCTTAATGCTATACATGTACGAGAATGTTTCATGAGATTCACAGACAGGTAACGTGTTAAGAAAGTGTGATTAGATGACCAATACTTGGTCTGTTGAATATCATCGAGTGAGTAATTATGTAGGAATCTGAGTGATGCAGCCCATTTCCGGATATCGTGTGATCTAGCAAAAACGCTTGGATTACTCTTTCTATTTACGTCTACCAATAACGCAGCCAGCTGTCGTTTTTGAAGACGTTTTACCTGTCTGTGAAACCCAGAGGGATCCGCCTGCGCCGGCCGAGATTCCCGCATAAATAAAATGAGTGATTGCACCGGGCAAAGTAAATGGTGCTTATCGCCCTGTTTCAGAGCATGAACTTCAAACTCTGTAAAAACATGATTACTGTGTTCATTTTTAGCAATGAAATTGGGAGCAGGAGCAATATGTACACTCATATTGCACCTTGAAAACCTTAAGCAAGATGGCTCCGAACTCATCGCCGCCAACTCAGACACCCAATCACCCGTGGCCAATGCCATTAGAAAAATGGCTTTCTTAAGTCTTAACTCGAAAGGAGGATTATGACAATATTTACGGGAGTGAAGCATTTCAAGGGTCAAATCAAGAGACCAGGTGGGTGTGAGTTGACGTGGAGGAGGGCGAAGCCGGAAGCCAGACCGCATGAACCCCTTTTCCTCCGCCTCTGGTACGGACAGACCAGTTAAATGGAAAAAAGGTGTCCGAATTGCTGTGAGGTGATTCCTTAATGTGACAACTGACAACTTTTGACTTTCAAAAAGATAATTTAAATAATTAAACACCAGAGCCACCGAGGACTGTTGTTGGTCAGTTTCTACGATCCAGGTAGTATTTACCTAATTGTAGTTTACAGGAGTTGAGCTAAGCTCGTGTTGTCCCGTCTCTCAGTCTACTTTTTATCCAATTTTTTCTTGAAAATATGGATGTTCCTTGCCCCTACCACCTCCTCCTCCAGCCCATTCCATTTGTCAATACATCTATAGGGGAAGCTAAACTTCCTGATATCGTTCTTGCAGGTAGGTCTTTTTACTTTGTAGCTGTGGCCTCTAGTTATTCCTGTATCCATAATTAATATATCCTCCCTATCCAGCCTCTCCAGCCCCCGGGTACATTTGTACATCATTATCATGTCTCCCCTCTCTCTCCTCTCTTTTAGACTCGGTAGATTTAATTTGTCTAGCCTCCCTTCATATGGCAGTTCTCTGAGACTTGGAACCAATCTAGTGACTGCTCTCTGGATTCTTTCTAACTTGTGAATATGCTTCTTTAGATGCGGGGACCACACCACTGCTGCATACTCCAATCTTGGTCTAATCATACTCTTCATAATTTTCGCTACCATGGTCTCATCCAAGTAGTTCAGAGCAACTTTCATATTCCCGGCCATTGCATACATTCCGCTAAAGAGCTTGTTAATATGTTTCTCTGGCGACAAATTATCTTGTATAATCAACCCTAAATCTTTTTCTTTTTCGGCCTTGCTAATTATATTATCTCCCATCCTGTACTCCCAATTTGGTCTATTCACACTTCTTCCCATATTTAACACATGGTATTTACTTATATTAAATTTCATTTTCCACTTGGTGCTCCATTCGTATATTTTATCTAAATCCCCTTGCAGCTCCTCACAACTACTTTTATTTGTTATTTGTCTCATAATTTTTACGTCATCTGCAAACATTGACATGTAAGAGTTTATGCCTATCGGCAGGTCATTCACGTACATAAGGAACATGAGAGGTGCCAACACAGATCCCTGCGGCACACCACTCTCAACTTTCCGCCACGATGAGTAAGTTCCTCTAATGTTGGTCCTCATTTCCCTATCTGTTAAATAGCTCTCCATCCATTTCAGCAAACTCCCCCTGACACATCCTAGCGTCTCAAGCTTAGATAACAATCTCTTATGTGGTACCTTATCGAATGCTTTGGAAAGGTCTAAGTAGACGCAGTCCACCCATCCGCCTCTTTCTTGGAGTACATCTATCACCCTACTGTAATAACATAGCAAACTGGTAACACAAGATGTCCCTTCTCTGAATCCAAATTGCTTTGGGGTTATTATCTTCTTTCTCTCCAACATTTTCATCCATCTCTTCCTAATTAGCTTTTCACAAATCTTGCATACAATACTAGTAAGTGAAACTGGTCTATAGTTTAGAGGGTCCTCAGGGTTTCCATTCTTGTATATCGGAATGATATTAGCTCTTTTCCATTCAACAGGAACCTGTCCTTTATCTAAGGAAGCTTGAATTATGTCCCTCACTGGCTCCACTAATTGCTCTGCACACTCCTTTAAAACCCAGGCAGACACTGCATCCGGTCCCATAGCTTTCCTTACTTCAAGTCCTCTCATCGCAGATAACAGCTCATCTCTAGTTATTTCAATCTTACTAAGACCACTCTCCAGTACTCCCGCCTGTGGTTCGTCAAAACCTTCCTCTCTAGTAAAAACTGACCCCAATTTGTTATTCATTACCTCACACATGTCCGATACATTTTCATACGTCCTAGCATCAACTCTTAATTTAGTAATTTGTTTCTTTACCTTCAACTTACTGTTTATATATTTATAAAATAATCTAGGGTCACTTTCACATTTATTTACTATGTTCTTCTCATAGTTCATTTTAACTTGCCTAATTATGTTAACATATCTATTCCTCTCCTGTTTATATTTATTCCGATTCCGAATAGTGAATGACTTCCAATGAGATTGATACTGTCTTTGTGTTGATTTAGCATACTGATTAATCAACTTGTGAGTCATGGCTTCCCCAAACTGGCCTAGCCACTTGGCCTTTTGAATATCCATAAGGCAAAAGTCAGCGAGGTCTAAGTGTCTAAGTGGAAGTACGAGATCGGGAGCGACACCGGGTTCTCACACCATGTCTTCAATTGATTGTACCAAACTTGAGCCGGCCACAAAGGCGCGATCATCGAGACCATGCCCCGATAACCCCGTAGTTTGTGAACTACTTTGCACATTAACCCTTCCTACCCGGTCTGCCTTAGGTAAGGACAGCACGAAAGAAGGGCCGCTACCCGGTATGCCTTATCTAAGGCATGAGCTTAATAGCCTAATTAAGCTTGGTCCGAACGCCGTGCGTACGACGTATGTCAACAAACCCAAGCGTTCGTCACCGCACCTCCGAAAACAAGAAGGAGAAGACTACTCAATGTTATTGTTCTGACGTCATGACGAAATTAGTGTCTAAAAAGCCCCCATATTGGCAACATCTCTGCAATATTGGCTCCACTGAAATCGTCATCACAACTGAACCAGTTGACTTACAGAGCTCTACTCAATGCCAAAATACAGATTGAAAACCGCACTACGATTATAGATGAGTGGGAAAGTTCTAGCAGTGAAAATAAACATAAATACGGTAGCCTAGGCCTAGACGTTTTTCAGCCATATCGCCCGGGTAGGGGCGACCGTCATTTGGTAAGACAGCCCGGGGAGGAAGGGTTAAGGATGCGTCTGGAGGCGGAAATAGATAAATGGAGCTCCATTTGTTCCAGTCTACCAGAAATGCGTCCGGACCTCCCGCCGGAGTCTGACTCCGGCGTGTGAGGTACTGAGGCAGCCTGTATTTACCTATTTGTAGTTTACAGGAATTGAGCAGCGCTCGTGTTGTCCTGTCTTAGTTACTTTATAATCAATCCATTTTACTTAGACAAGTATCGTAATGGATATTCCCAATTCCCAGTACTGTATTTTGGACTAACATATCATAGCTTATGTTGTCCTATTTCCATATTTACTTTTATCCAACCTAAATTTGAACATGTTAATGTTCTTCGCTCGCACCACCTCCTCCTCCAAGTTGTTCCAAGTCTCTATACTTCTATATGAGAAGCTAAATTTCTTTGTGTCCTTACGACATCTGGCCTTCCTCAGTTTAAACTCGTGTCCTCTTGTCCTTCCATCATCCCTCACGAATAGATCTTGCCTATCTACTTGTTCCAAACTTTTTACTCCCTTGAACATCGTTATTAAGTCGCCTCGTTCCCTTCTCTCTTTCAAGGTAGGCAGTTGTAGTGTCTTAAGTCTTTCCTCATATGTCAACTCCTTCAATCTTCGGATCATCTTCGTTGCTATCCTTTGGACATTCTCTAATTTGTTTATGTGTTTTTTCAAATGTGGTGACCATATCACTGCTGCATATTCTAATCTTGGTCTTATCATACTCATTATCAGTTTTCTTAACATTTCTTCGTCCACTCTCATATTGGTTATTATTCCATATGCTCCTCCAATGATCATGTTAATATGCTTCTCTGGCGATAGATCATCTTGTATTATCACTCCAAGGTCCTTCTCATGCCGTGTTTTGCCGATATTTTCAATTCTTAATTTGTACTCCCAGCTTGGCCTTATCTCACTTGTTCCCACTTCCAAAACATGACACTTTTCTGCATTGAAACTCATTTTCCAGGTTTGGCTCCATCTGTGCAACTTATCTAAGTCCTTTTGAAGATCCTGACAACTTTCTATACAGGTGATATTCTTCATGATCTTAGCATCATCCGCGAACATATTCATATGACTATTCAAATTTTCTGGCATGTCGTTTACATAAAGTAGGAACATTATCGGACCCAACACTGATCCCTGTGGTACTCCGCTCGCCACACTCCTCCACTGGGAATATTCGTCTCGTATTGTGGTCCTCATTTCTCTTCCTATTCAAAAGTTTTCGATCCATTTTAACATCCTACCATGTACACCTCCAACAACCTGCAATTTCCACAATAACCTTTTGTGAGGTACCCTGTCAAAGGCCTTTTTCAGGTCCAAGTAAACACAAGATCTCCCTTCCCTTAATCCAAACTGTTTCTCACTAAGCACCCTGTCCCTCTATGAAGTATGTCCACTTTTTTCTTATAATTTTCTCACAAATTTTGCAAACAATGCTGGTGAGGGACACCGGTCTGTAGTTAAGCGGATTTTCTCTGTCTCCTCCTTTGTAAATAGGTACTACTGTATGTTAGCTCTCTTCCATTCCACTGGCAGGTCTCCTTCATTCAGTGAAGATTTGATGATGTCATAGATTGGTTCCACTAGCTCTTCCGCACATTCTTTGAGGATCCATCCAGCCACTCCATCTGGTCCCTTTGATTTCCTCACGTCCAAATCCTGCATCAATTTCAGCACTTCACTTTTTGTCACTTTCATTTCAGGCATCTGTGGTGTTCTCATTTCTCTATCAGGTTCTATAAACTCCTCCTCTTTTACAAACACTGACTGAAGCTTTTCATAACTTCACACAAGTCTTTATCTTTCTCATAGCTGTTCGTTCCAACTCTTAGTCTGACAATACCTTCTTTTGTTTTTATTTTTCCATTTACAAATCTATAAAATATTTTTGGCTCGTTTTTGCACTTCTCTACAATATTTCTTTCATATTTAAATTGTTCCTCGCGTTGTATCTTTACATATTCATTTTTTTTCTCCTTGTGCTTATTCCAGTTATTTTCACTATGTCTCTTCCGTGCTATATTCCAGGCTCGGTTTCTTCTATCCTGTGCCTTACTACATCTTATATTGAATCATTCTTTTTCCTTCTTTACCCCTGGTGAGAACCTTGGGACATATTTATGTATCCCTTCTTCATATACTTTCAAGAAAAGTCTATATTTGTCTTGAACCATTTCCAGGCTTTCTAGTTCCTTCCAATTTATACTTTGGAAATGATGTTTCAATGATTTAAAATAAGTTTTAGCATAGTTGTATCTATTTATTTTATGTCCTTCATTTCTCTCCTCATTTTTCTCCAAATTCATCTATAATTCTAAAATCTTGTGATCACTTTTTCCCAAGGGACAACGATAATTTATCTTTTTAACGTCATGCGGATCACTGGTGAAGACTAGGTCTAGCCTGGATGGTTCATCCATCCCTCTGATTCGTGTGTTTTCTCTAACATGTTGTGTTAACATGTTTTCTGTTACTAGATTCTTACAGTTTCTTACAGTAGATCCTCTGGAAAAAGGCAAACTATGCCTGTGTATCCAGCTCAGTACCAGTACTTGCACTGCTGCGGTCGTTCACGGTGTTGGCGGCGGCGGTAGCAGACGCAACATTTTTACTATTCTGTATTTTTGTTTTATAATCAAACTTCAAATCTTGTCTTCCCCATGCTTTATCAAGATTACTTTCAAACTCCCTTATTGATTCGGAATCGACTACATACTGGGGCAGTGCGTTCCACTCATTTACCACTCTATCACAAAATGAGTTCTTCGCCTTCTCAAGCCTATTTCTTTCTTTGTAAATTTTCTTAGAGTGTCCTCTCGTTCTTGTTCCCTCCCGCATCAAGAAGATACCTTCACACACATCCTCATCGTACTTTCCTGACACTATCTTAAAAGTCTCTATCATATCCCCTCTCTTTCTCCTATATGCCAGTGTCGGAAGTCCCAGTGTCCTCAACCTCTGCTCATAGCCCGCGTTCTTCAACGTTGGTACCAGCTTGCTAGCTCTTCTCTGCACTTTCTCCACTGCTTCTATATCCTTTACCATATATGGAGCCCACACCTGGTTTGCATATTCCAGGTGTGGCCTAACCAGCGCTGTATATAGATTCCTGAAGATTTCTTCGTCAAGTGACACAAATGTCCTCCTTATCAGCCCTACAATTCTATTGGCTT
>CM064566.1:45011906-45106684 GCA_032716605.1 Paralithodes platypus
TCTTTTCTTCTTTTTTCTTTTTGTCTCCTCTCCCCCTCTCCCCTCTCCCCTCCATCCTCTCTTCTTCTCTCTCTCTATCCCCCCTCTCCTTCCTTACCTGTTCTCTCACTTGTTCAGGATTACACCAGTCTCTCCCTCCTGTCCTTCGGTACTGGTACTGCCTCTGTCTGACCGTTCGTCCCGAAGTTCTCTGTTTGCCCCTCCGTCTTCCTCTGTGGTCCTTTGATGAACCATTTCTTCTTCGTTCCTACCAGTCGCTAATAAAAACAATCCACTTCTTGGTCTGTTCTTTTGGCATTCAATTCCTTCACCTTTCCCTCAAACTTTTCATTTTGTTTCTTTCATCTAAGTCCATGTCTTTTTCGATGTAGATATGCTTCATACAATCCCTATCTTTCAACCTCCATTTATTCTTCATGATTTCCTCTACAATTCTTACTGTGCAAAACTGCACTTTCATTAGCCTAGACTCTTGTTTATATTTTCCAATTCTATGCATGTCTTCGATTTCATTCTCCCATTCTCTCACACCCTCGTCCACTACCTGTAGAATCTCCCTCACTCGGTTTCTCTCTATCCTACAGTACTTCTCTCCTCTTTCTTTACATTGTGTTCCTCCGTATCTCCTCTTATCACAATACAGTCCCCCCTCGGATAACGCGGGTATATCGTACCGGCCCTAGGCCGTGTTACACAAACACGCGTTACATAAAGCAAAGGTTATATGGGAAAAATTCTATTCGTTCTGGCCACTTCCCCAAAGTCCCCTTTTTGACCCATTTACCACCCGATAACCTAACAAAATATGGATCAAACATTAGTCACACACAACCTAACAATATTTTACAGAACATATGTATGAAATCTTGCATATTAATAAATTAAAGGTACCGTAACAATAAGAATCCCATACTGTACCTTGTTTGGTGGTGATGTAGTGCGTAGCGCTTCTCGCAACTGTTGACGAGCATTGACACGATCGGTGAACATCTCGGAGTAGGCTCTTAGAAGAGTTGAAAGTTGTGATGATGTAGCAATAGCCCTATCCCTATTAGGATCTTTGTTTTGTATGTGATCTGCCAAGCGGTCAACCAATTCGATGATCTCCCGTAAATCTTGGGTGATAGGTTCTCCTGCAGGGCCGTCTTCTTCGACAGGTGCTTCTTCTGCTAGCTCATCATCCAATTCTTGCAGTAACTCCTCGGGATCTTGGTCAGGTGGTACGATCATTTCTCGAACGTCTTCCTCGTTAACTTCTTCCAAACCGGCTACGTTACGAGCTGCTGGTACTGCCTGGCCAACCGCCGCTTCTACCGTCTGTCGCTCACCTGGCAGGTCTAACTTGTGGCCAGGTAACCCCTCCAAAATGTTCCGCCAGGCGTGGTGGATAGTGGGCTGGTTTATTTCATTCCAGCTTTCCTCAATAAAGTCAATGCCATTCTTAATGTGGAACTTTTTCCAAAATTGGAAGACCGTGATTATTGCAGGATCCTCAGGGCCAGGGGCAGGTTCAGGGTCATCTGGATCTGCAACCTGTGGAGAGTCGAGGTCGGACAACTGGTCAATCTCTTAGTGGGTGTCTGTTGCAGAGTCCAATATCGTAAAGGTCTTGGCTTTTAGGTTGGCGATGATCTCTTGGTCTAGGGGTTGCAGAAGAGACGTCGTATTGGGCGGCATAAACATGACTTTTATTGCAGGGCGTCGGTCGATTAGCAGGGGAGAATGGCCAGGTGCATTGTCGAGCAGAAACAGGATCTTAAAGGCTAGGTTTTTTCGGCGACAGAACTGTTCTAGGTCAGGTACTAGGCACTTGTCGAACCACTCAAGACTTAGGGCAGCCGACATCCAAGCTTTCTTGTTAGACATCCAGTGGACATTCAGACGGGACATATGGTTCCTGTAGGGGTGAGGCTTCTTTGCACGGTGGATCACTAGGGGTTTTAATTTACATGACCCTGACGCATTGCATGTTAATAGCAATGTCACTCTGTCCTTTGCACCCTTAAAGCCCTTGGCACTCTTCTGTTACTTATGGATATAGGTACGCTTAGGCATAGACTTCCAAAAAAAGCCAGTCTCATCAGCGTTGAATATCTGGTCTGCCGTATATCCCCCTTCTATAATTTGGCGTAAATAGGCAGGGAATTGATTTGCTGATGCTGTATCTGCACTGGCTGCCTCTCCTGTTATTCTCACATTCTTCATTTTCTGACGCTTAATGAATGACCAAAGCCAGCCGTGCGAAGCTTGGAATGGTGGAGGGTGACGCTCGTTTAACTTGGTGGCCACTGGTTGATATAAAAGTTTAGCCTTCTGACGAATAACCTTGCCATCGAGCGGTATCCCATTCCTACTTTGCCGATCAATATATCTGCCCACAAGTTTCTCGGTAGTCTTGAGCACAGGGTTAGCAACTTTGAAGGCATGTAGGCTAGCTTGGCCAGGGTGTCCCTTCAAAACTTTGCGGATCTTCTCTCTATCCTGTAGATTGTTCTAATAGTAGACTCGTTCACCCCATATGTATGAGCAACATGAGCCTTCTTTGCTCCACCTTCCACCTTCTTCACTATCTCCAGCTTCTCAGCATATGTAAACTTCCGACGCTTGTTGGGGGGAGGCATGGTTGTGGCGAAACTAGCGAAAACAGAGACGTTTTGCACAGACACTGGTAATCACGGGTAGACGCGGCAGCACACTGACTGGCGGGACATGAGACGCACCGAGCACACCCGAGTCTGACGTCATGGGCCGAGAGATGCCGAGAGCTGCCAGCCAACCGCCACAGCCCCACACGCGGTACATAAACAAACTCGTGTTAGATGCTGACTCGGCACATTTGGGGTACCCGCGTTAGAGCAAAAACGCGGAACCCAAAGCCGTGTTACCAGAGGGCCGACTGTACATTTTTTTCTTCCAGCAGTCTCCCTCACTAGATTTTCCTTCTGTCTAATTACCTTAACTACATCCTTTTCAAAGTTACCTCCCTGCCTATGTATCTTTAATTTTTCCTCAGCTAACTGTTGCTCCTTTACTATCTCCGAAAATTTCAAATTCCTTACCTCCTCGTTCTTTTCAAATTCATCCTTCTTTAATTTAACATCCTTCATATCTTTCTTCGTCCTGTCCATTTCTTCCTGTATTTCGTTAATACAGACCCTTAATACGTAGTTTTCATCTTTCAGAATACTGTTCTAATTTGGTTTGACATCCGTTTTTCTCTCTGTTCACAGTCAAAGCTTTTTGTCTCCTGTTCCTCTAACTTTCGTTCTAGTTTATACAACCTTACCGCAAATGCAGGTATTGCTGCTCCCTCCTCTGAGAACCCTGAAATATCAAATACATCACGGTGATCACGATCATAAGGGTCTCTGTTGGTTAGCACCCTGCTCGGAGGCAGGCTAAGCCGGTTCCTCCCACCACTGGCCATGCTGCCAGATGGTCTTTGTTTACACTTGTTCGGCGCCAAAAGTTTTGGCGGGAATATGTGGTTTGCCTCTTGACGCGAAAAAGTCCACTTGTGGATGATAGGGTTCGGCAATCATCTTTTGAAAGATGTTTTGCTTGAGAGCCCATTCTACTTGAGTGCTCTGTCTCCGAGACAGAGCGTCTGCCCACACGTTCGCCACGCCGGGCAGATATGTTGCATGAAGATAAATCTCTAGCCTTGCAGCAAGTCGAAAGATCTTTTCCGACAACCCTTGTAACACTCGAGATCTCGCTGACCCTTGTTTCTGAATGCATGTCACTGCAGTCAGATTGTCCATTCTGAAGGCTAGGGACTTTCCCGCCTGGCTCATGCCGTACTCCTGTAAAAAGAATAGTGTGACTAACAACTCCTTGGCATTGATATGAAGGTGAATTGACCTGGACCATAGACCCTGATGTCCTAGGTTTGACTGGTAACCCCATCCCAGGGTACTTGACGCATCCGTATCTATCCAGACCGTCGGAGGAGGAGCTGTCCATGTCAAGGAGGAGTGCATTACTTCTGACTTCGCCCAAGCCGCCAGGAGGTTGTGGATTAAATTTAGAATTTTCCTTAGTGTTTCCGCTGGCAACAGCGGAAAGCACCTGTTTCCTTCCAAAATAATTCTTTTGACCTTCAGACGACCTAACGGGACCGTCAGCTGTATCCAATTGAGTGAGCCCACCAGAGATTCCCAGATCCTCCTCGTTGTTGTCAGAGAATGAAGAAACCGAAAGAGTTTCCTCCGAAACCTCTGACGGTTGTCTTCACTCTGACTCAGAGCTAGTAACTCGGTATCCCAGATAAGTCCCACCCACTGGATTTTCCTGGTGGGGATCAAGGAAGACTTTGCTAAGTTCACCTTGAACCCCAAGGCAGCTACATGATTTAACACCTGTTGAACATGTTGGAGGCAAATTATTTTGGTTTGAGCTACTATTAACCAGTCGTCGAGGTACCATAACACCATGATCCCCTGATTTAGTAATGGTAGCAAAGCCTGTCGGACTAATTTTGTGAAAACTCGGGGTGCCAGATTCAGACCAAAGGGCATTCTTTGAAAGACACTTTTGATCCCCGTTGCGCAAAGCTAGATATTTTTGAAAACGTTTCTTGATGGGGACATGCCAATAGGCTTCTGTTAGATCGATGGAACACATCCAACTCTGCAGCGGGGAGTGTCAATCTGATCTGATTCACAGTCAGCATCCTGAATGTCTGATTGTGAATATGGGTGTTGAGATAAGAGAGGTCGATCACCGGCCTCATCTGAACACTGTCCCTCTTTGGCACCAGGAACAACCGGGAAGTGAACACGGGTTGTGACAAAGGACTGGGGATAATAATCTGTTTTTGGGCCATCTCGTTGATGACAGATCCCACCTCTAAAAAAACATGATTGAACTCTGTGGGGATACGTAAACTTACAGTTTCTTACAGTAGATCCTCTGGAAAAAGGCAAACTAGGCCTGTGTATCCAGCTCAGTACCAGTACTTGCACTGCTGCGGTCGTTCACGGTGTTGGCGGCGGCGGTAGCAGACGCAACATTTTTACTATTCTGTATTTTTGCTTTATAATAAAACTTCAAATCTTGTCTTCCCCATGCTTTATCAAGATTACTTTCAAACTCCCTTATTGATTCGGAATTGACTACATACTGGGGCAGTGTGTTCCACTCATTTACCACTCTATCACAAAATGAGTTCTTTGCCTTCTCAAGCCTATTTCTTTCTTTGTAAATTTTCTTTGAGTGTCCTCTCGTTCTTGTTCCCTCCCGCATCAAGAAGATACCTTCACACACATCCTCATCATACTTTCCTGACACTATCTTAAAAGTCTCTATCATATCCCCTCTCTTTCTCCTATATGCCAGTGTCGGAAGCCCCAGTGTCCTCAACCTCTGCTCATAGCCCGCGTTCTTCAACGTTGGTACTAGCTTGCTAGCTTCCTCTGCACTTTCTCCACTGCTTCTATATCCTTTACCATATATGGAGCCCACACCTGGTTTGCATATTCCAGGTGCGGCCTAACCAGCGCTGTATAGAGATTCCTGAAGATTTCTTCGTCAAGTGACACAAATGTCCTCCTTATCAGCCCTACAATTCTATTGGCTTTGTTTATCTTTTCCGCTAAATGTTCTGAGAAATTTAACTTATTGTCTATCACTACTCCTATATCCTTTTCTGCATTCACTTCCTCCATCGCTTCATACATACTGTATCCTACCTTGTCTATCTTGCTTGTTCCAATCCGCATGTACTTGCATTTTTTTGGATGAAAAGGCATTAACCAATGCTCAGACCATCCCTTCATGCCATCCACATCTCCTTGAAGAAAATCCACATCTTCCTTACTCCTCACTCTTCTATACAGCTTAGTGTCATCCGCATACAGGTATACCTCACTTCCATTAGTTATAACTTCAGGTAAGTCGTTGATAAATATAACGAACAGTAGTGGTCCCAACACAGATCCCTGAGGAACCCCACTTGTAATTTCCCTCCACCCCGAGCCTATTCCATTCACCAGCACCCTCTGTCTCCGATCTTTCAGGAAGGCTTCTATCCATTTCACACATTTCTCCCCTATATTATAGCTTCTAACTTTCTCTATTAACCTTTTATGTGGGACCTTATCGAAGGCCTTCATCAAATCACAATATACCACGTCTATTACATCACCATCCTCTAGAATTTGCATCCAATCATCTACCACCTTAATTAGCTGTAGTACCGTCGACCTCCCGGTAAGAATCCGAACTGTCTCCCGCTGAAAAGTTGGTTTGATTTCATATGCTCCATTATTCCTTCTCTAATTACCGTTTCCATTAGTTGTTGTTGTTGTTGTTGTTGTTGTTGTTGTTGTTGTTGTTGTTGTTGTTGTTGTTGTTGTTGTTGTTGTTGTTGTTGTTGTTGTTGTTGTTGTTGTTGTTGTTGTTGTTGTTGTTGTTGTTGTTGTTGTTGTTGTTGTTGTTCCCCAAGCTGCCTGGCCGAACAGCCCCAAGGCCCTGAGCAAGGCCAAGGCCATAACCGAGCGCCCCCACAGAACCCTCCCCGCCGATCACAATAAAGCCTGGGTGACCGAAGCCACTCCATGGCGGGGAGCTGAGGAGGGTGCAGAAATGCCCGGGAAACCAAAGCCCCACCCAGGGCCCTGTGTCCCTCAGCAATTATGAAGAGAAAGTTGAGGGGCAAGGGAAAAATGTGACGCTTTGGCTTCCAATCTTGGTAGATTGGGAGGTCAATCCACGTTAGAGACGCCGTCACTTGAGATCTAGAAAATATATAAGTTAAAGGAACAGTCAGAGTAAGCTATGGGTATGGCAGAGATTGCTCAGTTCTCACTTTAATAGACCAGCCCATCACCACATGACTAGAACCCAATCCTCTCAGCATCAGCTAGGAAAGGCCCTAGAAAGCCTCCTTTGGCGGGGGGGATAGCTCCCCTATTTCAACCCTTTTCGGGGTTGGGCACCCAAGCTGCCTGGCCAAACAGCCCCAAGGCCCCGAGCAGGCCAAGGCCATAACCGTGCGCCCCCACAGAACCCTCACCGCCGACCACAATAAAGCCTGGGTGACCGAAGCCACTCCATGGCGGGGAGCTGAGGAGGGTGCGGAAACACCCAGGAAACCAAAGCCCCACCCAGGGCCCTGTGCCCCTCAGCAATTATTACACACAACACTTGTCAAACTGACTGGTCTATAATTTCCTGGGTCATTTCTCTTTCCCTTCTTAAATATAGCTGTTATGTTCGCCTCTCTCCAGTCCATCAGGATTTGTCCTGTATTAAACGATACCTCAAATAACATTTTCAATGGCTCTACTAACATCTCACCTCCTTCCTTTATGATTCTTGGGTGTATCCCATCCGGTCCCGGGGACTTACTTCTGTTCATGTTTTCTATAGCCCTTCTTATTCTAGCATGGGAAAACTCTATTAGTTCTAGTACAGCTGCCTGTTTGATGGGAATATTTGGCACTGCATCATCCGACTACTGTTAGTACCCCCCCAAAGTATTTCCCCAGCACCTCTGCTTTCTCTTTATCCGTCTCCGCTCAATCATGGTCGGATTGTCGGCGACTAAACCGGCTCCCCCTCCGGGTCCTCACTTGGAGGGTGGGTGGCTAGACACCCTGCAGGACTAAAAGCAATACCTGTCAAAGGGCGGATGAACTACTGTATATATTAGCCAACGGCCATTTAGCAAACTTATGGTATTTTATCATGATGGATGTTTAGGATTTTGTCATAGCCTGCACCAAGGTCTTCCATTGTCCGTTTACATCCATCCCTGCTGTTTGGTGCTATACAACAACTTTCCTTCCTTTTCCTGCAATCTCCTGTTTTTCCCCCCACGGTGGTTAGCAGGCCAATGAGGAAGACTTTTGAGTCTGGTGGATTTTCAGGAGGTTTGGCATTCTTTTTCTGTTTCTAGTCTTTTCTAAACAAATAAAATCCACCGCTACTGCTCCCCCCTGGATATGGTGTCTTTGGGGCTTGTTTTATACCTTACCCAGATGTGATGGCTCCGTCTGGGTCGACCTGTTTATATCCATCTTTATGTATTTGTATATGGATTGCTTTCAACTTTTTCTGTTTTTGTTTCTACTTTTGTCCGGTGATATAGAAGTTAATCCCGGTCCTCACAGACAACTTGCTACAAGTTGTCGTGTATTTTATTCCAATATTCGTGGTCTCTATAAGAACATCAAGGATCTTACATTGGCATCTGTTGATTATGATATTGTCTTTTGTTCTGAAACCCTTGTCTCTGGTTATAGAGATTATTCTGAACTTCTTATACCTAACTTCGGTAAACCAGTTCTTATTCGGCGTGATTCTATTCCTCGTGCTCGTGGAATGAGCTTGTATATTAGATCTGGGTATAATGCTCAGCACTTAACTAAGCATATTTGTAAATGCCATGAGATGCAGTTAGTTAAAGTTTCCAGCAAGTATCATAATCATTACATTTTTAGCCTGTACAGAAATCCTGATGTTAACAATGACATATATGACTGCCTTTTAACAGCCATGGCTTCAATACAGTCTGTAGATGTCAAATCATCTTTTATTTTTGTTGGTGATGTCAATGCGCATCATCAAGAGTGGTTGAACTCGGTCTCTCCAACTAATAGAAATAGTCATGCTGCATTGGATTTTGCAAACTTATCTGGTTGTGAACAGCTAATCCAAGGACCTACTCATATGTCTGGAAATTGTCTTGATCTAGTACTAACAGACATTCCTGGCGTTGTAGAAACCTCCGTTCTTGTACCTGTTGGCACTTCCGACCACAATGCCATCATGTGTAAAATTAATCTTGATTTTTCTGTTCCTGATATTACTCTCTCACGTAAAGTCTACCTTAAATCCCGGGTTAACTGGGACAACGTTTGTAATGATGTTTGTAATATTGAGTGGAATCACATACTAAGATCTCATGACCCGGTTTCAGCTCTCAACAATTCCCTTCTTGGTATCCTTTGCAAAAGAGTTCCATCAAAGACAATTAAGTCTCGTATCAGGGATAAAGCATGGTTTAATGATGACTGCAAGCGTGCATTTTTTTTTTTTTTTTTTTTTTTTTTTTTTCTATGTGATTGAGGGAGGCAAAAGGCATAACTGCCTATAGCGAGTGCCTCCCCCATAGTTGAAAGAGTGACAGGGCCAAAATCAAGGGACGTTAGAGCCAAAATGCCTGGACACACGGAGTTTGAAGCAATTTAAGTCATAGGAAGAGGGAAAGACTGATTCTGGGAGAGAGTTCCAGAGCTCAGATGTTGAGTAGAAGAAAGTTTGAGAGTAACGTTTCACTCTTGGGTTGGAGAGTTGCACAGAGTAGGGGTGGGATTGAGTTGCAAGACGGGTACCACGTGCCCTACGTAAAGGAGGTGGTATGCACTGGGATAGCTCTGAGGAACACTGATTATTATAGTAGCGATAGAATAGCGAGAGAGATGCAACATTGCGGCGGAGAGAGAGAGATTGCAGAGAGTTGGTGAGTGGACGGGAGTTAATGATACGAAAGGCCTTCCTTTCAACTTTGTCTAGGAGAGCAGTGTGAGAGGAACCTCCCCACACATGTGAACAATACTCAATACAAGTATTGATGACAAACAGGCTGCATATCGTCTATGGAGGCGTAATCAAACCCCCTTGCATTGGGAAAATTATGTTTTTAAAAGGGCAGCTGTGCAGAGAGTTTATGATGGTGCTGAGAGGGATTATAACTCCCATCTTCAGGATGTTCTGGCAGGAGCTACACAGCCTCATAAATGGTGGTCCGCTTTGAAATCCTCTTTATTTGGAATAGATTCCTCCATGCCTCCTCTTTGTGATTCTGATGGCTCCATCTCTTTTTATCCATTATCGAAGGCCAATATTCTATCTAATATTTGTATTAATAAGTAGAGTAATCAGGAATTGTCTTTGCCATTGACATGTTTACCTAGACCCAACCTCAATTCAATGGCATTCAAATCAGCTGAACTGAAAAGGTACTTGCTGGATCTTGATACCTATGGTGGCACAGACCCGGATGGGTTTTTCCCTCTCTTTTTTAAAAAGGTTGCAGTGGTCTTGGCACCTAAATTGGCAGTGGTGTTTAGGTTGCTTTTGAAATCAGGTAGTTTTCCTCTTTGCTGGCGTAAGGCTATTATCACTCCTATTCCAAAGGGAAATACTGCCTCATCATCTCCTAATGACTATCGCCCTATCTCCATTACACCTATCCTATCCAAGCTCTATGAGAGGCTTTTGTCCAGACGCCTTTCCTCTTATTGTAATAGTCATAATTTGATACCAAACTCACAGTTTGGTTTTCGTAAGGGACTGGGTACATGTGATGCACTTCTGACACTCACCCATGACTTGCAATCTTCATTGGACCAGGGACATGAGTCTCGCGTCGTGGTTATTGACTTTAGTTCTGCTTTTGATTTAGTCAACCATAAAGCACTTCTGTTTAAGTTACAGCTCATTGGTATTGGTGGCAATTTTTTAAGGATCTTTGAAGATTTTTTGACGAAAAGATCTCGGTCTGTGGTCATTGATGGGTGTCATTCCCCTTCTGTTACTGTTGTTTCTGGTGTTCCACAAGGCAGTGTCCTTGGGCCTTTGCTTTTTATTATTTTTACTGTTGACCTGTGTTCCGAGCTTGAAAATAAACTAATCTCCTATGCTGATGATACAACTTTATATGCGTCAATTGCATCACCAATAGATCGACACGTAATTGCTACTTCTCTGAATAGGGATTTAGCCAAAATTACATCATGGTGTGAACTTTGGGGCATGAAACTTAATGCTAGTAAAACACACTCCATTATCATCAGCAGATCTCGTACCTTGGATCCTCCCCATCCTTATCTAAAAGTTTCTGGCGAGCAAATTGAGAATGTGGATACTATGTGTTTGTTAGGAGTTACTCTTGATCCCAAACTTACTTTTGAAAAGCATATTCGTTCTTTCTCCTCTTCCATTTCCCCAAAAAATTGGTCTGCTTCGCAAGGTTTATAAAACATTTGCTTGTGACGCCACAGTTATCAAGTCTTTTTATGCTTTTATTTTGCCACATTTCGAGTACTGCTCACCTGTCTGGTTGTCAGCAGCTGACTGCCATCTCAAGTTGCTTGACAGGTCGCTAAATTCCATCAGTTTTATTCTACCTAATTTGTCTCTTGATCTGTGTCATCGACGTAAAGTTGGTGCCCTTAGTCTTTTATATAAAGTTTTTAACAACCCTCAGCATCCCTTACATGGGGTTCTGCCTGGGCCCTATGTCCGGGCTCGTGCAACTAGATTCACAAGCAATCTTAATTATCTTGCCATGAGCCGTGTTAATTTTTCTACTACACAGTTTTCACGGTGTTTTGTGCCGGCCATGGTTGACTTGTGGAATAAGTTGCCAAATGAGCTAGTCAATTCAGCTAATATCTCCATTTTTAAGTCTAGAGTTAATGCTTTTTTGCAGCATTAATTCTAATTTGTAAACTTATTTTATTCTATTTTATTGTATTATATTTAAGCTTGATATCCTCCACTGCATAATATGTTATCTGTGTTTAATATGTGTATATGTACAGTACAGTATACAGTGTATGTTTTTATTTTTTCCTAAGTTGCCATAGTCTCTCTCCAGTGCCTCCGGGTGTTTTGTGTGGATTGATCTTGATGGTGTTTCTGCACCCTGGTTGGAGACTTCGGCATCTCATATAATAATAATAATAATAATAATCCAACCCCCCTACCAGCTTCGGGATCCCTACTCTTCTCGTTAACTTTTCCTGAATGTACTTCCAGAATATTTTTGGATTATCCTTCATGTTTCTTGCAATCTCTCTCTCCCTTTCCTTTACCCCCCTCCTTGTCTCCCACCTTATTTTACTGTTTATCTGTCTACGTTCCAAATCCACTATTTTAGCTTCTATACTAGACCCCCTGTTCTTTTTTAACACTTTTAATCTATCCCACAATCGTTTCTTTCTTCTTATCAAAGTCCACAGCTTTCTTTTCATTGTTAATTCTGGGTTCGTTCTTTTCCTCAATTTTGTTTTATCCTTATATTCCCTTACTGGTACACATTTGGATATAACATCCTCCAGTTTGACTCTAAACTTCCTCCACATTCCTTCAGCGTCTTCACCGTTCAAGTATTCCCCCCAGTCAATGTCCAGACACCTTCTCAGCAGCTCATAATCTGCTCTGTCATACATGTATATTTTTTTATTGCTTCTATCATCCCTCTGTTTTAATATTGCAACTAAAACTTATACAGGCATGGTCATTACGACCTATAGGGCTATCCACATTGACATGTTCCACTATATCCTCCTCATTGCTAAAAATTAAGTCAAGTACACTCCCCTGCTTCCCATCTCTATATCTTGTCATCTCTGTAATATGTTGCATTAAAAAACAATCTCTTACTTTCTCTATAAAATTGTTTTCAAGGCTACACTGTCCCGCTGGAGTAGTACAATTTGCCCAGTTGATCCTTGGCAAATTGAAATCACCAATCAAAATCTTATATTTGTTCTCTCTATTATCTATTTCCTCCATTGCTTTCAGTAGGTTATCATCCTCTTCCCTACTATTATTTGGGCTTCTATATATAGAGGCAATTAGAATTGACCCTCTTGTACATTTTACTTCAATACACAAATACTCACAATACTGCTGTCTCATATCCACCTCATTTACCTTGAGCTCATTTCTTACATAAATAAACAGTCCTCTTCCAACCTCTGCTCTAATAGCATTCCTCTCGTACAACTCAAAACCCTCCAAACTATACTCCACCAGTTCCCTTTCAATTCTAGCATTTTTTGGTCTTACTTCTTGTAAGGCTATGACATCAGGTTTTTCCTCTTCATCCTGCAACCTACATATCAGTTCTCTTTTCTTGTCCTGGGTAAACACATCCACATTACTAAACATAATCCTTAATCTTTCTACCATTCCTTCAGCAGCTACATCATCCCGCTCCTCCTGTCCGTGCCCTACTCCCCCCCTCATCTGCCACAACTTCTGTCACATTCTCTTCCCTCCCTGCTCTCCCTCTCCCTTCCATTCTTATAAACCACTTCCTCAATTTCCCGTCCCTCACTCTCCAGAAAAAATTCTTCTTATCCTCCTCACCCAACTTTCCATTTTCCTCATCAGCCTTTTCCTGTAGTTCCTTTATTTTTTTTCTTTGTTCTATGCTCAAATCCTTCTTTAATCTTATATGTTTCAGTTCTTCACTTGTATTTAGTCTCCAACTAAAATTTGTCACAGTCTCTACCACTGCCCTGGTTTTAACACCTTACGAGCGGCCTAGGCGGTTTATTTATATGTACCGCCCAGCGGGGTGTTTTTACCCAAAATAGGGCTGTTTACGTGATCATTTTCATGCCTAAATAAGACCCAGAGCGTAAAACAAGTATCTATCCCTGAAAGGGCATAAACAGAGCTTTCCAATGACACCATAACGATCCTTTTATGATGGCTAGTTTTCTTGCAACAACCGTGCAACGCGAGTGCAAAAAGCATGTAATTCGGCACTTTCCCCATACAATTCCGTATATAGCGAGTGAGAGAGGGAGGGAGGAGGTGGGATTCGTGTCAGTAGGTTCGCCGCGGTGGTCTGGAGCAGTCATACGCTCGCTACTCTCCTGCCACCACTTGTCTCTCTCTCTCAGCAACATTACGTGCTGAAATTGCCACACGACCTATGTCGAGCGCCGCCAGATAGTCCAGATTTATTATACTCGACTTATGTTGCTCGCCGCTAATTAAGGGTTAAACTGTACCCTTATAGGTCTCATCTCCCCCCTTCTATATCTACCTATCCTTCTGACTTCCTCCACCTGCCCATCCCATCCACATCAATCTACATCAACAGCTTTCATGACCTCCTTCACTTTCTCCATATCTCTCACTTTTCTCACTCCCTTATCATTCATATGAGCCTCTATATCTCCATGCATGATTATACCTCTATCCCTGTCCATGGCCTCCCTCACGACACTCTCCTTGTTCTTCATGACACCTACGACTGCACTCTCAAAACTTTTTTTGTCTTATTAATTTCCTCCTTTTGTTCTTTCACAATTTCCTCCAAATCCTTAACTTTCTGTTCACCTACCACCGTCCATGCAGTTGACTCCTTCACTTCCTTGAATCGTCCTTCGTATTCCATCAGCTGCTCCTTTAATGCCACATTCTCTGCTCCCAATTCCTCTACCCTTTTTAATACCATCTCTAGGTTCTTATTAGCTTCCGAAATAGGCCCACATTCGCTTCCTTCACTAAGCCTAGGCCTAGGCCTACAATATAAGTTATTATATAACTCACCCCTCCACCACACCAATATTTCCCCCTAGCACTTCACCAGTCCTTCCTCTCCTCGCTCCTCAGTATGTTCTCGATATTCCGTTATATTTAATCTTGCACATGATAATATGTCGGAGCTCAAAAACTACGTCCACCTCCCACCACCGCCTGACCGGGGTCGCCGGGACCACCGCCATGAGAGGCCGTTCCTGACCACTGTCCTTGCCCATGTTCGCCGGGGCCATGCCCGATGACAATCCCGGAAGTTGCCAGTCGCATGACTGGTGTTGTCCGGCAGTACTACTCTCAGATCCGCCTCGCCTTGCCTTGCCTTGGCACTGGGAGTGAGAGAGCCTTGTGCTGTCTCATTTTTTTTTGGATTGGAGAGTTGTGACTCTGATTTTGGAATGGGGGAATGAGAGGCCTTGCTACCATCACTGCCGGGTTTACCCCTAGACTGAACCCTGAACCAACGCCCTCTACCCCTGGATTGACCTCGTCCTCGAGACGTCCCGTTACTCCCAGGGGGTGTGTAAGTCTTTGATGACTGAAAGGACTGGGACTGACCACGAAATGAACTCTTAGCATTAAATTTAGATTTAAATGACTGCGCACTCTTTGGCTTAGAAGTAGTGGCATGTTGGGAGTCTAATAAGAAATTGACAGTGCACCAGGCATCGTCTGAGGCTAGGGTTTTGGTGAAATTTTTTGATAATATTAGTCTCTTACCGATCTCTACAGGGAGTCTCCTTACCAAGTACACCCTCAGGTTTTGACGCACCCGTACCGCCTCAAAGAGAGCCGTTCGGATGTCACCAAGAGACTGAATGGAGTTTTGGAGAAGAAGGCGCCTAGTTAGAGAAAGAGCCTTCTGGGTGCCAGCGTCCGTTACCGACTCAGTCGTCCTGGCCAGAGAGGCCGCAAGCTGGCGGCTGAGTAGGTATTGGGACGCCAGTCTCCAGGCTTTTTGCCTCATTTTATAATCTTTATCAATCTGGACCTGTGTGGGGGGACAAAAAGGTTCAGGTAATTGGCATAAAGGAAGTTTAGAGGCCCCCAAAAAATAAAAAATATGTTGAGGGATCCCTTCCGCCTTGCCTACCGGCATAGAGAACCAATGATTGTCCTTCTGCGGGAGCTGATGACTGCTCTTATTTGTTATTGTGCTGGCAAACAGCTGGGCCTCATGTGCCCACGCCACCCACGGCCCCGACTCCCCCCTTGAATCTGAACTACTGAAGACCCCGCGGAGTCCCTGAAGGGTATTGAATTTAACTCTGGGGTCAAGCCCTGCAAAAGTTTTAAATCATTAAACCCATCTGATTTAGTCCAATCGGGAAAAAAAAAAATCCGGCGGAAGCGGGAGGCAAGGCAGCGGACGGCATGTACACAAAATAGTCAGGATTATAAATAGTGGGAATGGCTTTAACAACAACATCAAGTACTTCCCCAGATTGGTTCTTGGCCCTTAGTTTCTTAGCCTCACTTGCCCCAATAACCCAATGTTCCAGAACAGGAGATTCACCCGTAACTGTGGGTTGTGCGACCTCGGGAGCGTAAAGGCTTAACCCTTGTCTAGCGGGGTGTTTTGGGCCATTTTGGGCATATTCAGGCCCTCCTGAATGATCAATCAAGTATCTGCATGAAACAAAAATTATTTAGCAAAAACCTAGGCGCTAAAAGCTTCAAAATGAGACCAGAACGAGCTACGTAGCACTCGTGGTTCTCATACAGTGATACCAGTAACATGGGTGTTTAGCGTATTTCGGCATATTTTTCCCAGCTATACTCACTACTGGCTACACTGCCGGCCTCTTGAGAACACAGGGAACATGAGTTAATGGGCGGCTGTCTGGCCCGCTGCGCTCCCGGCCATTTGCACTCTATTTTAACCCTTTAAAAGCCTTAATAATGCTCCTAATGCTGCAAATTGGTGCACGACTTAAGTCGAGCGCCGCTCTTTAAGGGTTAATTACAGACCAAGATGTATCCGGACCATATAAAAGGGGCATAGGGCCCTTCTTACTAGGGATAGATTTATCAAGTGGGGGAGGAAGCAAATCCGAGAACAACTTTAGATTAGGCGGCAAAAGCGCCGAGGCTCCCGAAGTGGAAGTCGTAGGAGTTACAGTAAGGGGAGGTAAGCTTACGTTCACTTGAGGTTGAACAAGTACCTGCCTAGAGGTCGCACCACCGGAGCTACTGGTACTGAAACTGCTACTTGTCGCTCTCCCTTAACCTGTTTCATGAAATCAAACCACTTCTGTAATTGTTCGTTAGTAACATAAACCCCACTTCCTTGGTCTGACTGGGACGCGGACTGTGACATCTCTGAATCCTGCGTTCCTGAGTGCCGAGAAGAAGAGCGTTGGCCAGACGTCTCCTCCCCGGCGTTTACTCCTTGTTGGTGTAATGTAGATCCCGGTGACCGGGTCAGGTGGGCCGGGAAAGCCTCCAACCGAGACTCGCTGACCCGGGCAGCGGAATCGTGTGTTTCAGTTTGGACTCAGAGAGATCCTGCATGTTCAGATCTGGTATCTCATACTGTGTAGGGTCTTGAACGGAGGCGGGCTGGTTAGAGGAGCATTCATCTTCCTGTCGTCGAGAAAACACACTGCTGCCCCTTTCTGATCCAATACTGGTACAACTGGAGGTTCAGGTTGAGCACGGTGGGGGATGGTAAACCGGTTTGAGTGGCCAGAGACATGACTGGATGTGTCTCGGGGTGCCTCCTTACGTGACGAAGAATGTTTGTTCGGTTTATGTGGTGGCTACGCCGCCTTCTTCGACGAGGAGGACTTCCTAGACTGCCTCTTCTTGGTTTTGTCATCGCCAGCAGCAAGAGCGGCGTCAAAATCAGAGCGTGACCTCTTAGCCTCTTGTTCAACAGAAGGCGACTTGGGTCTAGGTCTAGGAGAGCGGGACCTGTCACGCCGGCTAGACGGGGGAGGTGCGTCTGGCGGATCTATGGTCCTAGGTCGCTTGGGGTGGCGGGAGGGAGTTTCACGAGTAATACCCCCAAGGGGTGAAGTAACTGACAGCACTTTAAGCAAATCTTCTAATATTTGGTCATCCAACTGTAATGATTTGTGGGCCACTGTTTTACAGTACGTTACATAGGTTGTTTGGATATGGAGCAAAATTGTCTTGCATTGTCCATCGGCATGGTTTAAGTATGCATTGCGAAAGGCTGAGCACTTGGGACATGATTGGGAAAGCCAACGACCACGAGATTGATCTAAACAGGAGACACACTTAACACAGAGAATGTGCCCAATAACTGTAAAATTTTTACAACCCAAAGCAGAGCAAAAAGAGAAAGCACTCTTATCCATGGTTAACCCCCTCCCACCAGGGATATGCAGATCCTCCTAGGTGTCCCACATGCGAACCTGTGGGTGAGAAAATTCCAAGAATCAATGCTCATAAGGACACGCTAGGCTGGAAAAGCTAATATTCAAAATATATATCTCCACGATAAAGAGAAAAAAAAAAGTTGAATAACACTAAACAGTCTTAGTTCCCCTTACATTAAGTACATTCCCCAGATATGTAAGTGAGTAGTTCGTAGCCTACCATGTGCTACCCATGTACATGTATATAACTTCTTACCTAAGTGACCAACACTGACCTCATCCCGTCTTGTTATGAAAGAACTAAACCCGGCGACCAACGCTACTTATGGACCTAATTCTTTACCCGCGGCGGACCAACGCCTGAATTTAAGCTATACAGATAACTGAAAGCTACAAGATAGGAATGGGTGAGTTCGTTTCTCGGCTCAGCCGTCAATGTCCCGGCGGAAGGAGCTACTCTCTTCCAACTACCAGGACAAACGTTCGGACAGCACCAAGCAACGAACGTTTTTGTTGTTAAGTTTATGCGGCGGAATAAGTTGTTGTAATGGAGCTGAACACTCTCAAATTTTTTTTTTTTAGTAAAATGCCGGTCAATCCGAAATCATCTTACAGTATCTTACAGTAGATCCTCTGGAAAAAGGCAAACTAGGCCTGTGTATCCAGCTCAATGCCAGTACTTGCACTGCTGCGGTCGTTCACGGTGTTGGCGGCGGCGGTAGCAGACGCAACATTTTTACTATTCTGTATTTTTGCTTTATAATCAAACTTCAAATCATGTCTTCCCCATGCTTTAGCAAGATTACTTTCAAACTTCCTTATTGATTCGGAATCGACTACATACTGGGGCAGTGCGTTCCACTCATTTACCACTCTATCACAAAATGAGTTCTTTGCCTTTTCAAGCCTATTTCTTTCTTTGTAAATTTTCTTAGAGTGTCCTCTCGTTCTTGTTCCCTCCCGCATCAAGAAGATATCTTCACACACATCCTCATCATACATTCATGACACTAGACGCCGTAAAAAAAACACACAAAAATCCACTTCTATCCTGACCAAACGAGGATATTCTGAATTTTAACATAACTCTAGATGTTTCCGGCGGAAAAACCACGTGAAACAACTAGAGGCACGTTGACTTAAGTCTCACTTTCAAAAATCCCGCCGGAAGGGCCAACCCTCCAAAATGGAATAACCAACGTGCACATATATGGCATAGTTATACATGAATAATATATATAATCTATAATAACACTCCCTAGCCATACATAAACAACCTACATGAGGCCAACTAGATGGGGGCAGATGTTGATGTTATCAGTTAATATTGCAAAAACCTGCGATCCAGCGTCGACCCGAATGAATACGTAGTAATCACGAAGCGTAGGTTGAAGAGCAGCATGGCTCCGTGCAGGACCCCTCAACTAAGTGAGATAATCCACGAGCACTAGCCTACGTGGCATACTGTTGAACACCAAAAATGGACCGAACAACAGGCCCCGGTTCACCCTGTAAGAAGCCTCATGACTAAACAGTGAACTAATAATGAGCTAGGATAATAAAACAAGCACATGGGAGCCTCGCCTTATCACAACGAGGACTCCGCCTAACACACTGGCTTAACACTTGAACCCTGAAAAACAGTCTCCAGGGCCCACTCAAGGACGTTCACAGCCTACTCCTAGTCTATAAGCTACCTAACCTCAGCACATAGCATGTACAGATGAGCAAGGACTCACCATAACCGAGGGGAGGTGAAGAATAAAGGAGGGCTGGAGCGCCCGCGACACACGTCCGACACTAGTGGGCCCGGGAGGAATAAGGGCGAGAGATCGCTTCGATGAGTGAGGCGTAGCGTTCGGACCAGCAGACGCATGGGAAGCGCAATGCTAAGATCAAGTTTAAAACTTTTATTTTCATTATTTTATGCTAGTTTTTTCTAGTAGTGGTACCCACATCATATAGGACGAGTCCGTGAGTGGTTTTTAAGAGCGTTTCGCTCACGATGTGTGGCAATCGTATTTTGATCTCCCCCGGGCGGGAAGTTTGAAAGACAAACTTGAGTTCAAAGATTGGCCATAACAATGTTAAGGCGCATCGTCAATGATGAAGGGGTCACTAATAAATAGAAGCTTATCACTTGACAGGAAATAATGTGGCTTCTCCAGATACAAGACACCCTTGTCACTAAAAGGCACAAGGCCATCATACACATTAGGGTATATAATGTACAGTCGCGCTAATAAGTCATGTCCTAGCTGTCATTACGTTTAGCTTGCTCTGTGCTGTATTAATGTCTGTTAGATGTTGAATAGGGTGGGTAAGTGTAGGAACATGTTTGTATATTGCACTCGATGTGAAAAAATAAAGCTTAGATATTGCTAATACCAATTATTGATCAAAACATACTTGGTGCCAAGACATCACTTATTAGCGCGACTGTACATATATATTTACTTGTACCGGTAGTTTATACTTAATTAATAGGAATATTGGAGGTATTCATAATCATTTTAACTTAAACGGAAATTTGCCATTAATTTCACCTTCAAATACCCAAGCTGCCAGATAAGGGGAGTCATATGGGTGGATGGGACTTGTCAGCCTTGGTCAGCAACCCATCTAGGGAAACACCTTATTCAAATTACCGAAAGGCGGCACTCTTGGTGCCAATTGCTTGTGGCCAACTCTATGATAGATACAGTAGATAGAATGACTTAAAAGGAGTATTCTGTGTATTAGGACTGGTATTGAAAAGCCTCTCGTTTGCCAGCCTGTAGCCTATTATAATGTACTGGTATATTTTCTTTCAGACACTTCTACCCGACCGTTGGACGACTATAAAGTTTCACAAGTCATGGACGAGGGTAAAGATATATTTCACAGCATTTGTTTTCCTGATCAATATTTGTGTGTGACTGGAAGTTTAATTTATGCTTGTGTTTAGGATGGGGGACCAGCAGAGAGCTGCTCTTGGGCAGTATGATATGCAGGGGCAAGGCTGGTAGTTAAAAATACTGTACTACCCCAAAATAAAACAAAAACAGTTGACAAGTTAGACCATGTACAATAATATATATTTGATATTATTAAAATGTAAATATACATTTTACCACTAAATGATTTAATCTAACTACTGACAATTTATGAGAATTTTGATATGGATGTGATATTGTAATTGAACCACCATGTACAGTAAGCTGTTGACAAAAGTTTGTGAGTTAAACATTATTTTGCAGATAAAAGCATTGAAATGTATCTATATGAGTAATCCCATATATATTAGATTGTTATATCATGTTATTATTAATGCATAGATATTTAGACAAACTAAATATTTATTGGATATATTTGCACACAGCGCGAGAATCAGAAGTGGATGGAAGAAGTTGAGAGAGATATTGCCGTTACTGACCATGAAAGGGCTCTCTACGACTGAAAGGGAGGTTGTTGTTGTTGTTGTTGTTCCCCAAGCTGCCTGGCCGAACAGCCCCAAGGCCCCGAGCAAGGCCAAGGTCATAACCGAGCGCCCCCCCAGAACCCTCCTTGCCGACCACAATAAAGCCTGGGTGACCGAAGCCACTTCATGGCGGGGAGCTGAGGAGGGTGCGGAAACGCTCGGGAAACCAAAGCCCCACCCAGGGCCCTGTGCCCCTCAGCAATTATGAAGAGAAAGTTGAGGGGCAAAGGAAAAATGTGACGCTTTGGTTTCCATTGGGAGGTCAATCCACGTTAGAGACGCCGTCACCCGAGATCTAGAAAACATTCAAGTAAAAGGAACAGTCAGAGCAAGCTAATGGGCATGGCAGAGATCGCTCAGTTCTCACTCTGACAGACAGGGAGGTTATATACGGTAGTACTTATGTTAGAAGTGTAATGGTGTATGCTGGTGAAACCTGGCCAGTCAAGACGAAAGATATAAATAGGATGGAGCGAAATGATATGAGGATGGTGAGATGGATATATGGGTCTGCTATGAGAGACAACCCCCAGTGAAGAACACAGAGGGGGCTTAGGCATTGAGAGCATTAGTTAGGAGATGTGTAGGAGTAAGCTTAGATGGTAAGGACATGTGGAAAGGATAGATGAGAATAATTGGATCACAAAAAGCAAGAGCATGAACGTGGAGGGAGTCGCAAGTACTGTAGTGGTAGACCAAGAAAGACGTGGGATCAGGTGGTACAAACCGATCTCGCAGCCAAGGACTGACTAAAAGGGATGCCATAGACCGGGTTACCTGGAATGCCGCCCTTAAGTGAACAAAGAGACTGACCTACTCACGTGTAGATCATGGTCTGTATGTATGTATGTACAAATAATTGTAAGAGCTCACAAACTTTTGTCAACATCAGTACAAATTGACCAATCTATCCGATAAGATGTACCAAGGCCTGTGTTACCTGTGACAATTACAAATACTATGTTATATACTATTGGTCTAATGATTAGTATTCGCCTTATCACAGTACAGTATTAGATACTGTATATACAAAAATTCATATAAATACAGTACTGTACTGTACAGTACAGTATATCCAAATATGAAATATGAAAATATTTTTAATCTTTATTATTTGAGATTTTTAATGTAAAAGATATACCAGTGTATTGTTTAATATTTTGATATGTTTAAGATTTGAATTACAGATACAGTACAGGTACTAGACTTTAACAAATATATAAGTTGTCATGGGATATCATAGTTCTTGCCAGATAACAACAGTTGCAATGGGCACAGGGTTGAATTGAGTTTAGTATGTTTTATGTAATAGACTACAGTAGATCTGGACTGGACACGGACATAGAACTTTGCAATAAGGGACCCAAAATCGGAGAACGAACCCCCAATTCCGAACCTCGAAACCGCGAATATGTGATATATTCGTGGTTTTGGGGTTCGAACTTATGGGTTCGTTCTCCAATTTTGGGTCCATTACTGCAAAGTTTCATTTTCGTGTCCAGTCCAGATCTATT
Organism: Paralithodes platypus; assembly: GCA_032716605.1. Classification (NCBI taxonomy): domain Eukaryota; kingdom Metazoa; phylum Arthropoda; class Malacostraca; order Decapoda; family Lithodidae; genus Paralithodes; species Paralithodes platypus. The sequence goes on from CM064566.1 coordinate 45,034,523, forward strand.
GTAGTCTATGTTTATGTATATATTTTTTAATGATTTTTGGAAAATATCTATGCCTGAGTGCTAGAATGGCCATGGTCAAATTGTAATGCAACCAAAGATATTGTTGATTTGGCCCTTCTACACAAACTTATGCCGGTATCACACAAGCACTTTTTCCCTCAACATTTATCCTTAACACTGGTCTGGCAGTTTATGAGGTCAACATTTATAATATTTCTTTAACCTAAATTCATCTACCATCAGTCTAGTTTCCGATACCAGTGTAAAATAATCCAGAAATGTTACCAGAAATTTTTTAACCATATAAAAGCTGGCGTGTGATACCGGCTTTAGGAATTTTTTTATTAGTGACATTTGTTTTTGTACCATACACAATTTTCATATCATTTGTATCATTACCTTAAGGGGGCCCACTTCGCTTTTTTTCTCTCCCTCTCGCTTTGGCTTGTATCCATTCGGCCCCATTCAGCCTAACGTTTTAAGAGGTTTACCCCCATCCAGGTGTCAATATTTTCCTGGCGAGCGGTAGCTAGCCAGTATATACAGTATATATATATACAGTATAGTGTTTTGACAGCAAGATAAATTTGTACATTTTTCGATAGAAAAATGTCTCCCGCGAAGCCGGATTTCTCCATACAATGCTTGCTCGCTATCGCTCGCCAGGAAGAAATTGACACCTGGATGGGGCTAAACGTCTCAAAACAGTTGGTTGAATGGGGCCGAATGGATACAAGCCAGAGAAAAATTGAAAAGGCGAGAAAGATAAAAAAAAAAAGCCGGTGACCCCCCTTAACATAACCATTATCTGACATTGGCCCTTGTTGTACTCAGCCCTAAATATTTATGCTTATAATCTTAAGGATTTTTTTAATTCTTTGCAGCGCAGTTAAGGGGAGGCAGTTTTTTTTTTTAGTCCTCCTCCTCCCTCATGTTTAGCCCTATTAGTTATGAGGTTTCAAGACATTCGCCCCATTAGTTTGGCGATTTTCAGACCTTTTGCCCCATTTCTTTGCTAATATTAAGACCTTTCGTGCCATTTAGGTGTCAGTTTTTTTCCTGGCGAGTGACAGCGAGCCTTAATTTGAAGAGGAATCGGCCTTCGGCCGGGACATTTTTCCATCGAAAAATTTACACATTTAAATCGAAGGGTGTTTTTTAAAAGTTTGATAGAGGTTTAGAGAGGAAACTAAACCCCCTCCTTAAACCATTGAGCCGAATCAGTAAATTATGCTGCACAATACCGTCTGAGCTCCCTTAATTAATGGATGAAATAACTAAAAAATATATGTTACTTTAGAAATGTTTAGTAAAAGGCCACAGATCTGGGATCCGTAGAATAATATTTTAGGCGTGCAATGTATCATATAATAACTAAAGGAATATAGCTATAAGTAGGTGAGGAATTATTACCTCTATCATATGTAACTCAAAAAGGGCTAGAGCAAAGTGGCTGTAAATTTCCACATCTATCCTTGACTGACTTCCCAAATGGTAGTAATATTAGCTCGATTACTCTACTGGTTTTTGAGTTACAGAGGTTAGAGGTGATGATTTCTTGCCTACTTACAGCGAATAGACTATAGGACAGTGTACACGGTTACGGTGCAGAACATAGACTATAGGACAGTGTACACGGTTACGGTGCAGAACATAGACTATAGGACAGTGTACATGGTTACGGTGCAGAACATTTTATTTACAGATTACAAACAGAGCAAAGATAGGTAATTCAGATTACTGTATGTATTTAAGGGGGGTCACCTGCTTTTTCTTATCTTTCTCTCCTTTTCTTTCTTTCTCTGACTGTTATCCATTTGGCCCCATTTTTTTTTTTTTTTTTTTTTTTTTTTTTTTTTTCTTTTCTATATTCCAACTACTCCCTCTCGGACATAGGCTGAGAGCCTGTACATTCCACCGCTCAACACGGTGAAGCCCGTGAGGTCTTGTTCCAGTCTGGGGAGTGAGACATGTGAAGCAACCATCATGGCTCGAAGCAGCTCCATCTCTGAAGCGGCCGGTTGCTTCGCTCAAGTGCTTCACCGTCTCACCCTCCAGACTCAGACCCTCACTCTCAGAACGCCACCTATTGAGCAGTGAACTCACTAGGCATTGTCCCCCTGTAACATATTTTGAATATGGGAATATTCATACAGTGTTATTTAATCAGGGAACAATGAGGGTATTTTTTTGGCATTTCGGTGGGCTTTGTGGTAATGCACTGATACTAGGTACAGCACAAATTCAATCCCAATAATATCTTCCCATTGACATATCGGGATTTGAACCCGGGTCCATTGGATTACCAATCCAGTGGCATGACCACTCCACCACACCTCCCCATTTAGCCAACTGTTTTAATTAAGACGTTTATCCCCATCCAGGTGTCGTTTTTTTCCTGGCGAGCGATAGCGAGCCAGCATTGTATGGATAAATCCGGCTTCGCCGGAGAAATTTTTCTATCGAAAAATGTACAAATATAGCTTGCTGTAAAACAAAAATATATATATGCTGGCTCGCTACCGCTTGCCAGGAAAATATTGACGCCTGGATTGGGGTAAACGTCTTATAAAAAGAGTAGGCTGAATGGGGCCGAATGGATACAAGCCAAAGAGAGCGGGAGAAAAAGAGAAAAAAAAGTGAGGTGGGCTCCATTAGCACACTGTTGTTGTTGTTGTTGTTGTTCCCCAAGCTGCCTGGCCGAACAGCCCCAAGGCCCCAAGCAAGGCCAAGGCCATAACCGAGCGCCCCCACAGAACCCTCCCTGCTGACCACAATAAAGCCTGGGTGACCGAAGCCACTCCATGGCGGGGAGCTGAGGAGGGTGCGGAAACGCCCGGGAAAAAAAGTGAGGTGGGCTCCATTAGCACACTGTAGTTACTGTTAATGGATTGGATACATATACAGAGCTCCCTCAATATTCCCGGAGGTTACGTACCTCAAATTGACGCCAATAATTGAATCCGCGAATAGTCACTACAGATCCCCCGATTAGCCCCATAATTTTTGTTTTGTTTTTTTTTGTTATTTTTTTTTTTAATGCATGTAAAACATATTAATAGAATAATATAAATAATAATATACAGGAAAATAGTTTCATTAACCTAATTTAAATAGAAAGAATTATTCTATCTATCTATCTATCTATTGCCACACGCCTTACTCCCCTTAATGAGAGTGGCCATACACAGAAGGCCCCCAAGTGCACCTATCCCCTGTAAGAGGGACAACCCGTGCCAGTTGTTGTTCCTCAAGCTGCCTGGCCGAACAGCCCCAAGACCCCGAATAAGGCCAAGGCCATAATCGAGCGCCCCCAAAGAACCCTCCCTGCCGACCACAATAAAGCCTGGGTGACCGAAGCCACTCCATGGCGGGGAGCTAAGGAGGGTGCAGAAACGCCCGGAAAACCAAAGCCCCACCCAGGGCCCTGTGCCCCTCAGCAATTATGAAGAGAAAGTTGAGGGGCAAAGGAAAAATGTGACGCTTTGGCTTCCAATCATGGTAGATTGGGAGGTCAATCCACGGAAGAGACGCCGTCACTTGAGATCTAGAAAATATATAAGTAAAAGGAACAGTCAGAGTAAGCTATGGGTATGGCAGAGATCGCTCAGTTCTCACTCTGATAGACCAGCCCATCACCACATGACTAGAACCCAATCCTCTCAGCATCAGCTAGGAAAGGCCCTAGAAAGCCGCCTTAGGCGAGGGGATAGCTCCCCTTTTTCAACCCCTTTCGGGGTTGGGCACCCGTGCCAGTTTACTGAAAGACTTACAGGATTGACCACTCAATGTAGGACCCGTCCGACCCCCCAGCCCCTCTATGTATCTTTTTAGCATTATTTTTCTACAGTGGTGTTCGGCTAGTCCATCCACTAACCTGCTTCACCCCTATGTAAGCAGTACCGATTTGTATCAGGTTTACTCCCCTAGACAGGTTGCCGACCAAGGCTGACGAGTCCCATCCACCTGGATTTTTATAAGGTTGTCTCCCCTAGATGGGTTGCCAACCAAGGCTAACGAGTCCCATCCACCCGATATTATTAATAGGGTTAATTAATTACCGGTACTGAAAGTAAATGAATCAACTCACCATCAACTGGTGATGGGCTGGTCTATCAGAGTGAGAACTGAGCGATCTCTGCCATACCCATAGCTTACTCTGACTGTTCCTTTTACTTTTATATTTTCTAGATCTCAAGTGACGGCGTCTCTTCCGTGGATTGACCTCCCAGTCTACCTAGATTGGAAGCCAAAGCGTCACATTTTTTCCTTTGCCCCTCAACTCTCTCTTCATAATTGCTGAGGGGCACAGAGCCCTGGGTGGGGCTTTGGTTTCCTGGGCGTTTCCACACCCTCCTCAGCTCCCCGCCATGGAGTGGCTTCGGTCACCCAGGCTTTATTGTGGTCGGCAGTGAGGGTTCTGTGGGGGCGCACGGTTATGGCCTTGGCCTGCTCGGGGCCTTGGGGCTGTTCGGCCAGGCAGCTTGGGGAACAACAACAACAACAACAACTCACCATCCCATTTAAGCTCATCAAATTCTCTTCCATTCGGTAACCGCGAATAAGTGAATCCGCGAATATTGAGGGATCCCTGTATACAGTAGACCCTCGGTTAACGAACAGTTTCCTTTCAGAAAAAAATGTACGCAATGCGAAATTTTGTTGCGCGAAATGATAGCTTAATGGGATTAATTAGTTTGGTTTCAGGACCCTAAATTGTTCCCCTATCCACCTATATTATCCACCTCTTTGCTCAAACCGAATCAATGTTTGTGTATTTTATGACTCCATAACCTTTAATCTATAACTACATCTGCAATATAACATCAAACTGGCCAATAAAACACATAAGTACAGTACTTCAAACCTAGCTGAAACACATCACAAGACCTTGCAGACTATTCAAAACAAAGCCCTAATAAACATCACAGGCTGCACAGCTACTACACCTACAGATCACCTCCATCACAAAACCAAAGTCCTCAAAGTCAAAGACCACCTGGACATGAGAGGCACTCAATTCCTGCCTGCAGCCTCCACAAACCAACACCACCCACTACATTACATGGCAACACACACACAGACACCAAGGAATATCAATATAACACCCAGCACACGATATCACACACAAATACTGTCATCTCTCCCTGCCTGCCCACCCCAAACCAGCTTCCAGAAGCCATCCATACTCATATCTCTTGCCGTTCCATCCAATCACTCATAGACAACATGCAGGTGCAGGCACGACCTACCAAAATCCATCCTTCTGAATCTTCCCTTCCTCGCGAGGACAGAGTCCACCTGGCCAGACTGAGATTAATTAAAATATAAAACTTGAAAACAAACTCAACAGTTACTGTTCAAATTAATCTAACGAACTCATTAAAATTATAAATTATCGAAACAATACACTAAACAAAATCTATATGGGGAGAACTGAATTTAAATTTATCGGAAATTAAACTTTGAAAACAACAAACTTATACTATCCACATATCTGTACACCACTACACAAGACAGTAGGTTGGTTTCCCACGCCACCCTAGTAACAAAAGTGTTGGTGTATCGAGGCTAACTAGTACGAAGTGCAATCAGGAATCGTAATCAAAATATGTACAGTATAGGCAGATGAAAATTGTGTTCAAGTGAAAGAGAAATAAATACTGTACTGTTCTATCTATCTATCTATTGCCTGACGCCGTGATCCCCGAAGGGGTGGCCACAAACAAAACGTCCCCATGCACCTCTGTCCCCAGTCAGTCTACGCCCCTCCTCCCAATCAGCACCACCTTCACTCATATACTTCTTCTCTCCATCCTTCCACCTCTCCCTCTCTGTTCTTCCACCTCGCTCTCGTACACCCTCTAAGTCATTCTCTCACTTCCCATACGTTCCATATGGCCGAGAACCATCTCAAGGTGTTCCTTTTCACACTTTCCAGCACGTCTAAATCCACACCACACCTCTCTTACTTCCTCATTCGTCTGTCTATCCCTCCATGTAACACCGCAAGCACTTCTCAAGTAATTCATTTCCACCCCTCTCACTCTTGGTCTGAGTCTCTTCACCAACGTCCATGCTTCGCTTCTGTAAGTCAATGTCGGGATTACCACACTATCATGCAAGGACTTCTTTACTTCCATGCTGACCACCCTATTTCTTGTTAATGCTTTCAGCGTTCCTACAACCCTCTTCCCCTGTTGCACCCTCTCCCTCACTTCTTCAGCCATAGTCCCATCTATACTCAGCACACATTCCAGATATTTAAATGAACTGGCAATCTCCATAGCCTGACCATTCAACCTCACCTCACACTCTGTGGCTTCACCCCTTTTGAAGACCATAACCTTGCTCTTCCCCGAATTTACCTTCAGATTCCGTTTTTCGCACACTGTTCCAAACATATTTACCAGACCCTGCCACTGCCATTCACTATCACTTATCAGAACTGTATCATCAGCAAACAGCAGTACAGGTAGCTTTCACTCGTTTCCCTCCCTTATCAGCGATACAACATCATCCACTGATCTCCGTTGTATTTCTTTCATGACTCCATTCATATATTTAGTAAACAACCACGGGGACATCACACACCCCTGTTTCAACCCAACATTCTGATCAAAGAACTCGCTCTGCTCATTCTCCACACGTACTGCCGCCTTTGCACCCTCATACATGCTCTTCACTGCTTTCAGCTGGTGCCCAACCCCGAAAGGGGTTGAAATAGGGGAGCTATCCCCCCGCCAAAGGCGGCTTTCTAGGGCCTTTCCTAGCTGATGCTGAGAGGATTGGGTTCTAGTCATGTGATGATGGGCTGGTCTATCAGAGTGAGAACTGAGCGATCTCTGCCATACCCATAGCTTACTCTGACTGTTCCTTTTACTTATATATTTTCTAGATCTCAAGTGACGGCGTCTCTTCCCAATCTACCAAGATTGGAAGCCAAAGCGTCACATTTTTCCTTTGCCCCTCAACTTTCTCTTCATAATTGCTGAGGGGCACAGGGACCTGGGTGGGGCTTTGGTTTCCCGGGCGTTTCCGCACCCTTCTCAGCTCCCCGCCATGGAGTGGCTTCGGTCACCCAGGCTTTATTGTGGTCGGCAGGGAGGGTTCTGTGGGGGCGCTCGGTTATGGCCTTGGCCTTGCTCGGGGACTTGGGGCTGTTCGGCCAGGCAGCTTGGGGAACAACAACAACAACAACTTGCCATCTACTCTGTATATTTTCAGTTCTTTCCACATACCTTCTCTATCCACTCTGTCATAGGCCTTCTCCAAGTCCATAAGGGCAACATACAGCTTTTGTTGCTTCTCCAGATATTTTTCAACAACACATTTCAGGGTAAAAATCTGATCTACACATCCTTTTCCCTTCCTAAACCCACCCTGCTCGTCACCTATCCATTTCTCCGTTCTCGCTCTCAAATCGCTCAATCATTACCCTACTGTACACCTTCCCTACTACGCTTAGAAGACATATTCCCCGGTGGTTACCACACACTCCTCTTTCCCTTTTATCCTTATATAGGGGGACTATTATGCCTGTCTTCCAGTCATCAGGTGCACTCCCCTTCTCCCATGCTAGTTTACACATTTTCCATACCCATTCAATCACTATCTCACCACCATACCTCAGCATTTCCCCACACACTCCATCTATTCCTGGTGCTTTCCTCATCTTCACTCTTTTCATGGCTTCACACACTTCTGACCTGATCCCCATCTCCTCCTCCACTACTTATCTTCTCCCTCCCATACCCCATCCAACTATGTTTGCTGGCGCTTCATCCATTACATTCAGCAATGTCTTCATAGTGCAGTGGATAAATGCACTGAATTTCGGTGTGAGCATCCTAGGTTCGAATCCCTGGACTGCCACATGTATTTGTTGATTTCATTAATTGAGTTTAGGAGTTAAGTCGGTTGGTGGAGGTAACATAATAATTCGTTGAATTATTTTATTTTAATTAGACAGTTATACAATTTGATAAAGTACAAAAGCACATAAAATGTTTTGAATAATTCTATTCTAACAAAATACAAAAATATACAAAGTGAAAAACAACTTAAAACATATTCCCTAAGAACAGTGTCATCGGGTAAGCGCTCGTCGACACCTGCCCAGGATGCAACACGGCACCCAATTATATTAAACACATCATAGAAGGCTGAATTCTACACAATCACTTATGCTAACAACATAACCTACACTCCTGTGGGAAAGCCCGATCGTGGCCATGGCCTTCTTTAGGGACTCGGGGCTGTTCGGCCAGGCAGCTTAGGGAACGACAACAACAACTACACATAAGTACTGGTAACACACAAACCGAGTCACTAAAGTAGATGACTTTTGGGATAGAGCTAGGTTACTATACAGACTTTTAGTAGACAGAGGTTTTGTTGCAAGTATATTGTTGCATACATTTAATCTTTTTAAGGTTAATTATTGTGACTTCTAAAATTTTATATCAATAATTTTAATCAAGCATTATTAACTTGAAGTTTCTCGTATAACCTCTGCTTACTTTTTGTCTACTGTATGTATTTATTGTTTATCTTTTTCTATTGTTATTATTTATTTTTAAAATTAATTGTTCTTGTTAAAAGAGTACTCTGTTTTAATCTGTTGTTGCTTCTTCATATTTTGCAATTATTTTGTTATTTTTCTTTATTATATTGTATCTATTCATTGTCGAAAGTATCAATTGCTTGCTTTTGCGATTTCCTTAGTTTATTTGTACAATAAATGTAGGTTATTTGTAGGGTAGTACAGGTAATTGGTAGGGGTGACTGAGGCATATTTATGTTTTTTTTTGTTTTTTTTTTTCCAACTACTCCCTCTCAGGCATAGGCTGATAGCCTTTACACTCTACCGCTGAACACGGTGAGGCCCGTGAGGCCTTGTTCCAGTCTAGGGAGTGAGATATTCGAAGCTTCACGGCTTGAAGCAACTCCATCTCTGAAGCCGCCTCACCTCTGCACTTCACAGTCTCATCCCCCACACTCGGACCCTCACTCTCAGAACGTCACCTATTGAGCAATTAACTCACTAGGCATTGCCCCCCTGTAGCATATTTTCGAATATGGGAATATTCATACAATGCTATTTAATCAGGGAACAATGAGGGTATTTTTTTGGCATTTCGGTGTGCTGTGGTAATGCACCGATACTAGGTACAGCACAAATTCCATCCCAATAATATCTTCCCATTGACATATTTGACATATTGGGTTTCGAACCTAGGTCCATTGGATTACCAGTCCAGTGGCAAGACCACTCTGCCACACCTCCCCTGCTTACAGGTACCTATCCGATAGCACTATCGTTAGTGAGTGCTGTATGTTGTTTGTACTTTTGTAGATATCTTGTCAAATTGCAAATTACTTTATTGTAAAATTTGATATAAATTGTAGTTTCTTTATTAACCCGGGAACTGCGGGAAGACTCTTAACCTCTGAAGTGCGCATGGGGGTAATTAGACACCTCTCCCTGTGTGCATGTATTTGAGGTGTTTCCGTCACTAAAATATTCATTGTACCATTAATAGCATTAATACTTATCCATATTATGGGTTGATTATAAAGGTATTAACCTGAAACAACAATAAAACGAGTGAAAACAGCGTTTGGATGGTCAAAATCGGAGATATAGCCCGCGAGTTGTATAATGTATGGGTGAGGCAAGCTGCTTTCCCGCCAATTTCCCCCAAGGCCACTGAGACACAGTCGATCGATACTCTCTCTCTCTCTCTTGCACTCGCTTGCCATCAGTGATGACAACACCCTGCTTGCAACTCGCTAATGTTAGCACAAAAATATACCTCAGAATAAGGGAATAACAGGGAAAATAGGTGATAACTGAAGGAGAGGAGGAAAGTGGGGAAGGAGGGGAGGTAGAGGACTGAGATTTTGCATGGCCCAGGGGCCAAACAAAAATAAAAAAATAACAAAATAAATTTTTTTTTTTTTTTTTTCGATGTCAAATTTTTTTTTTTTTTTTTCACTCACTCTTAAGAGTCTCCCCGCAGTCCGCCGGGGGAACTCTTAAGAGTCTCCCCGCAGTTCCCGGGTTAAGAGTCAGGGGGAAAAAAATCAATTTAAAACCGAAAAAAAAGTATTTTTTTTTTTTTTATTTTTTTTTATTTTTTTTTTTTTTTCACTCCTCCACCTCCCCTCCTTCCCCAGTTTCCTCCCCTCCTTCAGTTATCACCTATTTTCCCTGTTATTCCCTTTTCCTGTGGTCTATTTTCGTGCTAACATTAGCGAGTTGGTAGCAGAGCGTTGTCATCACTGTTAGCAAGCGAGTGCAAGAGAGAGAGAGAGAGTATCGATCGACAGTCTCTCTCCAGAGGTGGAGGAAAGTGGTGGGCTGGGAGGTTGCCTCAGCCATACATTGTGTAACTCTCGGCCTGTATCGCCGATTTTGACCATCCAAACGCTGTTTCCACTTGTTTTATTGTTGTAACAGGTTAATACCTTTATAATCAACCTATAATAGGCGCATATGGATAAGTATTAATGTTATTTATGGTAAAATAAATATTTTAGTGATGGGAACAGCTCAAATACGTCAGCACAGGAGTGTGGTGTCTCATACCCCCCATGCGCACTTCAGAGGTTAATACAGAAATTAGTGGAAATTACCAGAACGTCCCATACTTCCCAAATTGACTAATTCCTTGAACATGACGATAGTGCATTGTTATATGTGCGATTAGTTTGCTTGGGAACCAGATTAACTTGCTCATGTAGTGGTGGATTGTGTGTTTTATTTCAAATTTTTATTTCATTAACCCAGGGACTACAGCCAGACTTTTAAGAGGTTCTACTGGGTGAATGTGGCCAGACTCTTAAGATCCAAGGCATAAAAAAACCTGTTCAAAACATCCCAGTGGCACTCAAAACAAAGCAATTTGTGACTAGGTGAGATAATTCCCCTCCATTACTCCTACACATGTGTCCCAGTTTCCCCACCCCCCCTTCCCCTCCTCCCCCCTTTTTCCCCCCTCCTCAATTATCCGGTATTTTCCTTTGTTACAAGTAAATTGTTGCATCAATTTAATCATTTTAAGGTCAGTTATTGTGACTATTTTAAAATTTGATATCAATAATTTTAATCAAGCATTATTAATTTGAAGTTTCTCGTATAACCTCTGCTTACTTTTGGTCTGTATGTATTAATTGTTTATCTTTTTCTGTTGTTATTATTCATTTTTTAAATTGTTCTTGTGAAAAGAGTACTCTTTGTTAAAATCTGGTATTGCTTCTTCATATTTTGCAATTATTTTTCTTTATTGTATTGTATCTATTCATTGTCGATAGTAACAATTGCTCGCTTTTGCGATTTCCTTAGTTTATTTGGACAATAAATATTTTGCAATTATTTGTCTTTATTGTATTGTATCTATTCATTGTCGATAGTAACAATTGCTCGCTTTTTGTAGGGTAGTAATTGTTAGGGGTCACTTGAAGCATGCTATGCTTACAGGTTACCTACCCGATAGCACTAGCGTTAGTGAGTGCTTTATATATTTTTTTGTACTATTGTTGATATCTTGTCAAATTGCAAATTTAGCTTAATATAAAATTTGATTTAAATTGTAGTTTCTTTATTCATACAAAATTTAGTCAAATTTACCAGAATGTCCCGGACTTCCCATTTTGACTAATTCCTTGAACATGATGATGGTGCATTGTTTTATGTGTGATTGTGGTGGATTGTGTGCATTTATTTCAAAATTTTATTTTATTAAGCGTTTTTTCCACATAGCGATTTTGATGAGTTCTTTTCTATCTATCTATCTATTGCCTGACGCCGTGATCCCCGAAGGGGTGGCCACGAACGAACCACCCCCATGCACCTCTGTCCCCGGTCAGTCGACGCCCCTCCCCCCAACCAGCACCGCCTTCGTTCTTTTGCGTTTGTCTTTTGTCGTCCCAGTTTTGGTTTGTTTGTTTTGCAAGTTTTACATTATAATTCCCGATATTTATCAAGTATTTTCGTGTGAGGACGGCTGGGAGAGAGGGGGGAGGATGGAGGAGTGTATCTCAGACCCTCTAAGCCAGTCTGAGAGCTCCCCTTGTCTTTCAGTACCATACATATATACAGTACATACATACAATGGTTTAACGTAATTTTTCCATTACATGCATTGTAGCGGCTCAGATGGGGCTGCCATTCAGTAGTTGGAGTGTACTGTAGACACAAGCGAGGGAGAGTGTTTCTCTCTCACCGGTCAAGGTCAGATTACGACCGTGGGGCTAAAATATACGGTTTTCACCAGCCAATTGCTGTTACCACTTGTTTTATTGTTTTCCATTGTTCATATGTTCATATTAAAAGTAAAATAGGCGCATATGGATAAGTATTAACCTGTTCTTTACCGCCCTACCCCTCCCTGCTCCGGTACCTTACCCCCCCCCCGCCAAACCGAGTTTTTTGCCTCGCTCCGCACGCCCGTGGGGTAGTTTATAATTTATCAGAACTCCATTACTTTTTTTTTTTTTTTTTGCGAAGTACATCTTGACCAAGAGATATGTTTTTTATGAATAATACGTTACCTGTAATATACATATGTATAACAAATTACATAACTAAATTGTCAATATACATATAAATATGATACTTAGAGAAATATAATAAATATACAGAACATATAAAGTATTGATTTATTTACCTTGTTTGTTTGGTAGAAATCTATCAATATTTAGGTGGTCAGAAGGAGGTCCAAAGTAGGGTAGGTGAGGGTGGGGCGGTGCACTCCGAGGCAGGCGCACCTAGCACACCTGGTGCACCTTGGTGGCTGAGTGTCTTACTGAGAGTGCCAGGCCTGGAAGTGTTCAGGGGAACACAAACCAGGCAATTCAGGGCAGGCAGAGCAATATTTTCTGACCAACTTTGGCCTGCCTTCCTTCTGACACACCCTGCACTTTTTCTGTGGCCGCCAATTTTTCTCAGTGGCAGGTATGGTCAGCAGTCCATGTACCGGTCCATCTGCACCCACTCCACCAGCTGCACCAGCTCCACCCTGCCTTTTCTTCTTCTTTTCTTTCTTCTTGACTTCACATAAGGCAGCATATCCCATAGAGTTCTGGGAGAGGAGTTCATGAATTACCATCTTGATAAACTCGCCAAACTCTATAGTTTTCAGGTTTGGGTGAAGGTTTATATATAGTGTTCTGGCATTGGACATCATTCTTGAAATCATGTGGAGGCCTATCTTTTTTAACCAAGCATAGGATTTTCGTGTTGGATCAATTGGCTCTAGAAGTTGGTCTACCAAATCCACGGACCCCATTTGCTCGTTATAACGCTGAATTGGTGATGGTTTCTTGACAAACTCCTGTCTGCCCCCCCTCAGGTAACAAGTTCGTTCGTCAAATCCTGCTTCATATTTTGTTGTTATGACATGCACATATTTTGTGTCTGAATTTGACCAATAATATGTCATCTTTCCTGGCGAAGAGTGCTTGGCCTTTCTGTAGATTTTCTGTCTTCATTACCTGTGGGACACCTCTGTTTGGACGAATGGTACCTGTAGTAAAGGTGTCTTTCTCTAACAGGTACTCAGCAAGGCGCATACTGGAGTACCAGTTGTCAAGCACAACATGTCGTCCTTTTTTCAGGAGGTCGACCATCAGGTAAACAGGAACACGTTCTGACTTGGACAAGGCAGACAACTCAGGATTTTCCAACATCTCGTCGTACAGTCTCGGTGTATAGAGGCAGAAATTCCAGGTGTAACCTCTGGCACAAGGGGAGCTAGGGCACAGAGCAAACAACTTTATGCCAAAACGCTTCCTTTTTGTCTTGATGTATTGGCGGAAATGTAGTCTGCCCTTGTATAGGATGAGAGACTCGTCTACAGCAAAATTCTCGCCTGCTGAAACGTAAAGCATGGTTTTTTCCTGCAGCATGGTGAAAAAAGTCCCTATTCTTGTAATTGTTTTTTTCGGTTCAGCATCATCGGGGTGAGAGTAGCGAATGAATCTTTGTATTTGAGAAAAAAGATTCCGACTCATTATGGCAGAAGTGAAAACAGCTGGGCCCTGGCACAGTATAGACGTGCTCCAATAGTCCGAAATCTTGGGCAGTTTGTTCAATCCCATCAAAAGTTGGAAGGAAATAAACACATTCATCTCTGCCTCATCCACATCTCTCAATTTTCTCCCCATGAACCTGTTTGGCTTGATGTTTGGATTTTCCCTGAAAAACTTGTGAGCCCTCTCATTCGTCCACAGACATTAAGACTGCACTATGTCCTTCGTTATAAACAACTGAAAACAGTCTAAAGCGCTCATATCCCTCTCTTCATGATGTGCAATAATTCCAGGGTACACATCCGGATAATTTTGGTCTACATCAGGCAAAATGGTGGGTCTTTGATCGGCAAAAGGGTCTCCCATGAGTGTGAAACAAGGGGTAGACGGTCCTGGCAATGGCGACCCCGCAACACTCGTATCTGACTCGTCAATATCATAGTCAGTTTCGTCACTACTACTCGCTTGGCTGTCATTTTCGGGCATATATTCTTCATCATCGTCAGATACAGATATATCTGACTGAGTAGCATTGTCATCTGAGCCTTCAAACTCACTATCTAGGTCCATATCACTCGCAGAATCACTGTCTGAGGCCGCCATGGTGCAATAAGTAATCCAGTACACCCTGTGCTTACAAAGGTGTGAGAGAGACTGGTGGGCATGTCCCGAGGCCAGGGATACAGCAGGGCCTCGGTTGCTGGCAACCGGGGTTCAGCTTGAGCTTGATGCCATGATTCATTATACTGTAGTTATATATTATATAACTTGATATAGGTCAATATATATCATAGTTATGTAATATAAACAATGAATAGGGTATAATATGCCCCCCACCACAAAATTGAGTCATTGGCATAATGTCATGACTCATGCCAGAGCCATGACAAGAGTAATGATGTCAAAGGCTTAGTTGCCATAAACCACATGTGTGATCATAAAAATCCCCAAACTGCAAATTGTAACCCAATATGTACCCCTATATAGCTCAGGTTTACTCCCGTAAACCTGAGGGGTACGCGGTTCCTCCCCCGTACTATAAAGAGGTTTATGGGAGTAAACCTTTGTGGAATTCGGTAATGAAGGGGTTAATTATATATATGGTAAATTGACAATTTTCATCAGGAATTAACCAAAATGCCTTCGCATGGCGGGCACTTTCAAATACCATAGCTGCGCAGCTTATAAGTTAAGCGTTATTTCCACATAGCGACTTTGATTAGTTGCTTTGCGTTATCTTGTGTCGTCCCAGTTTTGGTTTGTTTATTTTGCAAGCATTACATTATAATCGTAAGGAAGCAGCAGGAGTGTTGTCAATTTTGTTACTTTGCCACTAGACCTAGAGGTTTTTAATTTGATCTACCGGTAAATATTTACATCTAGCGACACAAATTCTGGTGATATTCTGGAGATTCGAGCTAGATTTGATAGATATTCTAGAGACTTGCATTATTCTGGAGATTTTCTGCACTAATTTATTATCTAGCGGCCTTCAGCGACATTTGAGAATGGATTTGGCGAGTTAGTTTGTTTTTATTTGGTAACCCTGAGTTGCAGGCTTTGCTGTCGTCTGCTATCGATGTCGGCATATACTATCTGGCCATATTTGTTTAAACGGGCAAACAAACGGTATTTTCGTTGTGTTCCATGGTTGCTGTAATGAATACATACTTAAGCTATGATAAAAGTTCTAGATTGGCCATTAAATTTGCAAATCTTGGAAAAAATGGAAAACTACAAATCCCAGAACAGACTTCTAAGCAAAATGACAGTTAGGTTAGGCTAATTAATTTAAGTCTTCCAGTGGGTCTATAATTTATTAGTGGCCCCTTCATCATTGACGATGCGCCTGAATTCTCAAGACTGGAGGGGGGACATTCATCATAAACATTGCATACCACTAATAAACCAGGTAAGGTCCAAGTAAACATGTACTAATCAGGTCAGTTTAATATCAAAGAAAATATAAAAGAGGGTTACAGGCGGCGTTTCTTAACCCGGGAACTGCAGGAAGACTCTTAAGAGTTCCCCCGGTGGACTGCGGGAAGACTCTTAAGAGTCAGAGAAAAAAAAAATCAACTTTAAACATCGATTTTTTTTTTTTTTTGGCCCCTGGGCCATGCAAAATATCACTCCTCTACCTCCCCTCCTTCCCCACTTTCCTCCCCTCCTTCAGTTATCACCTATTTTCCCTGTTATTCCCTTATTCTGAGGTATATTTTCGTGCTAACATTAGCGAGTTGCAAGCAGGGCATTGTCATCTCTGTTAGCAAGCGAGTGCAAGAGAGAGAGAGAGAGAGTATCGATCGACTGTGTCTCAGTGGCCTTGGGAGAAATTGGCGGGAAAGCAGGTTGCCTCAACCATACATTATATAACTCGCGGCCTGTATTATGTTCCTTCCAACAACCAACCATACTCCTAAAATCGATTAATGAAATTTACAAACACATGTGGCAGTCCGTGGATTCGAACCCAGGATGCTCACACCGAAAATCAACACCTTATACATCGCACCACGAAGACAGTTAAAGGTTGGTGGACACTGCCTACGATTTATTATGCAACTTCGAATCCTGCATATCAATCTAAGCATGTACACACATCCCAACTGCAACTCACGTAGGCTATGCATATGTGAATGGAAAGAGCAATTAATGGGGCCTTAACCACTTAGGGAAGTCCTCTCGATAAATTACTTCTGAACCAATATCAATTATTATGTTCCTTCCAACAACCAACCATACTCCTAAAATCGATTAATGAAATTTACAAACACATGTGGCAGTCCGTGGATTCGAACCCAGGATGCTCACACCGAAAATCAACACCTTATACATCGCACCACGAAGACAGTTAAAGGTTGGTGGACACTGCCTACGATTTATTATGCAACTTCGAATCCTGCATATCAATCTAAGCATGTACACACATCCCAACTGCAACTCACGTAGGCTATGCATATGTGAATGGAAAGAGCAATTAATGGGGCCTTAACCACTTAGGGAAGTCCTCCCGATAAATTACTCCTGAACCAATATCAATTATTATGTTCCTTCCAACAACCAACCATACTCCTAAAATCGATTAATGAAATTTACAAACACATGTGGCAGTCCGTGGATTCGAACCCAGTCTCCGATTTTGACCATCCAAACGCTGTTTTCACTCTTTTTATTGTTGTTTCAGGTTAATACCTTTATAATCAACCCATAATAGGCGCGTATGGATAAGTATTAATGCTATTTATGGTAAAATGAATATTTTAGTGATGGAAACAGCTCAAATATGTCGGCACAGGCGGACGTTTCTAATTACCCCCATGCGCACTTCTTAGGTTAAAGGAAGCCTGTGGTGTTAGCACCTTTAAGTTTGATAGAACAGTTGGTGTAACACAAGAATAAACTTCATTTAGCTTATATATCCCAGGGTAAATGAAAAATTCATTATCGCCCAAATTTGTTTATATGTAGGCCTACATACAGTATTCATGGCCTTAGGTACTGTATTACCAAAATATTTGTACTCTTACTCTAAATCTAATCTCTGAGATTATTGAGTATATTGGAAACCCTATTGCATCCATAGTGTTTAACCTAAAAAATAAGAAATGTTCCTGAGTAGGCTTACTTTAGCCTAAGGAACGGATTATCACATGACCTTAATACTCGTTACATTTTGTCTCACTTCAGAGGCAGGTAGAGTCCTTAGCTAGGATACTCTCTCCCCCCCCCCCCTTTTTTACATCACAAAATCAGCTTAAAACTAGACTTTCTGCCTTAATGCTACACATGTACGAGAAGGTTTCATGAGATTGACGGACAGGTAACGTGTGAGAAAGGTACGATTTGATGACAACAATTGGGTCTGCTGAATATCTTCTAGGGAGTAATTATGGAGGAATCGAAGTGATGACGCCCATTTACGGATATCGTGTGATCTTGCCAACACGCCCAGATTACTCTCTCGAATGACTTCCACTAATAACGCAGCTAGCCGGCATTTTTGTAATCGAACACCTGTCCGTGAAACCCAGAGGGCTCCCGCCTGTGATGGCCGGGAAGCCCGCACCAATAACATCAGTGACTGCACTGGACACAGTAAATGGTGCCTGTCACCCTGTTTCAGAGCCGGAATTTCGAACTCTGTAAATACATGATTAGAATGTTCATTCTTAGCAATGAAGTTAGGAGCAGGAGCAATATGTACACCCATGTTGCGCCTTGAAAATCTTAGACAGTTTGGCTCCGAACTCATCGCCGCCAACTCAGACACCCTGTCACCCGTAGCCAGTGCCATTAGAAAAATGGCCTTTTTAACCTAAGAAGTGCGCATGGGGGTAATTAGACACCTCTGCCTGTGCTGACGTATTTGAGCTGTTTCCATCACTAAAATATTCATTTTACCATATATAGCATTAATACTTATCCATACGCACCTATTATGGGTTGATTATAAAGGTATTAACCTGAAACAACAATAAAACTAGTGAAAACAGCGTTTGGATGGTCAAAATCGGAGATACAGGCCGCGAGTTATATAATGTATGGGTGAGGCAACCTGCTTTCCCGCCAATTTCCCCCAAGGCCACTGAGACACAGTCGATCGATACTCTCTCTCTCTCTCTTGCACTCGCTTGCTAACAGTGATGACAGTGCCCTGCTTGCAACTCGCTAATGTTAGCACGAAAATATACCTCAGAATAAGGGAATAACAGGGAAAATAGGTGATAACTGAAGGAGGGGAGGAAAGTGGGGAAGGAGGGGAGGTAGAGGAATGATATTTTGCAATTTTTTTTTTTTTTTTTTTTTCGATGTTTAAAGTTGATTTTTTTTTTCTCTGACTCTTAAGAGTCTTTCCGCAGTCCGCCGGGGGAACTCTTAAGAGTCTTCCCGTAGTTCCCGGGTTAAGTATTAGGTCAAAGGGAGGATCCTTGCAATATTTACGGGACTGAAGCATCTCAAGGGCCAGATCAAGAGACCAGGTGGGTGTGAGTTGACGAGGAGGAGGGTGAAGCTTGAAGCACGACCTCATGAAACCCTTTTCCTCCGCCTCCGGTACAGACAGACCAGTTAAATCTAAAAATGGTGTCCTAATTGCCGTGAGATGATTCCTTAATGTGACAACTGACAACTTTTGAACATCGAATAGGTAATTTAAATACTTAAACACCAGAGCCACTGAGGACTGTTGTTGACCAGTTTCTACAATCCATGTAGTAAATGACTTCCAGTGTGATTGGTACTGCCGTCGGGTTGATGGAGCATACTGATTAATCAACTTGTGAGTCACGGTTTCCCCAAACTGGGCTAGCCACTTGGCCTTCTGAATATCCACAAGGCGAAAGTCAGCGAGGTATTGAGGTGTCCAATTGTCTCTTAAGTGGAAGTACGAGATCGGGAGCGACACCGGGTTCTCGCACCACATTTTCAATTGGTTGTACCACACTTGAGCCGGCCACAAGGGCGCGATCATCGAGACAATGCCCCGATAATCCCGTAGTTTTTGAACTACTTTGCACATTAAGGATGCGTCTGGAGGTGGAAACAGATAAATGGAGCTCCATTTGTTCCACTCTACCAGAAATGCGTCCGGACCCCCCGCCGGAGTGAGACTCCGGCGTGTGAGGTAGCTTGTGGCTTGCCTCTGATGCGAACAAGTCCACTTGTGGATGGTAGCTAGGGCTCCGCAATCAACTTTTGAAAGATGTTTTGTCTGAGAACCCATTCTAGTTGAGTGCTCTGTCTCCGGGACAGAGCATCCGCCCATACATTCGCCATGCCGGGCAGATACTAGAAGAGTAGGGATCCCAAAGCTGGTAGGGGGGTTGGATGATGGGAGTTGAGCGGAGACTGATAAAGAGAAAGCAGAGGTGCTGGGGAAATACTTTGGGGGGGTACTAACAGTGGAGTCGGATGATGCAGTGCCTACTATTCCCATCAAACAGGCACCGGCACTAGAACTAATAGAGTTTTCCCATGCTAGAATAAGAAGGGCTATAGAAAAAATGAGCAGAAGTAAGTCACCGGGACCAGATGGGATACACCCAAGAATCATAAAGGAAGGAGGTGAGATGTTAGTAGAGCCATTGAAAATGTTATTTGAGGTATCTTTTAATACAGGACAAATCCCGATGGACTGGAGAGAGGCGAACATAACAGCTATATTTAAGAAGGGAAAGAGAAATGACCCAGGGAATTATAGACCAGTCAGTTTGACAAGTGTTGTGTGTAAACTAATGGAAACGGTAATTAGAGAAGGAATAATGGAGCATATGAAATCAAACCAACTTTTCAGTGGGAGACAGTTCGGATTCTTGCCGGGGAGGTCGACGGTACTACAGCTAATTAAGGTGGTAGATGATTGGATGCAAATTCTAGAAGATGGTGATGTAATAGACGTGGTATATTGCGATTTTATGAAGGCCTTCGATAAGGTCCCACATAAAAGGTTAATATAGAAAGTTAGAAGCTATAATATAGGGGAGAAATGTGTGAAATGGAAATTGAAAGATCGGAGACAGAGGGTACTGGTGAATGGAATAGGCTCGGGGTGGAGGTAAATTACAAGTGGGGTACCTCAGGGATCTGTGTTGGGACCACTGCTGTTCGTTATATTTATCAACGACTTACCTGAAGTTATAACTAATGGAAGTGAGGTATACCTGTATGCGGATGACACTAAGCTGTATAGAAGAGTGAGGAGTAAGGAAGATGTGGGTTTGCTTCAAGGAGATGTGGAGGGCATGAAGGGATGGTCTGAGCATTGGTTAATGCCTTTTCATCCAAAAAAATGCAAGTACATGCAGATTGGGACAAGCAAGATAGACAAGGTAGGATACAGTATGTATGAAGCGATGGAGGAAGTGAATGCAGAAAAGGATATAGGAGTAGTGCTAGACAATAAGTTAAATTTCTCAGAACATTTAGCGGAAAAGATAAACAAAGCCAATAGAATTGTAGGGCTGATAAGGAGGACATTTGTGTCACTTGACGAAGAAATCTTCAGGAATCTCTATACAGCGCTGGTTAGGCCGCACCTGGAATATGCGAACCAGGTGTGGGCTCCATATATGGTAAAGGATATAGAAGCAGTGGAGAAAGTGCAGAGGAGAGCTAGCAAGCTGGTACCAACGTTGAAGAACGCGGGCTATGAGCATAGGTTGAGGACACTGGGGCTTCCGACACTGGCATATAGGAGAAAGAGAGGGGATATGATAGAGACTTTTAAGATAGTGTCAGGAAAGTACGATGAGGATGTGTGTGAAGGTATCTTCTTGATGCGGGAGGGAACAAGAACGAGAGGACACTCTAAGAAAATTTACAAAGAAAGAAATAGGCTTGAGAAGGCAAAGAACTCATTTTGTGATAGAGTGGTAAATGAGTGGAACGCACTGCCCCAGTATGTAGTCGATTCCGAATCAATAAGGGAGTTTGAAAGTAATCTTGATAAAGCATGGGGAAGACAAGATTTGAAGTTTGATTATAAAACAAAAATACAGAATAGTAAAAATGTTGCGTCTGCTACCGCCGCCGCCAACACCGTGAATGACCGCAGCAGTGCAAGTACTGGTACTGAGCTGGATACACAGGCCTAGTTTGCCTTTTTCCAGAGGATCTACTGTAAGAAACTGTAAGATACGTTGCGTGAAGATAAATCCCGAGCCTCGCGGCTAGTCGAAATATCTTTTCCAACAACCCTTGTACCACTAAGCTTGTGATCTCACTGACCCTTGCTTTTGAATGCATGTCACTGCAGTCAAATTGTCCATTCTGAAGGCTAGGAACTTTTCCGCCTGGCTCATGCCGTTCTCCTGTAAAAAGAATAGTGGGACTAGCAACTCCTTGGCATTGATATGAAGATGATTTAATGTTGACCATAGACCCTGACCCTGATGGCCTAAGTTTGATTGGTAACCCCATCCCAGGGTTCCTGACGCGTCTGTATCTACCCAAACCGTCGGGGGTGGAGCTGTCCAAGTCAAGGAGGAGTGAATAACTTCTGGCTTCGCCCAAGCCGCCAGGAGGTTGTGGATTAAAGTTGGAATTGTCCTCAGTGTTTCCGCCGGTTAAAGTGGAAAACACCTGTTTCCTTCCAAGATAATTCTTTTGACCTTCAGACGACCTAACGGTACCGTCAGTTGTATCCAATTGAGTGAGCCTACCAGAGATTCCCAGATCTTTCTCATTGTCGTCCGGGAGTGCAGACATCGGAAGAGTTTCCTGCGAAATCTCTGACGATTGTCTACACTCTGACTCAGAGTTAGTAACTCGGTATCCCAGATAAGGCCGACCCATTGGATTTGTTTGGTGGGAATGAGAGATGACTTTGCTAAGTTTACCCTGAACCCTAAGGTCTCTACATGGTATAATACTAGTTGAACATGGTGAAGGCACATTATCTTGGATTGGGCTACCACTAGCCAATCGTCTAGGTACCATAAAATCATGATTCCCTGTTTGAGCAATGGTAGCAATGCCTGTCGAACTAATTTTGTGAAAACTCTGGGTGCTAGATTTAATCCAAAGGGCATTCTTTGGAAGACAAACGTTTGATCACCGTTGCGTAAGGCTAGGAACCTCTGAAAACGTTTGTTTATGGGGACATGCCAATAGGCGTCTTTTAGATCTATGGAGCACATCCAGCCCTGCGGCGGGAGTGACAACCTGATCTGATTCACTGTCAGCATCCTGAATGACTGATTGTGAATGTGGGTGTTGAGATATGAGAGGTCGATCACCGGCCTCATCTGAACACTGTCCCTCTTTGGCACCAAAAACAACCGGGATATGAACACTGGAATTGACGTAGGACTGGGGATTATGATCTGCTTTTGTGCCATCTCTTTGATAATGGATCCCACCTCTAATGAAACTCGATTGAATTCTGTGGGAAAACGTAAACGGGGTCGCCGGGACCACTGCCACGAGAGACCTTTGCGGACCACTGTCCTTGCCCATGTTCGCCGGGGCCATGCCTGGAAATGATCTCGGAAGTTGCCAGTCACATGACTGGTCTTGTCCGGCAGTGCTGCTCTCGGATCCGTCTTGCCTTGCCTTCGCACTGGGAGTGAGAGAGCCCTGTGGTGTGTCTCAGTTTTTGGAGGATGGATGTGACTCTGACTTTAGCATGGGGGGATGAGAGGTCTTGCTACCATCGCTACTGGGTTTACCCCTGTATTGGCCCCGAAAGCCCCTCCCTCTACCTCTGAAGTTACCGCACCCTCTGGACACTCCGGTATGAGCAGGGGTTGAGAAAGTCTTGGCTGACTGCTTGAACTGTGACTGACCACGAAAGGAACTTTAAGTTCTGAAATTTTGTTTAGCTGCCTGCTCACCCTTGGGTTTAGAAGTGGTGGCAGGTTGTTGGTCTAGGAGAAAACTTACTGTCCTCCATGCTTCAGTAGAGAGTAACGTAGCTGTAAAAATATTGGATAGGAGCAACCTTCTACCGATCTCCGCCGGAAGTTTCTTCACCAAATACACTCTTATATCCTGGCGCACCAGTACAGCCTCAAAGATAGCTGTCCGGACATCGCCGAAAAATTGAATTGAGTTTTAGAGGAGAAGACGTCTGGTCAGAGAAAGGGCCTTCTGAGTTCCGGCATCCGTAACCGACTCACTCGTTCTAACCAGAGAGGCTGCAAGTTGTTGGCTGAGTAGGTGTTGAGACACCAGCCTCCAGGCTTTCTGTCTTAACTTATAATCTTTGTCAATCTGAGCCTGTGTGGGGGGACAAAAAAGTTCAGGTAACTCGCACAAAGATAATTTTGGGGCCCCCATGAAATCAAACATATGTTGGGGAATCCCTTCCACCTTGCCCTACTGGCATAGAAAACCAATGATTGTCTTCTGCTGGAATTTGGTGATTACTTTTGTTGGTGATGGTGCTGGCAAACAGCTGGGCCTCATGTCCCCAAGCAACCCAGTGCCCATACTCCCCTCCCTTAATCTGAACTAATGAGGTCCCCTGAGAGTCCCTGAAAGGAATGGATTTTAGTTCTGGGGTCAAACCCTGCAACACAATCATTCAACCCATCAGTTTTAGTCCAGTCCGAAAACAGTTTTCCGGCGGAAGTAGGAGGCAAGGCGGGGGTTGATGAGTACACAAAAACATCAGGATTGAAAAATTGTGGGAAGGCCTTAATAACAACATCAAGTTTACAAGGACCCCAATGGAAATACGCCTAACGGCCTTATTGGGCTATCCTTAGTTGGAATTATTCAAGGCTGGTACATGTCATATTTGTAACAAACTATGTGGTACCAACTCTGTAAATTGCTGACTGAATAAATATTATTATTATTATTATTATTAAGTACCTCTCCCGAATGTTTCTTGGCCCTTAATTTCTTCTTTTCACTTCCCTCTATAACCCAGTGCTCCGGGATAGGTACTTCACCTGTAACCAGGGCGTGTGCGAGGTCTGGGCGTAGTGGGGTAAGTACTGACCAAGAAGTATCCGGTCCATGCAAGAGTGGCATAGGGCCCTTTTTGCTGGGGATGGACTTGCCTAGTGGGGGAGCTAACAAATCCGAAAACAATTTCATGTTAGGTTGCAAGAGAGCAGAGGTGCCTGGAATCGGAACCATGGGGCTGACAGTGGGGGCAGGGGGAGGAGAAGTTACGGTAACTTGAGGATGCACCACTAATTGCCCAAGAGGTCGCACCGCCGGGGTTATAGGTGTTGTGGTAGCAGTCTGTCTCTCACTCTTAATCTGTCTCATGAAATCACACAACTCTTGCAACAGGTCCTATGCTACAACAACCTCACCATCTTGATCAGACTGGGGTGCGGACTGTGACATCTCTGAGCCCTGCGTCCCAGATAGTTGAGAGACTGGTCTTTGGCTAGACTCCATTTCCTCAGTATATCCCCCCTGTTGGTATATCTCTATAAGTGATCCCGTTGACCGGGTTGATGGGGCTGGTTGAGTTTCTCACCGAGACTCATCAACCTGGGCATCGGTTTCATATGTATCTGTTTGTGATTGATAGGAATCCTCGGGACCAGGCAGATTAATTAAATTTAATTCTAGGATCTCAGGCATGGGGGATTCCTGAACAGGTGTAGGCTATGCCGGTCTGGGCAGCTCTCATGTCTCCGCCGGTAAGAAACTACACTGCCACTTCTTTCTTTCCCTAACACAGGTAAAATGACAGGTTCCGGTGTAGGTTTATGGGGAATAGTAAATTGGGGGAATAGCCTGAGACCGCACTAGATGTGTCTCTTGATGTCTCTCTTTTCGCTGAGGATTTCTGTCTTGATTTTGACGGGTCCTTAGCTGTCTTCCTACTTGATGAGGAGGACGTCTTATGCCGGCTCGACTTTGATTTGTCCCCGGCGGCTAATGCGGAGTCAAAGTTCGAGCGGGACCTCTTAGCCTCTTGGTCATCTGACGGGGGCTTGGTTTGTGGCAAGGGCGACCTTGACCTATCTCGCCGGCTGGTTGAAGCTCGTTTCTCCGGCCTCTGAAGTGAGACAAAATGTAACGAGTATTAAGGTCATGTGATAATCCGTTCCTTAGGCTAAAGTAAGCCTACTCAGGAACATTTCATATTTTTTAGGTTAAACACTATGGATGCAATAGGGTTTCCAATATACTCAATAATCTCAGGGATTAGATTTAGAGTAAGAGTACAAATATTTTGGTAATACAGTACCTGAGGCCATGAATACTGTATGTAGGCCTACATATAAACAAATTTGGGCAATAATGAATGTTTCATTTACCCTGGGATATATAAGCTAAATGAATAGTTATTCTTGTGTTACACCAACTGTTCTATTAAACTTAAAGGTGCTAACACCACAGGCTTCCTTTAAGAAACGCCGCCTGTAACCCTCTTTTATATTTTCTTTGATATTAAACTGACCTGATTAGTACATGTTTACTTGGACCTTACCTGGTTTATTAGTGGTATGCGATGTTTATGATGAATGTCCCCCCTCCAGTCTTGAGAATTCAGGCGCATCGTCAATGATGAAGGGGCCACTAATAAATTATAGCTTTGAGTCCCGAAGGGAAGAAGGAAAACCTTACTGTCTTCGTGGTGCGATGCATAAGGTGTTGATTTTCGGTGTGAGCGTCCTGGGTTCGAATCCACGGACTGCCACATGTGTTTGTAAATTTCATTAATCGGTTTTAGGAGTATAGTTGGTTGTTGGAAGGAACATAATAATTTAGTAGTGGCCCCGGAATCATTGATGATTTTGGCCCTCCCTTCCATCCCCTTCCCATTCATCTGCTACATTTTTGAGAGTCTCGATATGTCAGATTAAGAGTGAGCACTCGCTGTGAACAAGATGGCGAGCTGTACCCAAAAGCAGACGCATCGAAAGCGCAAAGCTAGGTCAAGTTTAATTTTAAATTTTATTCTTTATTTATTTTACTAGTTTTTCTAGTAGTGGTACCCACATCATAAGGACGAGTCCGTGAGTGGTTATTAAGAGCGTTTCGCTCACGATGTAAGGCAATCGTATTTTGAGTTCTCCCCGGGCGGGAAGTTTGAACAGCAAGCTAGATTTCAAAGATTGGCCATTACCTACGTAAGGCGCATCGTCAATGATTCCGGGGCCACTACTAAATATTAGGTTTTCCTTCTTCCCTTCGGGACTCAAACCTATATTGTAGGCACCAATCGATCAGGGCTAGACTCAGGTGAGGTTATAGGCATGTAATAAAGAGTCGCTGGAACTCCTGTTTCATTTGCTTGGCCTCTCTTACTGATTTTCTTTGTGCCTCATTAACACTGAGAGCAATCCAGCTAGCTCTCACAAACACCTCCTCCTCCTATCCACTTCACTACACTAAACATGCACACTACACTTCATTCCTCCACACCAAAATTAATGAATCACCAAATGATGAATTTTAGCCCAGCCTCGGAGTCCCCAAGGGGAGGGGGACCATAAATGCCCTCTCACCAGCCCGACCTTCCCCTGACGACCCCACAAAATTACCTGGACCTCGGCCTGTTACTCTTTCTATTAATTTCTGCAACATTCGCGGACTTTCCTCTAATTTTCACTCTGTTGAACACCATCTCTCCTCCTACAAACCTGATCTTCTTTTCCTCACCGAAACTCAGGTGTCTGATGCAACATCCAGCAGCCCCTTCTCTGTATCCGCCTACTTTCTCTATCCTAGTTTCAAAGCCAAAGGCGGATGTTGTGCATATGTGCATATGTGCACAACAAACTCACTTGCTCTCGTGTTCCCGATTTCGACTCCTCTGAATTCTCAACTTTATGGCTCAAACTTTCCTGTCATTCTCTTACTAAATATTTCTGTGCTGTCTATCTTTCCCCTAACTCTACCAACTTTCCCAAATTCTTTGACTATTTAAACTCTACAGTGTAACACATTCTACCCATTTCTCCTTTCTCAGAAATCTCCATCTTAGGAGATTTCAACGTTCACCACCACCAATGGCTGAAGCGTTGCCCCTAGGATTTATACTCCAAGCCAGCCAGCCCCGCACTCTCTTCATCAGCCCTCCAACACGCCCTGCCCCCTGAAGCGCTGCCCCGAGGATTTATACACCAATCCAGCCAGCCCCGCACTCTCTTCAGCAGCCCTCCAAACATTCCCTAAGTTCTGTGTGTCTTTTCGTTGTGTTATTGTTGTCAAGGTAAATTAAGATATGTGAACCGTGTTGTGCTAATTATCTCTGAGATCTGTGCCCAAGATCTTTAATTGCGTATCAGTGTTAATCATTCTGAAATTTACTTTCTCCCTGTGTTAAAACTGTGTCTAAGTCTTAAACCTGTGATAGGGATTCAATTCATATCAAACGTCTTACGCATACGTTACCTAGTTGTGTTCAGTTATTCCTTTGGCCACACGCTCGCAGATCTTTCTATATGTGTATTCTGTTATGTATTTTGTGAGTTGAGGTCGACGTGTATTTCGTGATCTGATTTCCCTTTATAATTGATTCTACCTAGAACCTACGCCCAATTTTATAACAAATTTACTCGCACATACTTAATCTCTAGCCCTCCGAATTATCCCAGTAAAAAGCTATCTCCCCCTGTTACTTGATTACGTTCGATTATATAATCGCCTTTGTAATTATTTTATGAATTCATATTGACGTTCATTTGATTACCGATGTAAGTAATTCTGATTCTTCGTGCTTAGGAATTCCTGCATTGCATAGATTCTGTTGCTTAATTTCACATCACTTACCATACACCAATTATTCTAGTGTATGTTTTTTGCAAGACTCTGTTAATTCATTCAGATCTCTTAAGAATACTGATATTAGTATTTCTTTAGCATAACTTCGTCGTATGCGCCCTCTTTCCTTTGTTTAATTAATACCTTATTAATTATCTTTGGACGCTAGTAATCCTAAGCGTTCCCAGAGCATTTGTTGACTAACTTCATTTAGTTACTTATATTCTATTCTCTTGTGTAAGTAATTAGAGTTATTCTTTCATTCATTCATAATTATACGCCCTTTTTATATCTGAATTCCTCGGCTCGTTTCATTATTTCTTACAAACGATCATAGACGTGAATATAAGATATTCATTGGACATTAATTATTCTTCCAAGCTAATCTTGTGTACCTTAAATTAAAACATAGTTTTCCACCACTTTCAGAGTTATATTATTGATACTACTCTCCTAATTGCATTAGTTTAGAATTTAATTTCCCAGTATCGCAGTATAGTATATGACCCTCTCTCATTGTTTTAGTAGGAGGGCCACTTGAGTCTACCGCGACCAACCTGTAATACGACCCTCAGCCGTGTGACTCGCCTAGTCAACCTGGGCAATTATTTGGTTCTCAATTCCCCCCATGGCTCTCAGCTTGAGATTTTAATTGTTTCTTTATTTGTCACTCAGTCACGTAAGACACTCGACTCATTTCGATTGTTATTATTGATGGTGATTATTATTATGTTCATATTTTACGTTTGTTGCCAATTGATTAACTGAGTTTCTTAACCACATTTGTCTCTGATTTATTCTCAGTATATAATATACCATTTATTCTGTGTGTGTTATTCTTGATATTATTTCAGATCAGAAGTCATCCCTGACTACGAATCTATATTCGAGAGTTGGGAATATAAATGATTATGTTGAGACGATCTATGACTCCTCAAGATAGACGTTATCTGAATTAATATACCATTTACATGTCTATCTGTGTTGTCATTGAGTTCTGCATGATCCTTATCGTGTAAATGCAATAGAATGTGACTCTTTTGTGATCTCGTATGTCTCTGTGACGTCACGAACGCTCCTACAGCACGACGTAGGACGAGTAGATCGTATATTATGGGATTGTAAATAAGTTAAGTTATAAAAGGCCTAATATGCTATTGAGCAATATTGCCATGGTCTTATGTAGTATATATGAATTTATCGTATATATTAATATGATTTATCGTATAGAGCAACCTAGATGCGGTACGATAATTTGGGCTCCTGGCGTTTTGCCGAGGCAGCAAGGTGTGCTTTCGAGGAACACAAGAGCCTTCACGAACACCAACCATGCAGTTAACATCTAATTTTCTGCCCTCAGTTGATCGTGCTTTTGTGCCTCTAATCACAATACACATACAGCAATACACACAGATACACCATCACGACGCTCTCATCGACACCATGACTGACTGACAGATAAGCATAATAATCATGTCCATTCCCATGTAATCATTTATTCTTTCTTTAACTTGACTCGAGTCTCGGGACCGAAGTCTCGTTCCCCATTGTCCACCGCCATATTGGGTAAAACGTTCTCCCTTGCCTCATTGCCACGTGGAACTATTGGTGAGTTAATTCCTGGCTAATATTAACCTATAGCTATATTTACGTGGTAACACCATCTTGAGAAAATTCCACATGTGTAATTGGGAAACTAAAGTCACTTTGTTCCGGACATATTGTTCCTCTATGTACACGGCCCATTTGTGGTGGAAGTATAAGAGAGCCACCATAAATGGTCTGTGTACATCCTATCATAATATACTCAAGATGTTCATTGGTCTCTCTAAATATGAAAGCACTAGTATGGTGTGCACACTGTTGGATGTGCAGTGCTGTCGGGCTGTCATCAGGAGACTGGTGTACAGCTTTTCGCAGCGACTGCAATCCTCCAGTAACACGCTGATTGTAGCTCTTTGGTCTAGTGATCATATCTATGAATCCCGTATTATATCTCACTGGCAGAAGCTGCTGCACACATAGTATGTAATGTAATATATAGGTGAACTATGAGCAATGATCTGTGCAATAGGTGTTAACCAACATTGAGCAATAGCCTTAGTTAGCCTATCTGTGTTATATTGTGACAAAATGTGATATGTGCTCTATTCTGTAAATAGGCCTACTGTATATTTTATTTTATTGTTTCTTTATTAATATATCTTTGTGTATAATTATTATCTGTGCTCTGACGAGAAGTGTATGTGATATGGACCATTAGGTCGTACTGTATTTATACTGTATCTATCTTATGTGTCTGGAATAAAGAATTATTATTATTATTATTATATTATTAACCCTTATAACCTTACCCTATATATAAATTTATTATGTGAGACCTTTGGATATAAATTAGCTTGTTTCAGATTGAATTCAATTTAGATATGGAGTAGTATTCATTTAGATTTATTTATTTGATTCATTATAGCTTAGTAATATTTAACTTCCATTGATAGTTTACCACATTTGTGCCCAGACCCGGGAATTAGCTACCAGTAAGGGATTTTAAGGCAATTAACAAGGGGACATATAACAGGATGCAGGAACAACTCTATGATAATCTGGTAGGACTAGCCAAGCGATGGTTAGAGCCGGAATGCAGGGTCACATCATTGCACCTGCCCAAGTTCTGCATCCCACCCATCATCTTTCCCCAATAATTTTCTTTTCCGTTTCAGACTTCCTGTGACATAATTATGACCTGACCTAAAAAAAAATCTTGTTCAATATGATCCATTATTAGGTATTGCTATTTAGTGTACTATCTTTTCTCCATAACATAGAAGTCCACCGGTCGGCGTCTCTTAACTAGACTATTATTTGGCCGTTGTTTTTGTAACTTAACATTTAGATACATAGCCTATAGGCTCACATGCAAAATGAATAAAGACAATAAAGAGACACCGTCTAGTGGGGTGCTGATCAAAGCCCCTAAAAATCAAAGGGCGGGACTTCGGGGAGTATTAAATAGGCTAATTGTGGACGTCAACACTTTCATCACTACTGCTGAACTAGAGGAATTGGAGGCTAGATTAGAAAACGTCCAGGCTACCCACGGTCGTATTACGGCTCTGAGTGAGGTGATTGTGGCTGACATGACAGAGGAGGAAGAGATAGTTACAGAGTGTGATAATCGTGCCCTCTATGACGAACCTGTCTTTAGAGCGAAGTACCTATTACAGCGTGCTGTCGCGAGTAAGAAGGGAGGCGATAATGAGGCCCATAGAAGGGCTGACCCAAAATATACTGTACACCTCCCAAAGCTCAATCTTCCTACATTTGGGGGCAAGTTAACTGAGTGGTTAGCTTTTTGGGACGTATTTCGATCTACGGTTCATGAGTCCTCTTTGGATAATGTCCGCAAATTTCACTATCTGAAGGGACAAATGGAAGGAGAGGCCTTACATTTAATAGAGGGTTTTGCAGTAGTGGGTGGTAGTTATCTTGAAGCGGTACACTTATTAGAGTCCACATACGGGGATAGAGAGCAGTTGAAGATGGCCCATGTCGTTGCCTTGTTGGGGCTCGCAGAACCACAGTATAAGGTTGATGAGTTGACAAACTTCAGGGCAAATATGGAGTGCCATACTCGATCGCTAGACACCCTAGGGCTTACCACGCAGGAAATGACAGTCATTATCTTGCGTCAGAAGCTTCCTATGGCAATACTTGATAAGGTAAGATCATTTGAGCTGGGGGAATTCAAAACTCAGTTCAGTAAGGAGATCAATAATCTACAGTTGAACAAAGGGAGAATGTATGTGTCGGGAGGGAGTGAGAATGTGGAGAAGAGGGGAACAGTAAGCATGACAGTGGGGACTAAAGAAAAGAAAGAGGGTGCATATAAGAAACCTGCTCAGATTCTATGTAAGCTATGTAACAACAAACATAAATGGAGTTTCTGCGTAAAATACCCAACAAATGAGACAAAACTAGCACAGGCGAAAAGATTGAAGCTATGTGTGGGTTGTCTAAGTAAGGAACATGGTAAGCAGGGACAATGTACTGCTACATATTTAAGGCCCTGTCGCCACTGCAAAGGACATCACTTTGATAAGTTGTGTCCTACAGCAGATAAAGTCAAAGACGTCAAAACAGAGGGTACTACAACTGTGGCACTAGGTAGCACGCAAGACACCACTATATTGCCCACAATACAGATTCCCATGGAAGGTAATGACAGTAACAAAGTTTGTCGGGTACTT
This sequence comes from Paralithodes platypus, assembly GCA_032716605.1. Classification (NCBI taxonomy): domain Eukaryota; kingdom Metazoa; phylum Arthropoda; class Malacostraca; order Decapoda; family Lithodidae; genus Paralithodes; species Paralithodes platypus. The sequence continues at coordinate 45,066,991 of CM064566.1, forward strand.
CTAGATCAGGGGTCTCAACGTTCCTTTATAAAGAGGTCCGTACTGGTGGGACTGAAGCACCGAATCGTAGGGGCTGAGACTCTTCGATTACAGGGCTTCACAGGGGTTACTGATAAGCAAGACTACGAGATAGCGGAGATTTCATATTTCTACCGTAAAAACCGGTACTTTATGACTTGTATCGTAGTAGACACCCTACCAGAATATGTATCTGTAGGAGTGAAGAAGGTGGAACACGCATTACGTAGCAAAGGGGTTAACTTGTCAGATCCCATGGGAAATCAGAGTGAGGTGCATGTTCTACTTGGTGTGGATCATTATTATGAAGTAGTATACCCTGGATTTAAAAAGATGTGTGGTGTAATTTTAATCCCCACTAAATTTGGATATTGCATGAGCGGAAAGGTGCATACTACACAGTCAAAGGTCCTGGTCGACACGGTCTCGATATATAGAGTCAATGTAACCGTGAGTTGGGAAGGGAGGATTCCCAACCTAGTGACCCTAAGATGGCTGCCGAGTTCGACCTGGAACGACTGTGGAGATTGGATCACATAGGCATTAATCCTATGGAGACTGATTATGACTCGGAAGTTGCGCTACAAAGGTTAGACGAGTCTGTGTGCTACTGTGCCTCAGACAAGCAATATAAAGTTAGTTTACCCTGGAAGAACAGTGAGATAAGCCTGCCTACCAACTATGGTTTGGCATTAGGTCGCTTGCGCGCATTGCAGCGGAAATTGTCTAACGAACCGAGCACGCGCCAGGCGTATGACGATGTATTTCGGAGTTATGAAGATAGGGGCTTTATTGAGAGAGTCGATGTCGAGGAACCGTTTAAGAAGGGTAGGGTTCACTATCTGGCCCATCATGGGGTAAGGAAAGACAGCGTCACCACACCAATACGGGTGGTGTATGACTGCTCTGCCCACCAAGGTCAACAACCCAGTCTAAATGACTGCCTGTTGACAGGTCCGTCCATGGTGTCGGACCTGTCCCAACATCTATTGCGGTTTAGGCTGGGGAAGTATGCCTATACCAGTGACATCGAGAAAGCATTCTTGATGGTCAAGCTAAAGGAGGAAGATAGAGATGTTACCCGCTTTCTTTGGTTCAGCGACATTAGCGACTCTGAAAGTCCAATCATAATATACCGTTTTCGGGTTGTACTCTTTGGGGCCACGTGCTCGCAGTTTTTGTTAAATGCCACAATCAGAAAGCATCTAGCTGACACTCATGAGGACACAATTAAACTATCTCCCGGATTATATATTGACAATTTGCAGGGTTCTAGCGATAGTCAAGATGATTTGTTATATGCATACTGGCAAGCACGCAGATTGTTTGCGGATGCACATCTATTTCTCCGCGAGTGGGTTACTAATAGTGAAGATCTACAGAGTTTAATACAGGTGGACGGTACGGCATCTCTTAACCCGTCGAGCCCCAGCTAGTTATTAATAAATGTACCACCAGAACCCAGCCGGTTTTGAAAATAGTTTTTTTCCAGAAACAATAGCGAATGGGTTAGGAATGAAGGAAAAAAATGGTCCTACAGAGCCCCCGAAAACGGATTTTACAAGAGTAAAAAATTGAAGGCAATATCCCAAAAAAAACATGTTTTTGCGTGCTCACGCGCACGCGGTTGGACTTTGAGAGTTTTCAACCATCAGCATGGGTGCGTGGGATACTTACACAGTTTCCATACAAATCTGAGCCCTCTAGGTAGAGCCACTCTGAGCCTTACGACTGAGCTAAAAGGGTGACTCGTCAGGCGAGTCGCTGGGCTTTGGCGTTACATACATAGGTGACTCGTCAGACACGTCGCTGGGGCTGGCCGGGTTAACCAGGAAAAGACCAGAAATTTGGGGATGATCTGGCAACCTAAACATGACATACTAACTTTTCAAACAAGGTCTTTTGCTCAGCAGACAGGAGCGCACACCAAAAGAAGTCTGTTGAGCAAAGTTGCGCAATTTTTTGATCCTTTGGGTCTAGCATTACCTGTTACCATAAGAGCTAGGATTCTAATGCAGGAAGTTTGGAGACGTAAATTAGGATGGGATGACAGTTTGCCCGAGGACCTGAATGACCAAGGGACATTGTTGTTGAATGAATATGCCATCCTATGTACTAAACCTATACCTCGTAAAGTGGCGGCGTTCGGTGACGTTACGTTACACACGTTTTGCGATGCTAGCGCCACGGCATACGGGGTAGCCAATGCCATATATGTCGTTACTTCATTTGAGGCACATTTAGTTACAGCCCGGGCCAAGGTAGCCCCAGTTAAAAAGGTAACTATCCCTAAAATGGAATTGACTGCCATGCTGCTATTAGCACGTCTGGTGCAACATGTACGCGCAGCATACGAGAGCGAATTAAATATTGAAATCGTTCACGTATGGTGCGATAGTCAGGTCGCACTCAACTGGATACATAGCAAGAAGTCTCTGCCAGTTTATGTGCGGAATAGGGTAGATGAGATTAGAGCCCTTTTGCCAGACGTTGCTTATCATTATGTAAATACAAAAGAAAACCCTAGTGATCTCATAACTAGGGGTATAACGGCTAGCCAGTTAATGAAGTCCGAATTGTGGGGGCATGGTCCAAAGTGGCTGCTCCATGAAAGTGAATGGACGATATGGCATGCTGTTGGTGAGGGACTTCTGCCACTGGAAACAGTGGCAGTTACAGCCCAACCAAAAGAGCCACCGGGTCCAATCATAGAGTGGGCAAGATTCGGTGACTATAATAAACTAGTCAGAGTTGTAGCTTGGGTATTGCGATATGTACCCAATCTCAAGCTTAAAGTAACGGGCCAACTCTGCAACAGGGGTCACAACATTGATGCTCGTGAATTTAAAGCAGCTGAAGTAACTTTGATCAAATGGGTTCAAGTAGAAACCTTTTCCAATGAATTAGAATCCTTGAAAAGCACGAATAAGACATTAATGCCTAATATAGTGCGTCAACTAAGGTTGCACCTAGACAATGGCCTCATCAGGTGTGAGGGTCGCTTGAAGTGGTCGGGTGTACCAGACGGCACAAACCGCCCTATACTTATGCCAACGAGACATCATGTTACTGATCTATTGATCATACGTGCACATAGGGAAGTAAAACACTACGGGGTATGTCATATTATGTCAAATTTGCGTCTCACATGGTGGATACCCAGAGTTCGACAAGTAGCTCGACGTGTAGTAAGAAAGTGTGTAATATGCCAGAGACTAAAGGGTAGACCATATGCAACTGGACCAGCTCCACCTCTACCTGGGTGCCGTGTAGAGCACGTAGAACCTTTCCAAGCGGTAGGATTAGATTACACAGGGGCATTGAAGACGAGGGAGAGTGAGAAGGTTTGTATATTATTGTTTACCTGTGCAACATCTCGAACGGTACACCTAGAACTATGTGATAATATGTCTAGCGAAGAATTTATGCTGGCGTTCAGACGGTTTTGTGCCCGTCGTTCATTCCCTCAACTCATTCTTAGCGACAATGCTCCCACTTATGTCCAAGCATCAAAATATCTAAAGGATATAAGTAGTGATCCTACTATCATCACTTTTTTGGGAGAGAAGAAGTGCGAATGGAGGTTCATTCCAGTTAAGGCACCTTGGTTTGGTGGAATGTGGGAACGGTGTGTTGGCATAGTAAAGTCGGGACTCAGAGCGGTTGTAGGACGTGCTCTATTAAAGAGTGAGTTGACGACAGTCCTCACAGAGATAGAGGCAGTCGTGAATGATCGTCCGCTTACATATGTGTACACCGACCTGCAAGAACCACTAACTACCATTAACGCCTGCTCACTTGCTATATGGGAAACCATTGACTGTGTTTCCATCTGATTTCCAATCCATAGTAGAGTTAGAGGATCCCTCGTTGTACTCTGAGGTAGCGGTGTCTAAGAGATACCAGTATATATCCAGGATAATCGAGGATTTTAGGAAACGATGGATTGGTGAATATCTGCTAGCGTTGAGGGAAAGGAGTGTTACTGCCTCTGGTCGACCAACGGCACCTACAGTTGGTGAAGTTGTTTTAATTAAAGAAGATAGTCCTCGTTTATACTGGAAATTGGGCCGCGTATTGGAGGTATACAAGGGGGCAGACTCTGTAGAGCGGGTGGCGCTATTGAAGACAGCCACTGGAACTACTGTTCGTCCTATCGCACGTTTGTACGCTTTGGAGCTCGATTCCGCATTGAAATCTGATGCTCCACCTGTTATTGCTGGGTCCGAGGATTCTCAAAGGAACGACTCACCTCTTACTGATGGTGATCATTCTCGGACCGGGACGCGTCCCAGACACGCTGCTGCTGGCGCCGTCGACTTGTGGCGTCAGAAGATAGCCACTGGGCAACTTTAGGTTTAGGTGGGGTTCAGGTCTTTTTTTGTGGGGGGAGTGTATCGTGTAAATGCGATAGAATGTGACTCTTTTGTGATCTCGTATGTCTCTGTGACGTCACGATCGCTCCTACAGCACGACGTAGGACGAGTAGATCGTATATTATGGGATTGTAAATAAGTTAATTAAGTTATAAAAGGCCTAATATGCTATTAAGCAATATTGCCATGGTCTTATGTAGTATATATGAATTTGTCGTATATATTAATATGATTTATCGTATAGAGCAACCTAGATGCGGTACGATAATTTTGGCTCCTGGCGTTTTGCCGAGGCAGCAAGGTGTGCTTTCGAAGAACACAAGAGCCTTCACGAACACCAACCAGTTAACATCTAATTTTCCGCCCTCAGTTGATCGTGCTTTTGTGCCTCTAATCACAATACACATACAGCAATACACACAGATACACCATCACGACGCTCTCATCGACACCATGACTGACTGACAGATAAGCATAATAATCATGTCCATTCCCATGTAATCATTTATTCTTTCTTTAACTTGACTCGAGTCTCGGGACCGAAGTCTCGTTCCCCATTGTCCACCGCCATATTGGGTAAAACGTTCTCCCTTGCCTCATTGCCACGTGGAACTATTGGTGAGTTAATTCCTGGCTAATATTAACCCTTATAACCTTACCCTATATATATAAATTTATTATGTGAGACCTTTGGATATAAATTAGCTTGTTTCAGATTGAATTCAATTTAGATATGGAGTAGTATTCATTTAGATTGATTTATTTGATTCATTATAGCTTAGTAATATTTAACTTCCATTGATAGTTTACCACAATCCTGATTGAATACCTATCTTGTGTTAGTAAGACTGTGTTCGGTGTGACCCTGTCGGGCTATAATAAGGTCTATAAGTCCATAATTGGATTTTTGTAGAGACTATATCACGAGTTGTAAATATTACAACCCGTCATAACAAGGAGAAAGCATTCTTATCCATTATAACTTCCTCCCGCCAGGGAGATTGCAGAATCCTCCTAGGTGTCCCCCACGCGAACCTGGTGTGAAAGAATTTCAAGAATCAATGCTCATAAGGACATGCTAGGCTGGCAAAGCTAAAAATAGCAATAAATCTCCACATTAAAAGAGAAAGAAGAATTGAATAGCACTATACAATCTTAGTTCCCCTTACGTTAAGTACATTCACCAAAAATGTTAGTGAGTAGGTAGTAGTCCCATGTTCTACTTAAATGATATAACTTCTTACCCAAGTGACCAACACTGACCTCATCCCATCTTGTGATGCAAGAACTAACCCCGGCGACCAGCGCTACTATGGATATTAAATCTTACCCCCGGCGGACCAGTCGCACAAAAATTAAAGCAAAACAGTTTAACTGAAAGCTACAAGATCGGAATGGGTGAGTTCGTTTCTCGGCTCAGCCGTTAATATCCCGGTGGACGTGACTCCCCACGATGCACCCCCAGGATAAATGTCCGAATGTACCAAGCAATGAATGTTTTTATCTGTTAAGTTATTTGCGGCGGAGATTACTTTGTGATAATATTATTTTTATTAATCTCACCACCACACCCCCAATGAAATTAATTAAAGTATATATGATCTACCGGGATTCGAACCCGGGTTATCACACACATATTTTTGCCACCTTAACCATTACACCACCAGGACGGTTAAAGGTTTATGCACACGCCTACGACTTATTATCCATTCTCGAATACTGGATATTAATCTAATCATGTTCATATTCCCAACCGCACTATGGTAGCCTACTGTTTAAGTGAGAGGAAAGAATATTCATGGGGCACAGATCATATAGACCGGCCTCTCGAAGAAATATCCCTAAACCTACTAATAATATTATTTTTATTAATCTCACCACCACACCCCCAATGAAATTAATTAAAGTATATATGATCTACCGGGATTCGAACCCGGGTTATCACACACATATTTTTGCCACCTTAACCATTACACCACCAGGACGGTTAAGGAGAAGGCATAGCCGGACCTCCGGAACACAATTTTAGTTACATGCCGGCTCAGCCAGAATCAAACTATACACCGTGAAGAAAACAGACCAAAATCCATGACAATCCTGTACCAAGCGTGGATGTTTTGAATTTTAACATAACTCTTAGATGTTTCCCGGCGGAAAAACCACGCGAAACGACTAGAAGCACGTTGTTATTAAGTCTTTCTTTATAAATCCCGCCGGAAGGGCCAACCCTCCATTACGTGGCATGAACAACGTGAATCATACATGGCATGGTTATACATGAATAGTAATCAATACATCAATAATAACACACTCTAACCATATATATAATAACCTACATGAGGCCAACTAGATGGGGGCAGATGGCGATGAATGAGTCACTGTAGCACAAACCTGCAATCCACCGAAGACCTCACCAACACGTAGAATCACGAAGAGTAGGTTGAAGAGCAGCATGGCTCCGTGCAGGACCCCTCAGCTAAGTGAGACAATCCACGAGCACTAGCCCACGTGGCATACTTGTTGAACACCCATAATGGACCGAACAACAGGCCCCGGTTCACCCTATAAGAAGCCTCATGACTACACAGTCAACTAATAATGAGCTAGGGAAATAAAACAACACGTGGGAGCCTCGCCTTATCACAACGAGGACTCCGACTAACATGTTTACTATAGATCCTGAAAAACAGTCTCCAGGGCCCACATTTAACACTTCACAGCCTACACAAGTCGATAAGCTACCGGTCCCAGCACATAACATGTACTAATGAGCAAAGACTCACCATAAACGAGGGGAGGTGACGAACAAGGTAGGACAGGAGCGCCAGGAACACACGTCCGTTCCACGCGGGGGCCCAGGAGAATTAAGGGCGAGAGAGCGCTTCGATGAGTGAGGCAAAGCGTACACAAACAGCAGACGCATGAGAAGCGCAACGCTAAGATCAAAGTTTATTTTTTTATTTTATTATTTTTTACTAGTTTTTTCTAGTAGTGGTACTCACATCATATAGGACGAGTCCGTGAGTGGTTTTTAAGAGCGTTTCGCTCACGATGTGTGGCAATCGTATTTTGATCTCTCCCGGGCGGGAAGTTTGAAAGGCAAGCTTGAGTTCAAAGATTGGCCATTACCAACGTTAACCCGGGAACGGCGAGAAAACTCTTAAGAGGTTTTACTGGGCAACGGCGGCAAAGCTCTTAACCCGGCAAGCGCGATAGGCCTCACGGAAGGCTTCCTATAGGGAACGCGATAGGCCTCACGGAAGCAAGACCATAAAAAAAGCCTTCCAAAAAAAAAAGGGCCTATCAAAACAAAGGATTTTGTCTCTAGGTGAGATAATTCCCCTCTAGTACTCATCCATGTGTTTCTCACCCCTCCCCCTTCCCTCCTTCCCCACCTTATTCCCTCCCCCCCCTCCTCAATTATCACCTATTTATCCTCTTATTATCATCATTTATCGGTTATTTTTCTCTCCCGCGATAATGTAGCACAAGTGGGTTGCATAAAAGATCGTTATGCAACACCCAGACACCGGCACACACCGCCCCGCTCGTCTCAGTTGACTCCCAGACAGCGAGAGGGGAGGGCTGCCTGTGGCTCTCTCTCGCCTGAGATTATGACCGGGTGGCCAATATCTTCGTTTTTCACCACCCAAATGCTTTTCCCACTTATTTTAGCACTCTTGAAGGTTCATATATACATCATATATGTAAAATAAAAGCATACCGAAAACAAATAATGCTTTATATTGTAAATATAACGAATTCTGTCAGAATCCAGGGCTAGAAATGCACAAATAACTACCCTAGCACCTAGGTCTATATCGCGCTTGTCAGGTTAAGAGGGCAGGCCTAAAAAAAAAACACTTTAAAAGGCCCCAGTAGCACTTAAAAAAAAAAAAAAAAAAAAAAATCCCTCCATATCTCATATCACTCCTCCACATCCCCTCTTTCCCCCCTTTCCCCTCCCCCCTTCAATTATCACCTATTTTCCCTGTTATTCCCTAATTCATTGGTATAATTTTGTGCTAACATTAGCAAACTGGTTGGAGAGTGTGCTTATGTGCCTAGCGAGTATGTTGGCAGAGGTAGATGGTGGGGTGGGACTGTCAGTCAGCTATAGAGCTCGCGAGGGTAGGGGCTGCCTCACATTGCTCCACATTTCATGAATGTGCAGCTCCATGTTTATTCGCGATTTTGACCAGAAAATGATATTCTCACTTGTTTTATTGTTGTTACAGGTTACTATCTTCATAGTGAAGGTAAAATAGGCGCATATGAATAAGTAATAACGATATTTATCGTAAAATGACGATTATAGGCAGGAATGAAGCCTAATATTGCCGCCTAGAACTGTGGTGTTCACTACACACAGCTCGCTTTTTATAGGTTAAGGCGCATCGTCAATGATGAAGGGGACACTAATAAATTAAGTCAATTTGTCACTGTGTCAACTGATTAAGCCTAATGCACTTCACCGTAAAAAAAAGTAGTATTGCACAAGTTGCTACAATTCATATTAAGAATAATATAAGTTTTCCTAAATACTTTTGGTGAGATAAACCAATGTGACCTGACCTTAATTTGTGTAATACCCTGTGCCCGCAATCACAAAGCTAGGTACATGAGTTGACGTCTGGGATAGTGTAAAATAGTCGTTGGTAGAAAAGTCTAACAAACCCACCATATGAATCACCACGAGACTATTACCTGGTTCTTTCAAGAAGAACTAAGGTTGCTATCCTATTATGCATCCGTGGTAATCATAGGTTTGAGTCCCGGAGGGAAGAAGGAAAACCTAATATTTAGTAGTGGCCCCGGAATCATTGACGATATTCCTTATACAGTAATGGCACTCTTCAAACCCATGGCGTCAGCTATTTGAAATACTCGCAACAGAGAGACAGAGAGACCAACATCGTGAGCTTACGCCAATTCACTTACGGAATCGTCCTTATGATCGGGAGCTCACTACGAAAAAACATAGTAAAAAATAATAAAAGAAAATTAACATTAGAACTGCTAAAAGCTAGGCTTCCCATCGAGTGGATGTTTGCCCGTGTGGATTTTGCCCGCAGACGCTGATTCCTCCAGCGACATTCTTCCTTCAATGATAATATTATATCAAGACAACCTAAAACATCAAACGAATGGGAAGGGGATGGAAGGGAGGGCCAGAATCGTCAATGATTCCAGGGCCATTACTAAACATTAGGTTTTCCTTCTTCCCTCCGGGACTCAAACCTATAATTTATACATAGACATATTGTTCAGGTTATGCAATAAGTCATAAGGCTAAATATTTTTTGTATTGTGATACAAGACCTAATATTTTTGTGATACACATGTACCTTAAATTTATTTATGATTAAGATGTTGGATACATTTGTGATCATCATTGATGATATGCCTAATATCTCAAGTCTGGAGGGGGACATTCGTGACAAATATCAAACCACTAACAAATCAACAATAGGATGAGAAAAATATCCAAATATAGCATTCTGACTTTATTCTGTACATACAAAATATATAAAAAATGGAAAGAGAACACAGGTTGCGTACTTCAAAGAAGACCTGCATAATAACTCTTCTGAAAATCAGAGCTATGATAATAGAAACAGTTATATCACATAACCTAATCGGTAACTGTAACACAAACGATCACAAATGTATCCAACATCTTAATCATAAATAAATGTAAGGTAGCCTACATGCGTATTACAAAAATATTAGGTCTTGTATCACAATACAAAAAATATTTAGCCTTATGACTTATTGCATAACCTGAACAATATGGCTATGTATCAAAATACAATAAACAAAATAAAATCTCACTGACTGTACGTCCAGTCCTTAAGATTAAGTATATCACATTGTGTATTCACAACCTGTCCGGCGGGGCTGAGGGTCTTTGCTAACCTATACCCCCCCCCCCCCCCCCTTCTTTTTCACTCTTAGAATAATCAGACCCGTTGTCTTAATGCGACACAGGTCAGACTCGGTTTATCAAGGGCAACAGAGAGATATCGCGTTAGGAAAGTATGGGTAGATGCCCACAGTTGCGTATTGGCAATATCCGCGACCGAGAAATTCTTCAAAAATCTGAGAGACACTGCCCATTTACAGATGTCATGTGCCCGCCCCACTGTACCGGGGTTGCTTTCCCTGATCACATCCACAAGTAAAGTTGCTAACTTTCTTTTCGTAACGCGATTTCCCTTACTAGTTATCCAGAGGGCGCCCGGTTGATTAGGCCGGGACACTCTCCTAAAATTTATTAGAGCTTTCACCGGGTATAAATTATGATGAGTATCTCCTCGTTTTAGCGCCGGAACTGTGAAAGTCATAAAAACATGCTCACTATGCTCGTTTTTAGCAATGAAAGTAGGGGATGGCGCGATTTGAACATCCATATCGCGTCGCCCAAACCTATGACAATTTGGTTCGTTGCTCATCGCCGCCAGCTCAGATACCCAGTTTCCTGTAGCCAAGGCCATAAGGAACACAGCCTTCTTTAATGTTGAATCAAAATCGGGAGTGTGACTATATTTCCGCGAATATAGTAAAGACAAGGCTTTGTCAAGTGACCAGGTAGGCATGAGCTGACGGGGTGGTGGACGAAGCTTGAAACATGCTCTCATGAAACCTTTCTCCTCCGCCTGCGGTACAAAGAGTCCAGTTAAATAAAAAAATGGAACTCTGATTGCTGTCAAATGGTTCTTTAGTGTTACTACTGATAATCGTTTCTGCTCAAAAAAGTATTCAAGATATTTGAAAATTAACGATACTGATGCTTCAGTCTGGTCAGTTTCCACTATCCAAGTCGTAAAGGATTTCCAATGTGACTGATATTGACGTCTGGTTAAAAGAGTATATTGATTAATAAATCTATTAGTCACGCTTTCATCGAAAGGAGTTAACCACTTGGCCTTTTGAATGTCCATAATGCAAAAGTCAGCGAGGTGTTGAGGTTTCCAATTGTCTCTAAGTGGAAGTACGAGATCGGGAGTGACACCGGGTTCTCGCACCATGTCTTCAATTGGGAGTACCACACTTGGGCCGGCCACAGGGGCGTGATCAGCGAGACTATGCCTCGATAATCCCGTAGTTTTTGAACTACTTGACACATGAGTGAAGCGTCTGGTGGCGGAAACAGATAGACGGAATTCCATCTGTTCTAATTCGTCATCAATGCGTCTGGACCCCCCGATGGGGTGATTTCCCGGCGGGTTAGGTAGAAAGGAAGCCTGTGGTTTTCCTCGGACGCGAATAAATCCACTTGTGGACGGTACGGCTCTGCAATCATCTTTTGGAAGACAGTTTGCTTGAGAGACCATTCTACTATTGTGCTCTGTGAGTCTGTCTTCGTGACAGAGCATCTGCCTAGATGTTGACCACGCCCGGCAGATAAGAAGCGCGAAGATGAATGTTTAATGTGTCGGCTAAAACAAAAACAAATTCTGACAACTCTAGCAACGTCCGAGACCTCGTTGACCCTTGTTTCTGAATGCAGGACACGGCATTCAGATTGTCCATTCGAAAGGCTATTGATTTCCCCCTCAATGTGTAACTGTAAACCTGAAGGAATATTAAGGGAACTAGTAACTCTTTTGCATTGATGTGAAACTCCTTGGATTGGGACCAAAGGCCCTGACCCTGATGCCCTAGGTTTGACTGATAACCCCAACCTATCCTCCCTGAAGCATCGGTATCTACCCATACCGTAGGTGGAGGAGAAGTCTACGTCATAATTGAATGCATTGTTTCTGGCCTCGCCCAGACCGCTAGCAAGTTGTGGATCAATTTTGGAATTCGCCACGACTCTTCCGCCGGCAACAGCGGAAAATTTCTATTTCCTTCCAAGATTAACCTCCTGACTTTCAACCAGTCCAACTTTACAGTAAGTTGTGTCGGGAATAGGGTAATGATCCCGACAGGTTTTGGTCCAATAGGACATTTGAATTTGGCGGTATCGTATCGCTTGTACGATTTCGGCTGGTTCTTTGTGTATTGTAGTTTATTCTTAAGTTAGGTTAAATATTAACTGTAATGTATAAATATCTACATCAGCTCTAGATGTATTATGAAACCAAGTTATGGGTTATAATTATTATGAGCCGGCAGCCATATGTAATTTCGCGAAGCGATCGGACGCCGGCCCTTTAGTCTCTCAATCAACACCATCCAGCCAACATCTCCCCCCCCCCCGGCTCTGACTCAACCCACAGTTCACCATGTGCTACAAATACTAATCTATAACAACAGTCCTACATCACCAGTCCTCTAAGCTAAGTTCATTGTATCGATATTGTATTATGTGAACATTCCTACATGTCATGCAATTGAATTAGCCGTGTGTGTGGGACTGGATTACACCCATCGAATACCTCGTTGGTAATTATATTATAACTATTTGTTGGGATATTTCATGTACCAGTGATATGCAATTTAACCTCTTTATCTAAATTCCCGACAAATAATGGTCCTTCGTGCCCTTGTGCTTACTATTCTGCCTTAACGTTTTGTTTCCTTCCTTGACGCTTGTGGGCTTACACATGGCTGCCGCCTCGCGCGTTGTTGGGCCGACTGCCGTTTCCCTAGTATAGACCCGGCTTCTTCCCTCGTTTTTTTTGTCATTTAGGCGCCGTCCCTATCTTTTTTGGGGCTAGTTTCCATGTTTTTTTGGGCATGTGATCCTTGGCATTTTTTGGTGGGATAGCTGGGCTGGAGATTGGGGTAGGGGTAATTTCGTTGGACACCATTTCGCGCTCAAAGGCTAGGCTAGGCAGGCTAGGCCTGCAGGTGTCTGTGGTAGCTGTTCATTTTGCTTTGGTGGTGGGCCTGTGGTGTTCATTGTGTTTTGTCATTATGAGACTTTTCTTAATTTTGCCGGTGGGGAGGGTTCTCATGTGACTCGTTTAATTAAATTTTATAGCCTAGTTGCCTAATTACGGTCATGGGGTTCGGTCTCTGTTGATTCCTAAGCGATTGACAGCCAACAGACCTCATGATTGTGGGATGGGCAGCTGGGCTAGGCCTAATACTTATTACTAGACCTAGTAAGTTCTTTTCATTTACCCTTCATTCTCTAGCCCTAGTTTGTTTCTGCTATTTGTCAATTTTGCTCAATTAATTCATCCTACTGCAGCTAGTAGCCTAATGACCGTTTCCAAATTGGGAGTGGCAATGCTATTGCCACATTTTTTAATTTAAATTAATTTGTGTAATAGTTTGCTTTATAGTTTAGAGAGTTAATAGCCTAATAGACTTAACGATGACAGATTTAAAGAAACTTAAGATTCTTAAGGGAGGGATGAAGGGAAGTTTAAATAGGTGTTTAAGAGATCTTGATGAATTTTTATTAAGTGCCACAGCTGCTCAGATTAAGGGTAAATTCGCTACTGTTACTAATTCGCTAGCTACTTATGATAGTTATGCTCAGCAGGTATATGGTTTATTGACAGTTACTGACGATGTGGAAGAAGAAATGTCGGCAGATCTTGAGTACTTTGAGGATGTTAATACAGCCTTAGCCAGACTATCTTCCACCCAAGAATCAACCTCTGTTAAGGATACCGGTACACCAAAGGCGACTGGTTTTAACCTGCCGAAGCTTACTTTGCCTACCTTTTCCGGGGATTCGGCTACCTGGACTGGATTTTGGGATATTTTTGAGTGTTCCGTCCATCATAATAAAACACTCACATCCATCCAAAGGTTCACATATCTCCGTGGTCAATTGAAAGGGGAGGCATTGAAGTTAGTCGATGGGTACAAGCTAGAAGCTACCAGCTACGAGTCTGCAGTGGAGTTGCTGAAGAGAACTTACGGGAGAGTGGAAGTCATCAAGACCGCGTTAATTACTAAGTTCTTCACGCTAGATCCTCCATCCTATGATGTGACGGCCCTAAAGGAGTACTATGCCTCCTTTGAGAGCCTCCTCCGATCTATGGAGACAATGGCCGTCACCAAGGAGGAGATATTTAGTGTGAATATCTTGAATAACATACCCTCTCCCCTAAGGGAAATCTTAAGACGGCAACTAAGCGACTCTCCACTAAATTTGGAAGCGTTGGTGCAGGTGTACCAGACTGAAGTCTTCAATATGGAGAGTACTGGACACTACCGACAAGTGGAGATGTCGCCATCTACTGCAGCTTTCCCGGTACAGACTTCTCCTAAACAGAAAAGGCCAATATCATTAGGTTGTAAGTTGTGCAGTGTCCACAGTCATCTGTGGTATCAGTGTCCTAAGTATCCTAAGGCTACACAGAAGATTGGCAAGGCTAAATTGCTTAAGTTATGTACCAGCTGTCTGGCAAGAGACCACTTCAACAGTACTTGCACCAATTCCTACATCAAACCTTGTAAGTATTGCAAGGGGAAACATTGGTTTTCCCTTTGCACCCAGTCTGATCGGCACGACGGCAAAGAAAAGGGGAGAACCCCCAAAGAGTCACATGAGAAAAGTAAGAGTGAGGGTGATAAAGTATCTGCCATGTCCATTGCTTCTCGAGAATGTCAATTGCTTCCTACTATGATGCTGCCAGTAGTGGGGAGTAATAATAATACTATAATGACGCGCACCTTACTTGACCAGTGCTCACAGAGGTCATTCGTTCTGCGGTCATCATTACCCCAGCTCAAGTGTACCAGCAAGGGTCAAGAGAATTTGCGTCTCCATGGTTTCACTGGTGAAATAGATACCAGTGACTATGATATAGTGGAGATTTCCTATGTTTATAGAAAAAAGGTATGTCCCATCAAGGCTGTTGTGGTCGACACACTACCCAGTTTCTATATAGCATCAGAGATTCAACCACATTTGAAATATCTCAGAATCAAGGGTTATAAACTGGCTGATGATCAACTCTCTGCTAACAATGGTATTATGCTACTGGTCGGAGCTGATTATTACTACGACCTGGTTCACCCTGGATATCGGCGGGTAGATAAGCTAATAATGCTCCCCACGATCCAAGGGTATGCCATTTCTGGATCCTATGCCACTTCCTCTCAAGACACACAGGTGGAGGTGGTTACGGTCCTCAAGGTAGCAGTAAGCCCCATAGATAAATATATTAGGCCAAATGTGCCTGATAATACATGTACTGATATAGATAAGCTATGGGACTTGGACAATATTGGAATTGACCCACATGAACTTGATCGTGTCCAAGCTGGCGTTAAGCTCATATGAAGAGACTGTAACGTATGACTCTGGCAGGGGTCAGTATGTGGTACGGCTCCCTTGGAATGATAGCAAGAGTAAATTACCTACTAATTTCCATCTAGCACTTGGTAGGTTACGTGGCCTTCAGAAGCAGTTTGTCAAGGATCCAAATTATTGCGAGACTTATGCGGCAGTTTTAAATGAGCAGGTACAACGTGGATTTGTGGAGAGAGTAGATCTCAATGAGTATGGGGATAACATCCATTACCTTGCTCACCATGGGATTAAAAAGGACAGTTCCACCACTCCTGTTCGTATTGTGTATGACTGCTCTGCTAAATCCAGTGATTACTCCTATAGCCTGAATGATTGTCTGTACACGGGTCCGTCCCTGGTCTCTGATCTAGCGCAAATTATGTTGCGCTTCAGATGTCATAAGTTTGCATGGGTCGCCGATATTGAGAAGGCCTTCCTGATGCTTCAACTCCATCGTGAAGACAGGGACTCGACAAGATTTTTATGGCCGCGGGACCCAATGGATCTAGATTCAGAGTATCTGGTCTACAGGTTCAGAGTCGTCTTATTCGGGGCGACCTGTTCCCAGTTCCTTCTCAACGCTACTATCTTGCGTCATCTTGAGGAGGCTGGACTAGATCCTGACTTCAAGAATGAGATCAAGCAGGGGATCTATGTGGACAATCTTCAAAGCACTGGAGACGATGAAGATTTATTGCTCAAGAGATGCTGGGAGATCCGCGATATCTTTGCCAAGGCTCATCTATACTTGAGAGAATGGGCCACTAATAGTGATCTTTTGAAAGGTCAATTTGCTTCTGACGGTGTAGCTACTGAGAATAGTGAGGTGAAGTTTTTAGGCCACAAATGGGACACTACCACAGATTGCATATCCTTCTGTCACACCCAATGCGGCAGTGAGCTTATGACCAAGCGAAACTGCTTAAGCTTGTCAGCGAGGTTGTTTGATCCCCTAGGTTTTTTGCTGCCTGTCACTATCCGTGCTCGTATGTTTTTACAGCAACTATGGCGGCTAAAACTAGATTGGGACACGCCCCTCCCGACTGAGTTACAAGATACTTGGTGGTTGATTCGGTCGGACCTTTCCACATGTTGCAAGGTCCAACTTAATCGTCAGGTTATTAGTGGTCAACAGGTGGATCTACATGCCTTTTCTGATGCTAGTAATAGTGCGTACGGTACTGCCATATACATATGCAATGGTAGTGAAGCGACGCTGGCTATAGCAAAGGCCAAAGTAGCCCCTATCAAGAAGATTACAGTTCCTAAATTAGAACTTACTGCATTGCTTCTGTCTGCTCGTCTAATAAAGTTTACACTGGATGCTTATGCAGACATACTACAGATTAATAACGTCTATGTCTGGAGCGACAGTCAAATAGCACTTTCATGGGTACACAGCCAGAAAGTGTTACCTGTTTATGTTTCTAATCGCACTGATGAGATACATAACTTAGTTCCTACAGCTAAATTTCGCTATGTGAGCACCAAGGATAACCCCAGTGACATAATTTCCCGGGGGATCTCGGCGCAACAGTTTATGTCGTCCTCTATTTGGTGGCATGGACCTCCATGGCTTATATCTCCAACTGAATGGCCTCAGGATTTCAGGGAATGCATATCTGATCCTTCAAGTCGGCCCCAAGATGATGTGTTAAGTAGTTCGAATGTGAGTACTACACATCAGGATAACAAGTTGGTAGAGTGGGAACGTTACGGCAGCTATGATCAAGTAATACGGGTATTTGCATGGATATACCGTTTCATTAACAACATGAGAAGTCGGGCTCACGGGTCTTTCCTTAGTGAAGATTCGAAGCATATCAGACTCCATGAAATGAGATCAGCAGCAGCGAAACTAATATGTTTAGTACAAAGGGAATCTTATCCTACTGAACATCAAATCCTGAGCAAGGAGTCAAAGGCCAAACCCTCAAACTTAATGAGGCAGCTAGGATTATATATGGAAGGAGGCATAATTAAGTGAAGAGGCAGGATACAAAAGGCGGACATTATTGATTCTGCGAAATATCCTGTCCTCCTTAGCTCCTCTCATTTAATAATAATAATAATAATAATAATAATAATTCTTTATTCCAGACACATAAGATAGATACAGTATAAATACAGTACGACCTAATGGTCCATATCACATACACTTCTCGTCAGAGCACAGATAATAATTATACACAAAGATATATTAATAAAGAAACAATCAAATAAAAAATACAGTAGGCCTATTTACAGAATAGAGCACATATCACATTTTGTCACAATATAACACAGATAGGCTAACTAAGGCTATTGCTCAATGTTGGTTAACACCTATTGCACAGATCATTGCTCATAGTTCAATTAGACCTATATATTACATTACATACTATGTGTGCAGCAGCTTCTGCCAGTGAGATATAATACGGGATTCATAGATATGATCACTAGACCAAAGAGCTACAATCAGCGTGTTACTGGAGGATTGCAGTCGCTGCGAAAAGCTGTACACCAGTCTCCTGATGACAGCCCGACAGCACTGCACATCCAACAGTGTGCACACCATACTAGTGCTTTCATATTTAGAGAGACCAATGAACATTTTGAGTATATTATGATAGGATGTACACAGACCATTTATGGTGGCTCTCTTATACTTCCACCACAAATGGGCCGTGTACATAGAGGAACAATATGTCCGGAACAAAGTGACTTTAGTTTCCCAATTACACATGTGGAATTTTCTCAAGATGGTGTTACCACGTAAATATAGCTGTCTGCGCTGACGGCCGATATCTGCATCATCTGAGCAATCGTTTGAGATAATGTGTCCCAAGTATTTTATTTTGTTTACTTCTTGAATAATTTGATTTTTGAGTGAGAAATTTGGCAGTTTACTTTTAACAGTAATTTTGATCTAAATATAAGAACAGCACTTTTCAGTGGGTTGAATTTAACACAATGTTTACTACCAAAAGATTCACATATATCAAGAAGTTTGCTCAGACCCGCAGAAGACGGTGCAATAATGACCAGATCATCAGCATACACGAGATGGTTGATGATTTTATTCCCACCATAACATCCAATCTGCTCTTTATTCAATTTATCACTTAGTTCATCCATATATACATTGAATAAGTAAGGTGAGAGAATACTACCCTGTCTCACTCCATTGGTTACTGTAAAGGAATCCGAAATAATGTTACCCCATTTTACATTAAATGTTTGATTGGCGTACCAGTACTTCAAGATTCTCAGTATATAGGATGGCACTCCCCTTGTTGCTAATTTATCAAACAGGATATTGTGGCAGACTCTGTCAAATGCCTTACTAGCATCAAGAAAGCATGCAAAAATAGAGCTGTTCATTTTGATGTACCCATCCACTAGCTCCTTCAGAGTGTAGATGCACTGGTCCGTACCATGATTCTTTTTAAAACCAAATTGATTACTATTAGTCGAGATATACACTGAAATTCTGTCTAAAATGATTAACTCTAGTATCTTACTTACAATACTGGCAAGGGCAATAGGTCTATAGTTGTCTTTTGATGTAATTTTGCCAGCCTTGTCTTTAATTACTGGTATCAAGGTAACGGACATCATAGATTCTGGTAGGAAACCATGGATTAGAAAGCTGGTAAAGCAACTGCTGAGTTTCTCCAAGAGGAGAGTGGAGGAGTACTTCAAATGTTCAGCATATATACCATCAAAACCACAGGATTTGTTAGCATCTAGCCTACTTATTGCAGCCTTGATTTTTTTCACTTGTAACTTTAATTGTGTCATATTGTTCTTCTTTGTTACACTCTGTTGTAGCAGCAATGGTATTTCCTTGGTGCCCAACAGAGTTAAACAAAGTTTGGTAATGTGTTTTCCAAAGATTGGCTATGTTATTAGTACCAGAGATCCCATCTACACTAACGGGTAGAGGTGTGCAGCTATTATGCATTTTTTTAATATCCTTCCAGAAGGCCAATGTGTCTTTGCTAGCAAAGTTTTTGGCCAATGCTTCTCTTCTTAATACATTTTCATTGTTTTTTATATATCTGATTGCATACTTGCATCTAGCCTTTAGCCTTTTGATTACCAAACTGTTGATTCGCCAATGCCATAGGACCTGCCTACATTTTGGCGTAAATTATGTTCTGGCGTATATGCGACAACGTTGGTGGATCCCTAAGATGCGACAAGCAATTAAAGGGATCCACAATAGCTGTACTATCTGTAAAAGATTACAGGGTAAGTCTTACTCCCCAATTGATCTACCTCCCTTGCCTGAGTTCAGGGTACAAAGGACTGAACCATTTCAGGTAACCGGGGTAGACTACACCGGAGCGATTCATGTTAGAGAATCGCCCGGTAATATCATAAAGGTATATGCCGTTCTATTCACATGTGCGGTAACCAGAGCGATTCATATTGAATTGATTGACGGCCTATCCAGTGAGGGTTTTTTGCATACTCTAAGACGCTTTGCAGGCCGCAATGGTTTCCCTCAAATTATTATGAGCGATAATGCGACTTGTTTTGTCGGGGCCTCTAAATATCTCCAGAGTTTAATGGATGACCCGCAGGTTGTGGCTACCCTCACTGGAAAGGGTTGTCAATGGAGATTTATACCAGCACGTGCACCATGGTTCGGGTCGATTTGGGAGAGAACAATCGGTATCGTCAAATCTGCCATGAAGAAGGTATTAGTAAGGGCACTGGTGACCAGACGGGAGTTGCAAACCATCTTAATAGAAATTGAGATGTCAGTCAACGACAGGCCCTTGACCTATACCTCGGCAGATGTTGATGACCTCTTACCCATTTCGCCTTCTATGCTAACACGTGGACGAACCCTTAATACCTTTCCTAGATCGTCCGTAAATGACGAAGATCTGCAAGACCCTACGTTCGGCAATGCTGACGCCACACGTCGTCGCTTCCAGTATGTAAACAAGGTGTCCGACGATCTATGGAAACGGTGGACCCAAGAATATTTGCTGTCTCTTCGCGAGCGTCACTCTCATAAGATCAAAGGGACGAATCAACGATGGCCTCGTATCGGGGATATCGTCCTGCTTCATGATGAGCGTCCTAGGTTATTTTGGAAGCTTGGGAGGATTATCGATTTGTTCCAGGGCATTGATGGTCTTATAAGGGTTGCTAGAATACGAACTTCGACTGGGGTTACTACTCGCCCAGTCATAAGGTTATATCCCTTGGAGCAGGATGTAGAACTGCCGGATGATCCTGGCGTCTCTACTGATACCCCTCCGCGGGAGAGTGCTGGTGACAGTGCTCCTCAAGGTGGGGCAGCTGATGATGAGAAGGATGATCCTCCTCAGGCTTCAGGTGGCGCTCGTCCCAAAAGGAGGGCGTCTATGAGTTCCGTGGATCTTTGGAGATCAAAGATCAAACAAGGTGATCTTTGACTTCGATGTCCTTTTTTTGTTCTCTGTATATAGCTCCTGTATATCATTTTTGGTGGCGGGCAATATGTCGGGAATAGGGTAATGATCCCGACAGGTTTTGGTCCAATAGGACATTTGAATTTGGCGGTATCGTATCGCTTGTACGATTTCGGCTGGTTCTTTGTGTATTGTAGTTTATTCTTAAGTTAGGTTAAATATTAACTGTAATGTATAAATATCTACATCAGCTCTAGATGTATTATGAAACCAAGTTATGGGTTATAATTATTATGAGCCGGCAGCCATATGTAATTTCGCGAAGCGATCGGACGCCGGCCCTTTAGTCTCTCAATCAACACCATCCAGCCAACATCCCCCCCCCCCCGGCTCTGACTCAACCCACAGTTCACCATGTGCTACAAATACTAATCTATAACAACAGTCCTACATCACCAGTCCTCTAAGCTAAGTTCATTGTATCGATATTGTATTATGTGAACATTCCTACATGTCATGCAATTGAATTAGCCGTGTGTGTGGGACTGGATTACACCCATCGAATACCTCGTTGGTAATTATATTATAACTATTTGTTGGGATATTTCATGTACCAGTGATATGCAATTTAACCTCTTTATCTAAATTCCCGACAAAAGAATGGTCC
This sequence comes from Paralithodes platypus, assembly GCA_032716605.1. Taxonomy (NCBI): domain Eukaryota; kingdom Metazoa; phylum Arthropoda; class Malacostraca; order Decapoda; family Lithodidae; genus Paralithodes; species Paralithodes platypus. The sequence continues at coordinate 45,088,654 of CM064566.1, forward strand.
TTCGTGCCCTTGTGCTTACTATTCTGCCCCGTTTTGTTTCCTTCCTTGACGCTTGTGGGCTTACACATGGCTGCCGCCTCGCGCGTTGTTGGGCCGACTGCCGTTTCCCTAGTATAGACCCGGCTTCTTCCCTCGTTTTTTTTGTCATTTAGGCGCCGTCCCTATCTTTTTTGGGGCTAGTTTTCAGTTTTTTTGGGCATGATCCTTGGCATTTTTTGGTGGGATAGCTGGGCTGGAGATTGGGGTAGGGGTAATTTCGTTGGACACCATTTCGCGCTCAAAGGCTAGGCTAGGCAGGCTAGGCCTGCAGGTGTCTGTGGTAGCTGTTCATTTTGCTTTGGTGGTGGGCCTGTGGTGTTCATTGTGTTTTGTCATTATGAGACTCTTTTCTTAATTTTGCCGGTGGGGAGGGTTCTCATGTGACTCGTTTAATTAAATTTTATAGCCTAGTTGCCTAATTACGGTCATGGGGTTCGGTCTCTGTTGATTCCTAAGCGATTGACAGCCAACAGACCTCATGATTGTGGGATGGGCAGCTGGGCTAGGCCTAATACTTATTACTAGACCTAGTAAGTTCTTTTCATTTACCCTTCATTCTCTAGCCCTAGTTTGTTTCTGCTATTTGTCAATTTTGCTCAATTAATTCATCCTACTGCAGCTAGTAGCCTAATGACCGTTTCCAAATTGGGAGTGGCAATGCTATTGCCACATTTTTTAATTTAAATTAATTTGTGTAATAGTTTGCTTTATAGTTTAGAGAGTTAATAGCCTAATAGACTTAACGATGACAGATTTAAAGAAACTTAAGATTCTTAAGGGAGGGATGAAGGGAAGTTTAAATAGGTGTTTAAGAGATCTTGATGAATTTTTATTAAGTGCCACAGCTGCTCAGATTAAGGGTAAATTCGCTACTGTTACTAATTCGCTAGCTACTTATGATAGTTATTTAGTGTGAATATCTTGAATAACATACCCTCTCCCCTAAGGGAAATCTTAAGACGGCAACTAAGCGACTCTCCACTAAATTTGGAAGCGTTGGTGCAGGTGTACCAGACTGAAGTCTTCAATATGGAGAGTACTGGACACTACCGACAAGTGGAGATGTCGCCATCTACTGCAGCTTTCCCGGTACAGACTTCTCCTAAACAGAAAAGGCCAATATCATTAGGTTGTAAGTTGTGCAGTGTCCACAGTCATCTGTGGTATCAGTGTCCTAAGTATCCTAAGGCTACACAGAAGATTGGCAAGGCTAAATCGCTTAAGTTATGTACCAGCTGTCTGGCAAGAGACCACTTCAACAGTACTTGCACCAATTCCTACATCAAACCTTGTAAGTATTGCAAGGGGAAACATTGGTTTTCCCTTTGCACCCAGTCTGATCGGCACGACGGCAAAGAAAAGGGGAGAACCCCCAAAGAGTCACATGAGAAAAGTAAGAGTGAGGGTGATAAAGTATCTGCCATGTCCATTGCTTCTCGAGAATGTCAATTGCTTCCTACTATGATGCTGCCAGTAGTGGGGAGTAATAATAATACTATAATGACGCGCACCTTACTTGACCAGTGCTCACAGAGGTCATTCGTTCTGCGGTCATCATTACCCCAGCTCAAGTGTACCAGCAAGGGTCAAGAGAATTTGCGTCTCCATGGTTTCACTGGTGAAATAGATACCAGTGACTATGATATAGTGGAGATTTCCTATGTTTATAGAAAAAAGGTATGTCCCATCAAGGCTGTTGTGGTCGACACACTACCCAGTTTCTATATAGCATCAGAGATTCAACCACATTTGAAATATCTCAGAATCAAGGGTTATAAACTGGCTGATGATCAACTCTCTGCTAACAATGGTATTATGCTACTGGTCGGAGCTGATTATTACTACGACCTGGTTCACCCTGGATATCGGCGGGTAGATAAGCTAATAATGCTCCCCACGATCCAAGGGTATGCCATTTCTGGATCCTATGCCACTTCCTCTCAAGACACACAGGTGGAGGTGGTTACGGTCCTCAAGGTAGCAGTAAGCCCCATAGATAAATATATTAGGCCAAATGTGCCTGATAATACATGTACTGATATAGATAAGCTATGGGACTTGGACAATATTGGAATTGACCCACATGAACTTGATCGTGTCCAAGCTGGCGTTAAGCTCATATGAAGAGACTGTAACGTATGACTCTGGCAGGGGTCAGTATGTGGTACGGCTCCCTTGGAATGATAGCAAGAGTAAATTACCTACTAATTTCCATCTAGCACTTGGTAGGTTACGTGGCCTTCAGAAGCAGTTTGTCAAGGATCCAAATTATTGCGAGACATGCGGCAGTTTTAAATGAGCAGGTACAACGTGGATTTGTGGAGAGAGTAGATCTCAATGAGTATGGGGATAACATCCATTACCTTGCTCACCATGGGATTAAAAAGGACAGTTCCACCACTCCTGTTCGTATTGTGTATGACTGCTCTGCTAAATCCAGTGATCACTCCTATAGCCTGAATGATTGTCTGTACACGGGTCCGTCCCTGGTCTCTGATCTAGCGCAAATTATGTTGCGCTTCAGATGTCATAAGTTTGCATGGGTCGCCGATATTGAGAAGGCCTTCCTGATGCTTCAACTCCATCGTGAAGACAGGGACTCGACAAGATTTTTATGGCCGCGGGACCCAATGGATCTAGATTCAGAGTATCTGGTCTACAGGTTCAGAGTCGTCTTATTCGGGGCGACCTGTTCCCAGTTCCTTCTCAACGCTACTATCTTGCGTCATCTTGAGGAGGCTGGACTAGATCCTGACTTCAAGAATGAGATCAAGCAGGGGATCTATGTGGACAATCTTCAAAGCACTGGAGACGATGAAGATTTATTGCTCAAGAGATGCTGGGAGATCCGCGATATCTTTGCCAAGGCTCATCTATACTTGAGAGAATGGGCCACTAATAGTGATCTTTTGAAAGGTCAATTTGCTTCTGACGGTGTAGCTACTGAGAATAGTGAGGTGAAGTTTTTAGGCCACAAATGGGACACTACCACAGATTGTATATCCTTCTGTCACACCCAATGCGGCAGTGAGCTTATGACCAAGCGAAACTGCTTAAGCTTGTCAGCGAGGTTGTTTGATCCCCTAGGTTTTTGCTGCCTGTCACTATCCGTGCTCGTATGTTTTTACAGCAACTATGGCGGCTAAAACTAGATTGGGACACGCCCCTCCCGACTGAGTTACAAGATACTTGGTGGTTGATTCGGTCGGACCTTTCCACATGTTGCAAGGTCCAACTTAATCGTCAGGTTATTAGTGGTCAACAGGTGGATCTACATGCCTTTTCTGATGCTAGTAATAGTGCGTACGGTACTGCCATATACATATGCAATGGTAGTGAAGCGACGCTGGCTATAGCAAAGGCCAAAGTAGCCCCTATCAAGAAGATTACAGTTCCTAAATTAGAACTTACTGCATTGCTTCTGTCTGCTCGTCTAATAAAGTTTACACTGGATGCTTATGCAGACATACTACAGATTAATAACGTCTATGTCTGGAGCGACAGTCAAATAGCACTTTCATGGGTACACAGCCAGAAAGTGTTACCTGTTTATGTTTCTAATCGCACTGATGAGATACATAACTTAGTTCCTACAGCTAAATTTCGCTATGTGAGCACCAAGGATAACCCCAGTGACATAATTTCCCGGGGGATCTCGGCGCAACAGTTTTATGTCGTCCTCTATTTGGTGGCATGGACCTCCATGGCTTATATCTCCAACTGAATGGCCTCAGGATTTCAGGGAATGCATATCTGATCCTTCAAGTCGGCCCCAAGATGATGTGTTAAGTAGTTCGAATGTGAGTACTACACATCAGGATAACAAGTTGGTAGAGTGGGAACGTTACGGCAGCTATGATCAAGTAATACGGGTATTTGCATGGATATACCGTTTCATTAACAACATGAGAAGTCGGGCTCACGGGTCTTTCCTTAGTGAAGATTCGAAGCATATCAGACTCCATGAAATGAGATCAGCAGCAGCGAAACTAATATGTTTAGTACAAAGGGAATCTTATCCTACTGAACATCAAATCCTGAGCAAGGAGTCAAAGGCCAAACCCTCAAACTTAATGAGGCAGCTAGGATTATATATGGAAGGAGGCATAATTAAGTGAAGAGGCAGGATACAAAAGGCGGACATTATTGATTCTGCGAAATATCCTGTCCTCCTTAGCTCCTCTCATTTAATAATAATAATAATAATAATAATAATTCTTTATTCCAGACACATAAGATAGATACAGTATAAATACAGTACGACCTAATGGTCCATATCACATACACTTCTCGTCAGAGCACAGATAATAATTATACACAAAGATATATTAATAAAGAAACAATCAAATAAAAAATACAGTAGGCCTATTTACAGAATAGAGCACATATCACATTTTGTCACAATATAACACAGATAGGCTAACTAAGGCTATTGCTCAATGTTGGTTAACACCTATTGCACAGATCATTGCTCATAGTTCAATTAGACCTATATATTACATTACATACTATGTGTGCAGCAGCTTCTGCCAGTGAGATATAATACGGGATTCATAGATATGATCACTAGACCAAAGAGCTACAATCAGCGTGTTACTGGAGGATTGCAGTCGCTGCGAAAAGCTGTACACCAGTCTCCTGATGACAGCCCGACAGCACTGCACATCCAACAGTGTGCACACCATACTAGTGCTTTCATATTTAGAGAGACCAATGAACATTTTGAGTATATTATGATAGGATGTACACAGACCATTTATGGTGGCTCTCTTATACTTCCACCACAAATGGGCCGTGTACATAGAGGAACAATATGTCCGGAACAAAGTGACTTTAGTTTCCCAATTACACATGTGGAATTTTCTCAAGATGGTGTTACCACGTAAATATAGCTGTCTGCGCTGACGGCCGATATCTGCATCATCTGAGCAATCGTTTGAGATAATGTGTCCCAAGTATTTTATTTTGTTTACTTCTTGAATAATTTGATTTTTGAGTGAGAAATTTGGCAGTTTACTTTTAACAGTAATTTTGATCTAAATATAAGAACAGCACTTTTCAGTGGGTTGAATTTAACACAATGTTTACTACCAAAAGATTCACAATATCAAGAAGTTTGCTCAGACCCGCAGAAGACGGTGCAATAATGACCAGATCATCAGCATACACGAGATGGTTGATGATTTTATTCCCACCATAACATCCAATCTGCTCTTTATTCAATTTATCACTTAGTTCATCCATATATACATTGAATAAGTAAGGTGAGAGAATACTACCCTGTCTCACTCCATTGGTTACTGTAAAGGAATCCGAAATAATGTTACCCCATTTTACATTAAATGTTTGATTGGCATACCAGTACTTCAAGATTCTCAGTATATAGGATGGCACTCCCCTTGTTGCTAATTTATCAAACAGGATATTGTGGCAGACTCTGTCAAATGCCTTACTAGCATCAAGAAAGCATGCAAAAATAGAGCTGTTCATTTTGATGTACCCATCCACTAGCTCCTTCAGAGTGTAGATGCACTGGTCCGTACCATGATTCTTTTTAAAACCAAATTGATTACTATTAGTCGAGATATACACTGAAATTCTGTCTAAAATGATTAACTCTAGTATCTTACTTACAATACTGGCAAGGGCAATAGGTCTATAGTTGTCTTTTGATGTAATTTTGCCAGCCTTGTCTTTAATTACTGGTATCAAGGTAACGGACATCATAGATTCTGGTAGGAAACCATGGATTAGAAAGCTGGTAAGCAACTGCTGAGTTTCTCCAAGAGGAGAGTGGAGGAGTACTTCAAATGTTCAGCATATATACCATCAAAACCACAGGATTTGTTAGCATCTAGCCTACTTATTGCAGCCTTGATTTTTTTCACTTGTAACTTTAATTGTGTCATATTGTTCTTCTTTGTTACACTCTGTTGTAGCAGCAATGGTATTTCCTTGGTGCCCAACAGAGTTAAACAAAGTTTGGTAATGTGTTTTCCAAAGATTGGCTATGTTATTAGTACCAGAGATCCCATCTACACTAACGGGTAGAGGTGTGCAGCTATTATGCATTTTTTTAATATCCTTCCAGAAGGCCAATGTGTCTTTGCTAGCAAAGTTTTTGGCCAATGCTTCTCTTCTTAATACATTTTCATTGTTTTTTATATATCTGATTGCATACTTGCATCTAGCCTTTAGCCTTTTGATTACCAAACTGTTGATTCGCCAATGCCATAGGACCTGCCTACATTTTGGCGTAAATTATGTTCTGGCGTATATGCGACAACGTTGGTGGATCCCTAAGATGCGACAAGCAATTAAAGGGATCCACAATAGCTGTACTATCTGTAAAAGATTACAGGGTAAGTCTTACTCCCCAATTGATCTACCTCCCTTGCCTGAGTTCAGGGTACAAAGGACTGAACCATTTCAGGTAACCGGGGTAGACTACACCGGAGCGATTCATGTTAGAGAATCGCCCGGTAATATCATAAAGGTATATGCCGTTCTATTCACATGTGCGGTAACCAGAGCGATTCATATTGAATTGATTGACGGCCTATCCAGTGAGGGTTTTTTGCATACTCTAAGACGCTTTGCAGGCCGCAATGGTTTCCCTCAAATTATTATGAGCGATAATGCGACTTGTTTTGTCGGGGCCTCTAAATATCTCCAGAGTTTAATGGATGACCCGCAGGTTGTGGCTACCCTCACTGGAAAGGGTTGTCAATGGAGATTTATACCAGCACGTGCACCATGGTTCGGGTCGATTTGGGAGAGAACATCGGTATCGTCAAATCTGCCATGAAGAAGGTATTAGTAAGGGCACTGGTGACCAGACGGGAGTTGCAAACCATCTTAATAGAAATTGAGATGTCAGTCAACGACAGGCCCTTGACCTATACCTCGGCAGATGTTGATGACCTCTTACCCATTTCGCCTTCTATGCTAACACGAGGACGAACCCTTAATACCTTTCCTAGATCGTCCGTAAATGACGAAGATCTGCAAGACCCTACGTTCGGCAATGCTGACGCCACACGTCGTCGCTTCCAGTATGTAAACAAGGTGTCCGACGATCTATGGAAACGGTGGACCCAAGAATATTTGCTGTCTCTTCGCGAGCGTCACTCTCATAAGATCAAAGGGACGAATCAACGATGGCCTCGTATCGGGGATATCGTCCTGCTTCATGATGAGCGTCCTAGGTTATTTTGGAAGCTTGGGAGGATTATCGATTTGTTCCAGGGCATTGATGGTCTTATAAGGGTTGCTAGAATACGAACTTCGACTGGGGTTACTACTCGCCCAGTCATAAGGTTATATCCCTTGGAGCAGGATGTAGAACTGCCGGATGATCCTGGCGTCTCTACTGATACCCCTCCGCGGGAGAGTGCTGGTGACAGTGCTCCTCAAGGTGGGGCAGCTGATGATGAGAAGGATGATCCTCCTCAGGCTTCAGGTGGCGCTCGTCCCAAAAGGAGGGCGTCTATGAGTTCCGTGGATCTTTGGAGATCAAAGATCAAACAAGGTGATCTTTGACTTCGATGTCCTTTTTTTGTTCTCTGTATATAGCTCCTGTATATCATTTTTGGTGGCGGGCAATATGTCGGGAATAGGGTAATGATCCCGACAGGTTTTGGTCCAATAGGACATTTGAATTTGGCGGTATCGTATCGCTTGTACGATTTCGGCTGGTTCTTTGTGTATTGTAGTTTATTCTTAAGTTAGGTTAAATATTAACTGTAATGTATAAATATCTACATCAGCTCTAGATGTATTATGAAACCAAGTTATGGGTTATTATTATGAGCCGGCAGCCATATGTAATTTCGCGAAGCGATCGGACGCCGGCCCTTTAGTCTCTCAATCAACACCATCCAGCCAACATCTCTCCCCCCCCCCCCCCCCGGCTCTGACTCAACCCACAGTTCACCATGTGCTACAAATACTAATCTATAACAACAGTCCTACATCACCAGTCCTCTAAGCTAAGTTCATTGTATCGATATTGTATTATGTGAACATTCCTACATGTCATGCAATTGAATTAGCCGTGTGTGGGGGACTGGATTACACCCATCGAATACCTCGTTGGTAATTATATTATAACTATTTGTTGGGATATTTCATGTACCAGTGAAATGCAATTTAACCTCTTTATCTAAATTCCCGACAAGTTGAATCCAGTTGAGAGAGCCGACTAGGGACTCCCACACCTTCCTCGTAGTTGTCAGGCTGTGGAGAAAAAGAAACAATTTCCTGCGAAATCTGTTCCGATTGTCCACACTCTGACTGAGGGTTAGATGTGTTGTATCCCAAACCAGTCCTATCCACTGAATTACCCTCATCGGGAGAAGATTCGACTTCGCCAAATTGATATTGAACCCCAGGGATTTGACATGAGTCAGAATGGAATGTACATGGTTGAGGCATTGGGTTTCCGACTCTGCCACCACCAGCCAGTTGTCTAGATACCACATTACCGTGATCCCTTGTTTTAATAGTGGTAGCAAAGCCTGTCGGACTAATTTGGTAAATATTCTCGGCGCTAGGTTCAGACCGAAAGGTATCCTTTGAAAGACATAAGTCTGATGCTCGATCCTCAGAGCGAGTTATTTTTGGAACCTTTTGCTTACTGGGACATGCCAATAGGCTTCTGTCAGGTCTAAAGAACACATCCAACCTTGCGGCGGAAGTGTTAACCTGATCTGATTCACAGTGAGCATCCTGAACAATGTGTTGTGAATGTAGTGATTCAGGTGAGACAGGTCTACGACTGGCCTCATCTGAGCACTGTCCCTCTTCGGCACGAGAAAAAGTCTGGACGTGTAAACTGAGCATGTTGGATTGACCGGGACAATGATATGCTTGGTTATCATCTCCTGTACTAGTGACTCCACCTCTAAAGAAACATGATTGACTTCTAGGGGTTGACGTAAACGAGGTCGTCGGAGCCACCGCCAAGTTATGCCCTTGCGTACCACTGTCCGTGCCCAAGTCCGCCGGGGCCAAGCCTGTTGACACGTCCGAAATGACCCAGTCCTGCAACTGGGCTTGTCCGGCAGAACTACACTCGGATCCAACTCGCCCACGATAGGCCCCCGGAGTGAGAGAGTTTTGTGGATGACTAGTTTTTTTACTGTGGTGTGGTAGAGGTAGACGGCTGGTTGGTAGTAGAAGTCGCTGAACCTTGTCATGTTTTACTCTTAGGCTGCCCTTTATACCACTTACCGGAACTCTTACCCTGTTTGCTTCTGTTAGCAGGACTACTTCCTGGCGTGGAAGGGGTCTTGAAGCTCGGAAAAAACTTAGCCCCACTTGTGTGAGTCTTTTGACTAAATTTTGGTTTTGAATAAGGCTTAGTAAACTTATGAGACTCCTTCCACGCCGGGAAGGCAGCCTTCTAGATGAATCTACTAGGCTAAACACAGTTCTCCAGGTATCGGGACATACTAGAGTAGGTGTTAGAACAGGGGAAAGAATGACCCGACGCCCAATATCCTCCGGCACTTTCTTAATCAGATGGACCCTAAGGTCCTGGCGTGCACGAACCGCCTCCATGAAGGCAACCCTAACATCACCCAGAGATTGAATTGCATTTTGAAGAATAAGGCGGCGAGATAGAGAAAACGCCTTCTTGTGAGTCGGTAATCGCCTGTGCTGTCCTGACCAGTAATTGGGCTATCTGACGACTCATCAAGAACTGAGACAGGAGTCTTAAAGCCTTTTGTCACAACTTGAAATCTTTATCTAATTGGGTTGGGGGTGGGCTTGAAAATGGTTCCTGTATTTCCCACAAAGACAATTTAGGGGCCGTAAGGAAGTCTATCAAATTTTTAAGATACACCCCCGGCTATCGCGACGGGCAGCGAGAACCAACTGTGCTGTTCCTGTGGAATTTGGTGAGAGGACTTACTAGTGATGGTAGAAGCGAACTACTGAGCTTCTGCCTCCCATGCCACCCACAGACCTGTACCCACCTCCCCAATCTGCAGGACTGGGCTGATGGACTGGTCACTGATCGGAATTTCATCTAATTCCGGCGTTAAAAGAGCCAGAGCTTTTACATCATTAAATCCGTCTACTTTAGACCAGTCCTAGTATAAGTCGTAGGCGTGTGCATAAACCTTTAACCGTCTTGGTGGTGTAATGGTTAAGGTGTCTAAAAATCTGTGTGTGATAACCCGGTTCAATCCTGGTGGATCACATAATTATATGCTTTCATTAATTTCATTAGAGGTGTTTGGTGTTGTGGTGAAATTAATAAATTTTTTATTATCAGCAGGTTCAGAGATATTTCGTAGCGAGGCCGTTCTAAATGATCTGTGCCCCAGGAGTATTCGTTCCTCTCACTTAAACATTAGGCTACCATAGTGCGGTGGGAATATGAACATAATTAGATTAATATCCAGTATTCGAGAATGGATAATAAGTCGTAGGCGTGTGCATAAACCTTTAACCGTCTTGGTGGTGTAATGGTTAAGGTGTCTAAAAATCTGTGTGTGATAACCCGGGTTCGAATCCTGGTGGATCACATATATGCTTTCATTAATTTCATTGGAGGTGTTTGGTGTTGTGGTGAAATTAATAAAAAATAGATTATCAGTAGGTTCAGGGATATTTCGTAGCGAGTCCGTTCTAAATGATCTGTGCCCCATGAGTATTCGTTCCTCTCACTTAACATCCTCTCCATGGCTGTTATGGTAAATACATGGCAATACCTTTATATAATCTACACTGATGCTTGCATGTCTCAGATCTGTAGGCCTACATATATTTACAATATTACAGTATTTCATTTTCTTGGATGCTATATTACATAAAATAATGCTATTTATTCATTCATTTATTATGTATATGGCTTAGGTTTGCAATTTGGTATTGAAATGTAAAATTTGGAATTGAATGTTTATGGATTTGGTATGGTTTCACTGGGAGGAGTTGGCAACCCTGCTCAAAACACCTCAATGGTGCATCACACACGTACGATAGTCATTTGAATAAGACCCCCAGCGCCATCTGGATTTTTAGTACGGTCCAGAGGAATGAGGACCGTAGAGGGCCTTGTTTATATTATGGACATTAGTGATATGTTTTATTTATTTACTTTTAACATATTTCCATGAGTTTCATCAATTGCCTGTACAGTATATATTTGTTAAGGCAATTGTTCTATATAATTTGATTTGTAAAATAGATGTTGTTGTTCTTAGGGTTGTGATGGAATGCTAGACTACTCGGCCCATGGGACAGCTCGGCCCACGGCGAGACAGCTCGGCCCAGTAAAAACGAGACAGCTCGGCCCCGTGTTAATTACGATCGAGACAACTCTTAATTAACCTAACCTAACCTACACATTATGAATCGAGAGAACTAGCCTATGACATAATTATACAATAAACGAACATTTCGCCCACATTACACACACGCCATAAACGGGAGGCCATGTATGCAGCACCAATCCTGCAAATCCTGTCCTCTGCACATGCGTGAGAATCTTAGGCCCCTTGGCACCTTTATACTCCTTTATACTATTATATTATCTTAACCTAACCTAACCTAACCTAACTTAAATTAACCTAACAGTTGAGCCTAAATAACTTAATAAAAATATTAGGGAAAAGGCCACGCATACGCAGAGGACAGGATTTGGTGCTGCATACATGGCCTCACCCATAAACCCTCCACTTAGCTCTCCCCATCCTAATCCTGACTGGTCTCGTCAAATTGCCCCATAGCAAAACATGGGGCCGAGCTGTCTCAAATAATGGGACGAGTTGTCTCGCCGTCGTGGCCGAGTTGTCCAAAAGTGGGCCGAGCTGTCCGAGCCGAGTTGTCCCATGGGCCCGAGTCGTCCAGTCACCTTGTGATGTGCAATGTACACAGAGTAGGAATCTCCAGATATTTGCACAGGCGTTATTAGCGTTTGGACGGCTTTTATATGTGTTTTTTTTTTTTTTAATTGAAAGAGTGTAGAGAAGGGAGAAGGAGCCTTGGAGAGAGAGGAAGCTGTTGGAGTGGCTTTGTTATGTGTGTCTAGTCTGTATACGTCATCAGGATGTCTCCTGACTGGGTGCGAACATGTGGAACATGCTAGGACGTACTACACCCACTAAATGTCCGCCGTGGCATGGATTCGATCCCGGGTCTTGCAGATTCACACGTGAGCGTGCTCACCACTCGACCACCACGGTTCCGAAATTAACTTATTATGTTTATTATCATCTTTACATCACTCTTGTTGTATTGTTTTACTACTAACCATTCACTATCTATATTACTTGCTATAACTATATTACTTTGTATATGGTTTACATTACCAAGCCACTAGTCCACTTTGCGTCTTGTGTTTTAATTACATTGTCTTAAATATTGTTTTAATATATTTTACTTACTTATTCTTAAATCATAAATAATGAATATATGTTTTAAGCAGGCGCCTTTTGTGTTTTTAAATTAATATGCTGCAATATTTAAATTCTACTACATTTTAAATTAATATATTTGCTATTTTTCATATTCTATTTTGATTGAAAATATGCAGTGCTCCCTGAATTAATACTACTGTATTATATTAACTTAAATGTGGGGAAGAGATGTAATATATGGTTATCTGTATATTATGAAATAAAGAATATTGATTGATTGATTGACTAGTATTGTCACCATCATATCTACTACTGTCACCATCATATCTACTACTGTCATCATCATCACTACTGTCATGATCATCAATACAAATACAACTGTTATGCCCTGTTTTTCTACAGGATTAACTTGGGTAATGTGAGTTCTAAATGACTGGGTATATAAGGCTGCATGCACAATACAAGGTATGAGGAATAGAGAACACAAAGAAACACACGGTAACAAGATACACGATCACGTTTATTGATATACCACTTCTGAAATACTCGTGCAAGACAAAATATAGATTTGAACAACACTAGCATAAGTGGATCTGGATGGAGCCTAGTCTCCCACTTCCAACGTTCAGGTATTAATCTTCTGATCACTGGCTTTAATTCAACAGGTTTATATACCGAAGACCATCAATGTTACTTATAGAATCATATTCACTATTAGATTTATTACTGGTAGCTCTGGTGCACAAGTAGTAGTTCACAGACTAGATTAGACACGCGTATTTTAGAGCACGGGAATTCTAGTAACCTCAGGGGGTACTGATCTAAGTTTTATATTCTTGTCTCAGAAATACATAGAACGCAAATCAGTGGGCGAACATTCAGATATCACTAGGGTTTCACTTCTATGTAATAATATCTGGGTATATGGTTGATTACGAGAGTTAGTATCGCCTGTTAATTAATGAACACTGGTACGCTTAGCACTTCCTAATTGAATGGTTATATGAATTATACTGGGGCAAAGAGATAGCCACTTCGTAGAAATATGAATAAGTGAAATCTCTAAATAACACTGTAGTAATGTAGTACTGATAGAGTGAATCTTGGGTAGTATTTGATGGGTCTGGTCCTGGTTATCTTGCGTCCATGATGTTGGGGGCTAGCGACTGGTTCCGCGGCCGTCCAGGGTGTCCATATGTATGAAGTTCTCCAATACGTGGACAGGTCCTTCTATTCAAATCTGCCACGGAGTCTGCTGGCTCTGGAACTCACTTCTCAGCAACCAACACGGATAGAACTCGAGGTTACTCTGGTGACCAACCTGGGTTGGTGTCTATCTTTCAACTGATTTTACTGGGGGCTGGAGCTGGGTTTATAGGCTCGGTTTTGGGCCCTGTAGGCCATAGGGATCTCGAGTTTTATGGACTTATTTGAGCTCTCAATAGATACGGGGACTAGGTAAGGTGGTGATTACTGTGGTGGCACATGGCTATAGGAAGCCTTCATATCTTAATATAACTGAGCCTTAGTAAGAGGTACTATTTTGGCTATACTGGAAGTATTGAGGGGAGAGAGACTGGATCTACTTTGCGAGGAGGATGGGGACAGCAGTGATAGGAGCGTCTCTCTTAGATTGTTCAATCTTCATTCTATGGTATAGCTGAGGTGCTAATTTAGTGATCAGAGTATGCAAGAAAGGTAAATGGTTTATTGTGAGTTAATAGAGGTTAGTAAAGGTGTTAGTCATGCATGGTTAGTTCATTGATAGGAAGAATTCCTGTGCTACCTGGCAATGACCCGGGAGTCAAAGCAGGGGTCAGGTATACCTCCGCGGGGGTGGGGGTCTCCCTCCTCGGTTGGGTAAAAAAGGGGTAGCCGGGCGCTCTCTCTCTGGGATGGTCGTCCGGCGGCTGTGGCTAGGGGCTTGCCATATCACCAGTGTTTGTAATAACACCCTCTGTTTATGAGACAGATGTGGGTGTTCTTAATATCAAAACCGAAGGTGCCTTGGCTAGCTGGGTGTAATCGGTTGGCTGTTAATTGCATGGCTTGCTGGATGTGGTGGAGACGGGTTGCTAACTCTACACATTTATCTGGAAGTATGACAATAGAAATTAATTACTGGCGAGGCGGCGAGCCTCGCACCGACGACCATGGGGTGCAGGGTTGTGAATGGGTTGTAAGAGAATAGATGGCATGCAAGGGGTTAGTAAAGTTCTAATGTTGTTCTGGCCTACTAAGTGAAGGTAGGCTGGATAGGAGTATATATATAAAAGGTTGGAGAGCGTTAGCAACGGAAAAATCAAGGATCTTCAAGAGGTATGAGAGAGAGGCTAGGTCGGACAAGAGTCGAGAAGCGCGGGTATCTTAATGAGAGGGGGGGAAGCTCAGGGGGCTACAGGGAAATTTGACCCTAAGTCTCTGGGCGTGGGGGTGGCATTAGGCTACAATTGATATTGGAGTTTGAAAGGACAGTGAAAGTACGTTAGCCAAATGCTACCGGGGGATGCAAATATGGGGTGGTATATGAGTCTGGAAAAGATAGAATTATGTGGACTGTGGGGCTGGGGGGTGAGAAGGAGGTGAACTGTAGGTGTGTGCTTGACTGTGGGTAAAGTGGAGAGAAACATGGTGTATTATTCTTCGTCAGTACGAGGGGTTATGGATACTATTACTTGGCACAAGCTTTTGCACGTCTAGTTGTCCCTGGGAACTGCGTTTTCTATGAAATATATATACCAAGAAAAGCGGCAGTTCGTAGGGGTACTTAGTTATTGTTTCGAGGTACTTATGACAGATACTGGTAACAAGGTTATCTATACAATCTCTGGTTGGGGTAAGAGGTGTAGGACACGAAGCAAATGGGCGTAGTGTGGACTGTGGATACGAAGGAGGTGAGTGGAAGACGTATAACAATTGTGGAAAAGTAAATGGAAAAGATGAACACAATGGCGGAACACAATGGCGAATGGTGGATAAGTACAGTTAAAAAAGTGAAAAGATCACGCATAGCCAAAGTATTCGCGACAGGTTTTAAGCCAGGAGTGACGGCATCCGACTTGAAAGAATATCTCTCCAATAAACTCAGTCTTATTATGGATGTTGAACCAATTATTCCCTGGTCTGATAGGCACACATATATTTCATTCAGAATAAACTGTGAGTGTCCAAATCCCGAGGTGTTTATGGATGAAGAACTTTGGCCAGAGGAAGCATCGGTGTACTGGTGGAGAGAACGTAGGGCACAGGTACCGGTATCAACAAATGAGGACTCTATAACTACGGTAACCCACCCTCCCAACAACTCTTAATCATGGATATAAAGTCTACTTCATCTCCCAACAATTTGCGTATTGCTACTTATAACTGTAGGGGGCTCCCTAAAACCAACAGAGGGCTTCTCCTACGCCCTGATGTAGTAGACGTAGTTAATACCAGTGATATTGTGTGCCTGCAGGAGACTTGGTATTTTAAACAGGATTTGGGTAACAAAAGGACTTTCTGTGATAATTTTCATGGGTTTGGGGTCTCGACAAACGATGCTATGGATGGTCTAGTAGCAGGTCACCCACCGGGAGGAGTAGCTATTTTGTGGAGGGACTCTTTAGACAGCCGGTTAAACCACTTGTAACAAATTTACCATGGTTTACAGGTATAGAAATAGAAGATATCCAAACGGTAAGTAGTTATTCTTAGTGTGTACTTGCCCTACCAATGTAATGAAAATGAAGAACAATACCTGGAATGCCTTGGAGAGCTAAGTGCTCTTTTACAAGAACTAAATACCACCTGCTACTCTGTAATAGGGACTGGAATGCTAATCTGAAGGACATGAGTAACTCTCTGTTTGCTAGTTCATATGACTAACTTCTGTGGTGAGCATGATCTAATTATCTCTTCTCAGCTCATGCTCCCTCATAGTAGTTACACATGTGTCAGTGCAGCATGGGGCTCAACGTCTTGGCTAGATCATACCGTAGCTAGTGCTGGTTTCCCTGATATGATAACAAATATGGAAATTCAGTATACATATACAGATGAAGATCATATCCATTGACCTTAACAGCTAGTTTGGAAAGAGCGCCAGAATTAACCCAGTCAAACATAGTGTAAATCCAAAACTGCCATGGGGCGGGCTTGACGAGGAGGAGTTGTGAGCAATTTTGCACTTTAACACACACTCTCCTTTCTGGAGCTTGATCTTGGCAGTGAGGATGCCATTACCTGTGAAGACCCCAATTGTGTTAATGCTAGTCATCGAGAAGAAGTCAGCAAGCTGTACAATAATATTATATCTTGTCTTACTAAGGCTAGTGACATAGTATTTCACAAGCATAACAAAAATTACTCTTTTAAACAAACCTGGGTGGAATGACCATGTTTCAGAAACTTACCAGGCATCCCGAGATGCTCGTAGTGTATGGCTGGATCATAACAAACCGAGACAGGGACCCATTTTTGACATGTTCACCAGACTAAAGGCTAGATGCAAGTATGCAATCAGATATATAAAAAACAATGAAAATGTATTAAGAAGAGAAGCATTGGCCAAAGAACTTGCTAGCAAAGACACACTGGCCTTCTGGAAGGATATTAAAAAAATGCATAATAGCTGCACACCTCTACCGTTAGTGTAGATGGGATCTCTGGTACTAATAACATAGCCAATCTTTGGAAACACATTACCAAACTTTGTTTAACTCTGTTGGGCACAAGGAAATACCATTGCTGCTACAACAGAGTGTAACAAAAGAAAAAATATGACACAATTAAAGTTACAAGTGAAAAAATCAAGGCTGCAATAAGTAGGCTAGATGCTAACAAATCCTGTGGTTTTGATGGTATATAATGCTGAACATTTGAAGTACTCCTCCACTCTCCTCTTGGAGAAACTCAGCAGTTGCTTTACCAGCTTTCTAATCCATGGTTTCCTACCAGAATCTATGATGTCCGTTACCTTGATACCAGTAATTAAAGACAAGGGCAAAATTACATCAAAAGACAACTATAGACCTATTGCCCTTTCCAGTATTGTAAGTAAGATACTAGAGTTAATCATTTTAGACAGAATCTCAGTGTATATCTCAACTAATAGTAATCAATTTGGTTTTAAAAAGAATCATGGTACGGACCAGTGCATCTACACTCTGAAGGAGCTAGTGGATGGGTACATCAAAATGAACAGCTCTAGTTTTTTGCATGCTTTCTTGATGCTAGTAAGGCATTTGACAGAGTCTGCCACAATATCCTGTTTGATAAATTAGCAACAAGGGGAGTGCCATCCTATATACTGAGAATCTTGAAGTACTGGTACGCCAATCAAACATTTAATGTAAGATGGGGTAACATTATTTCGGATTCCTTTACAGTACCAATGGAGTGAGACAGGGTAGTATTCTCTCACCTTACTTATTCAATGTATATATGATGAATTAAGTGATAAATTGAATAAAGAGCAGATTGGATGTTATGGTGGGAATAAAATCATCAACCATCTCATGTATGCTGATGATCTGGTCATTATTGCACCGTCTTCTGCGGGTCGTGAGCAAACTTCTTGATATATGTGAATCTTTTGGTAGTAAACATTGTGTTAAATTCAACCCCTGAAAAGTGCTGTT